>CARXXK010001029.1:2150860-2725416 GCA_949089665.1 Macrosiphum euphorbiae
GATGATTGTCAAGATATATAATAACTCACTGTTGAAAGCAAAATAAAAAAAGCTAAAAAGCTAGAAAAAAATTTGTGGTTCCACGACAAAAGTAGACATACAAAATGGTTCCACAGATAAACTTAAAAACGCTGCATTACACAAACTTATCATTCACGTTGGATACGATATTCTGTTATTATAATAAAATATGAGATGATTCATTATATTCAAAATATGACACAATATTATATTTTTTATCGTTTAAAATTGCAGCCTTAATTTTGAATACCAGACGACTAAGTAGGTATATAAATAATTTTTTTTTTACATTTTAGTAAATAATAATAATTCAGCTAACACGTAACTGCCATTATATTCTGCACAAATAACAAGGTCTGTCTTAGTAACGTTGATATGAATGTTGATAAAAATTTATTTTAATAGCATTTAAAATTTTAAAAAGTTTTAAAATTGAATTGAAATTAATTTTTTTTTTAAATGTAGGTAGGTAGGTATGCAATTATACAACATTTTCTTAGGAACCATTGTTGAAAAGATTCATAGTTAAGTATTTAGATATTTTACGTAGATACTTGGACACCGTATAATATAATTAATAAACGATGATACGGTATATATACACGAATATATACGATTGGTTTATTTCAGGCGTCTCGATATGCGTCGTCAAAAGTGATCATAGACAGGGCACTATTTAGAAATTATGCATCCCGAAGATCTTATAAAATTCCTGCTTTCTTACAGGGAGGGTGGGAGGTAGAATTAAAGTGTCAAATATACAAAATTATAAATACCTACCTATATAATTATAAAATAATAGGTAGGTACCTACCTACTTGTATTGTAAATCAAGGAACAAATTATCACTTTACTTTAACGCATTTTTCTGATGTTTTTTAACATGTATTTCAAAAAGTTAAGATGGTGGAATCGTGGAAAATAAATTTGCAGAAATAATTATTTTGGAATTTATATCCTTCCGATTCCGAATGTCTGTTTAGTGTTTTCACGCAAACTCACAACGTTGCGATTTACAGCCGTGTACACGACTGTATACAAGTGCCTTTAACGAATTTAGATTTGTTTTTCTTAAGTTCCAAAGTATTTTAACGCGTTAAGACCAGCACATAAATACATAATATATATAGCCATATAGGTAAACAATCACATTGTTTAAAATGCATAACGCAGACACTTTGTATACTATATTATGTATATAAAGTACACATTATATAAAAAAGCGTGTAAGTAGATGTCGCTCTGTTGTGCAGTAGGTTACAAGTGAGTCACTGTATTATAATGGATGGTATCAAATTTGAATTCAATGATACATTATCATTGTATAAGCAAAACGATTCTTAGCGGAGACGTTATGTGAGTCTAAGTATAAGACATTCTATATACATATCTATGGAATTAAAAAAAAATTGACCTATAATAAATTCCAAATTAATCATACCACAATATCCATTAGGTACTTATAACGCGTTATACATCAACAACAAACAGTGCTACTATCATAGATATATAATAGTATACTTTAGAAGTTTCAAATACCCACGAATAATATTATACAATTACAACAAAATAACTAAAATAGTTATTATCTAGGTTTTTTTTATGTAATTTCATCCAAATTTGAAATTAAAATGACTATAAAAATTAACTGTGCTTATGTATTTTTAGATTTTATGGTAACAGAATTGACTACTTACGCGTGGAATCTTGTTTTAAATTCTCAATCTTATGATATAAAAATTTAACATTTTATAAATTTCTAACTACAAAATAATTATTTAGTTTTAAATTTGATAAATTTTGTCGAAATTCGATCTTTAAATGCTTATAAAAAAAAACTGTGCCTATGTATTTTTAATATTTTTCAACTGCTACTGTAACAATATATCAGGAGCCTTGTATTCAATTTTTACACTTTTTTTGCTAAACAGATAAAATTTTATTGATATTTATAGAAAAAAAAACTAAAAAAAAATGAAAACTGAAAATGTCCGTAAACAGCTCAAAAATATTTTCAAAATTGTATGGTGTATAGAAAATACTAATATAAATATTCAGTGAAATTTTCATGTATCTACAGTTATTCGTTTTTAAATTACAACAAAAAAAGAAAATCGCTACATGAGAAATCGAGTGAATACCCAATGTTGTAAAAATTTGAATTACAAACGCTCATAAAAATTGAATTTGACTTTCTTATAGACATTTTTTTTTGATAAAGCAAGATAATCCTTTAAGGAATCTTGTATAACATTTTAAAATCTTAGATTTAAAAAGAAAAATTTTTATGAATTCTTAACTCAAAATAATTTGCTAATTTTCGTGATTTTTCCATATTTTGTCAATTTTTGGACTTTAAATGCTTATAAAAAAAAAACTGTGACTAAGGATTTTTAATATTTTTCATCTTCATTTTAAACAATATACTAGAAGCCCTATATTTAGTTTTCTAGCTTTTTTAACCAACCAATAAAATTTTATTGATATTTATTGAATAAAAAACTAAAAAAATATTGGAAACGGAAAATGTCTCCGAAAAAATTTGGGCCCCAGCCTGGCCCACCTGGTATTAAAGTTCTGGCGCCGCCAATGTATTGATTAAAATAATTATCATTAATCACGTCATCTAGTCACTATTCTCACAAATTATTTTTTGTATTGTAATAAATATAAATTTGAAGTTATATTTATTTCATAAGATAGGGAACATTATATACGATTTTATAGCTGACGAAATTTTCGTATTTAATCTATACGATTATATGCATAAACAATAAGTATAATTAACGCTAATTGCATTTAATCGATATACATCATGTAATTCAGACTTTAGATAATTTGATTACGTCATGTAATATGTAATTTTTATATATTCTTTTGAAAAGTATGAGAAAAGTAATACAACAACGATATTATTTCTACTAGTAAAATCGATTGAAAAACGTTGTTTTGAAAAAAAAATGTTCAATACATAACGTGATATCGCCGAATCTAGGAAAAAAAATCGCCAAAGCTATACCTAATCGTACTGTTGGGTACAACAGCTGTCAAAAATAATAAGAATATATTCAAATTGAATGATAATCATTATATTATTATAATATTCATAAACACGTATATATTATATTATATGATATTGCTAGATAAATATTTTTATTTATTTGTAAACAAATAGTTATACCCTTTACTAATAAAAATTAAAAGTAAAGTAAGTTGAATCTGAATTTGACAATTATTATACTGAATTTAAATAATATTATATTATAAATGAGTTAATATTTTTAAAATTAGTCTTATTCCTGTTTATGAAATCTAATATCTTAAATGATTTTTTAACTTAAGTATTAATATGTAATTATATACTACAATGATTGTATAATAGACAACATACATCACTAATAACATTATCTAGACGAAAAAAAGTAGTAGGTATAACCGCAATTATTTATGTCTAGTGGGAGGGAATTTCGACAACTATTATATAAATAACAAATTTGTTTAGACTTTACTGTAGTCTGTAAAATTAGAGTATCATTTAAAAGTCACTGGAGTGAATTGACTTCTTATAAAATTTAAAGTTAATATTATTATCTATATGCAATATCATAAGGTTTTATATTATATTTTAATTTTAAAGCGAGTTGTGAGTATATTTATTATTTTATGATGTACAATTATATATACATATAAGTATTTGTTTTGTGGATTTTGGATTTTATTCAATAGTACAGTTACGAAGGTATAGCTTTGGGGATTTTTTTTTCGGAGATTTTTTTTCTTGTGGATTTTTTTTTCCGATTACCATATCACCACATATAATGTCAAAGAAAAATTTGGTATTATCATGTTCAATCATGTTCAAGTCAAAACATATTATTGCCCATATTATTAGTATTGGGGCATACATGATATTATCATTGCAAAAGTGGTAATTCCAATATTAAGTATTAATATGTAATATGCTACAATTATAAATTGTATAATTAAAAGTAATAATTAATAACATTATTTAGACGAAAAAAAGTAATAACACCGAAATTGCTTATATTTATAGTGTTAGGTAATTTTTACGACTATCTACTTAAGAAACAAATTTGTTTATATTTTACCGTAAAATAAAAGTATGATTTAATAGTCAATCATGTTATATAGCTCACCCAAAAAATTATTTCTATATCCGCCCTTGGAGTGAATTTATAAAATTTAAAGTTAAGATTATTATCTATTCAATATCATATTCTTTATATTATATAATACTAATTTTAAATTGAGTTATGAATATTTTATGATTTACAATTATAATATATAAATATTTGATTTGGGGATTTTGGATTTTATTTCCGATTACTAATGTAAGTAATACATTCCAAATAGTAGGTAAACGTGGGACGTGGGTTATTAGTTATTTAGTTATTATAATTTATAATCATATTTGACTATATTTATGATAATTTTGATGGTTTCAACATTTGTAGGTGCCATCAAGTTCCGGGCCCTAAATTAATTTATAAATATTATAGTATCGCAACAAGTAATATATGTCTGTTACCTAATCAGTTAACCATCTTACCATGAAGACTGTAGATTTACCATAGGGTGTAGGTTTATTTTTAGTGACTGAAGTGTAGTTATTGACTGAAAAAATTGAATTCACCTCTGGGTTACATGCTTTAGATGTTTGTGATAAAGAGTTGTATACAAATATTCATGAACTCTTGAAAATATTTTCTACTTTGCCTGTATCAACTGCTACACCTGAACGATGTTTTTCAAGTTTAAAGAGGATTAAGTCTCACATAGTAAATAGTATGACAGAAGTAAATATTTTATCAATTATCCTATCTAATATATTGAATAATAATCATAAATTAGGTAGTTCTTATCATATACTTTGTTTATTAGAACCGACTTAATGTGTTGGCTTTATTGGCATTTCAAACAATAATCATTGTTGCAGATGAGGTTATCGATGAACCGAGAATCCAAAAAAAAAATTATAAAACTGGATATTGTATTAAAACTATTTTTTTTTGTTTATCGTATTAAACACGGGATTGGCGCTAGTATGAATTTATAATAATTGCTATTAGGCACTACCTATACAATTAGTGTTAATTCTTGATCTGATCATGACCAGATGATATGAAAATTGTATGATGCCTATAGTATAATTTTTTTTAACTTTATGAATTATAAATGTATGCCTATGACAATCACAAAGGTTGCGGTTTTCTATTGGTGAAAGTATTTTTTCGAAATCGGTTCAGTAGTTCCAGAGATTACCCTCAACAACGTCAACTAACAACTCCTCTTTATATAATAGTGTAGATATATAGGTATATATATATATATATATATATAAATACGATATACCCATATTACCTAGGTATCATATTTTTTTTATTTCAGTTGATCATCTTAATTTTTTTTTAAATAAAAATGTATAGGTATATGTAATATGTATTACCTCTCTTTAGAAATCACACTACAGATAATATTACGCATTTGTGATTTCAGTAAAATATTATATAACATGAAAAAAAAAAAATGTTATTTCCGATAAGTGGCAACGTGGCAACGTGGCAGTGACTATATTATTATATTTTACTATACAGCTTCGACATTCCAGAAATAAGGCACATCTCTTGTTCGTTTCTTTGCCGACGGGTGAGGCACAATACCTATAGGTCCGTCCGCGGTGTCGCCGCCAAGGAGTCGCCAATCTGCTTTCTAAAGAAACCCTCGGGTTCTCAGAGACCGACGATAATAATACGACACTGCAGTGCACCGGACGATCTATACATTGGCTACTATAAAGGTCTGGTTTGGCTGTTGCGACCGACTGCAGCAGTCATACAAAATATAATGTTCTATAAGACGTGTTAATAATATTACACTGGCGGCCGAAATAATATTATTAAGGTGTGATGTAGTCGTAGACAACCTGTATAAATATGTACCTATAATAATTAAAACGTGGATAGGACATCACCAATAATTGCGAGGTCATTACTATATTATATATTATATTTTACTAACACAGCACTATTCGCGGTCGTAACTTGATAACAAATTGAAGACATAAGTTTACATTTTTGTATAATATATTATTATTTTATTTTATTTACATGTTTGTTTTATTTCGAATAATGAACGAGTTTACAGAATGGGTACTTAAATTTAATTACAGTTAATTAATTAGGTATATAATAATGACGATGTAAAAACAATAATTATAATAAAAATGTATAATAGTTATTCGTAATAATAGCCAGGGTCGGATCATAGCTTTATTGCACCCGGGGAAAATTAAAAAAATAAGCCCATCGCAGGTAAATAACCAGAATTAGTAATTTTTTTACGGAAAATCAAGCACACTCACACAGTATTGCGAGGAACTGAGGACCAACATATTTTACAAAACCTTTCGCAATATACTGCAGGACCAATAATTTATTTACCACAAATCATTTAAACGATTTTAACTTAAAAACGAAACATTTTAAATTTTAAATTAATCAAGTAATATAGTTTTAGAAGCACTTATTTATGGAGTATTTAAAGCTAAAATCTGTGGTCAGTATTAAATAATATGATATAAAAATACAAAAAAAGAATAATTATTATATTGAATGTATTTAAAGCACACCAATATATTATGTTAAAGTACATATTTTAGAAAAATGGTTAAAGCAAACCATGTTTTAAGGAGTAGTGTTTATAGGCATTTATTATTACATAATATACATTATCAAACTATTCGCGACGAAAATTGAATTCCCGGATTAACGATAATTATCAAAATAAACTACCTAAATTTATAATCACGAAAATTTGAAATCATTTTGAGTTAGAAATTCATAAAAAAATGTTATATTACGATTTAATCATTTAATACAAGATTCCACATAAGTTTTTAATATTTTTCATCCGCTTTTAAAACAATATACTAGCAGGAGCCTTCTATTAAATTTTCAAGCTTTTTTAACCAACAAATAAAATTTTATTGATATTTTAAGAAAAAAAAACAAAAAAAATGGAAAATGAAAATGTCCCTAAACAGTTCAAATTTCAAAATAAATCAAAACATTTTAAAAATGTTATCGTGTATATAAATTGCAAATATAAACAACCAGTGAAAGTTACATGTATCTACGGTAATTTGTTTAAGCGGTGCCCCAAACAAAAATCGATTTTTTCGAAAACAGATTTTGTGTAAAAATTCCCGTTTTCCTTAATTTTTCTTTTGTTTTTCACAGCGCTTTTGAAAACTACTGGAAAATTATACTTTTGACCACCCAAAGTACCAACTAGATGCACTTTCCTATCAGATAAGATACTGTTGAAGAAAATCTAAGCACTTTTACTGTTATAAAAGGTGATGACAAACACAAAAATTAAAAAAATTAAAAAAAAAACACACATTATTGTAAAATCAATACCTTCATCGTTCCACTCAGAATCTAAAATAAATTAGACAAAAAAAACAGTTTATAATAAATAAAACGAACCAAATAGAATATAAATTTCTTTTTAAATTATTTTAATATAATATGTAGGTACAATTAACATAATATTCAATTTGTCTTGGGCTACATATCAATAGGATAGCATTTTTGTTTTAATTATTTAATTATGTTGTACTTTTGTACTATCAAGTTTATCAAGAAAATTAATAGTTGTATATTTGTATTTAAAGATCAAACACAAATGTCAAATTATATTTTATTTTGTGTTCTGTTACATTTATCTAGTGGCCATGGTGATATTTATCAAAAAGTGTAGTTTATAAAAAGGCATTTGTTAAATATATTAAGACTTTTATAAGCGTGCAAACATATTGTAATTTAATAAATAATCTGAAAACAATTAAATCAGTAGTACCTAAGTAACGTTTTATGTAGTACATATAATTGTATGCAGTACCTATTTGAAAAAATATATAACTGTTAATTTAAAATTACATAACAATGAATTACAACTAATAGTACCATTTTTAAGATTACGTTTTAAATAACTATCTACAAAATTATTGTATTTAACAAAATGATGTCATTTACAATACTTTATTATGTCACTTTATGCAAATAAAACGGTTTAAGCTTTTAAACTACATAGCTCGAGCGTTTTAACGCCATCATATAAACGTAGTATATTATGTTAGACTAAGTTGACAGTTGTGGACGGGTTGCGTACCTATTTCATGTTTGTCCTTTTTAATTTTTAAATGAATGTTATTAATATTATTACTTATCTCGATTAAAAATAAAATTATTTTATTTTATTCGCATACATTTCCTGTGAAATATTATTTTGTACCTAGTTTTGACAAATCTAAAACCTTAAAAATACGCCCACTAAAATTATACGCTCGGGGATAAATTCCCGACTTAACCAATCCCCCTAGATTCAGCCCTGGTCCTAGGTACGAAATGGTAGGTTGTTTTTATTATCAATGTGTTTTTATTATCTGTGTTCGAAGTATCCTCATGTAAGTAGTAGGTACCTATCTAGCATAATTTCAAGAAATGTCTACCTAGGTACATAAAATTCACGTCATGTATTCGTGATTCCCGCCGTAGATAACAATCGGTAGAGTTCGAAATCTATTATTATTATAATATGCGAACACAGTAATAACTAACAACAGTTATAACACACTTATACACTGTAATATCTAATACACTAATACTACTAATAATTACAATTTAACAAATCACATTAAATAAAATATTTAAATATAACAAAATTAAGGTATAGAGTGATTTAATGAAGCGATAGTCGATAACGAAATGAAACAAATAACAAATACCTATACTTGAAGTCGTGAAATATCAATAATGAAATGCATCGGGTGAACCTGTCAGCAAGACAACGCTAGATGCAGACGCTGTGATTCCAGATTTTATTATAATTTCTCATTAAAAAGTTTGCACGTTTCCTTTAATAATTTAATTTCTACATTGTGAGATTTCTATGATTTTGGCAAAAGAATCGTCTACACGATTTTTCTATTTTTTTCCATTTTATTAGGTATTAATTGATTCAATTAGTTAGGTCCAGTTAAAAAAAAAACATCAAAATTTACACCGTTTAAATGGGTAACTCCTGCTTCGATATAATACATGAAACAAAAAAAGCGATTTTTAACTTAATCAATATAGTTAGTCAATTACTATAACTAACAGTGGTACTGAAATTTGTGTACGTCGAGGCGCTAGAGCCAAAGAGAGCTAGCCTCGTGACGTCACAAGATCACACGGCGTGGCGGCGGCCTATTCTTTTACACAGGAATCGCCGACGCGGTCTAGATTATTTATTTATAATTTTTGTTATATTCGATTGTATTATAAATAACTTCGTAGTCACAACAATGGACAGTCGTATAATTATACTCTATTTGGTTGATTACGTCTTTATAAAAAATAAGACGTTTTTTTTTATGTTGACGAACGTCGAACAACCGCATTTTACGTTTATACGTATTTGTAAACCGACGTATTTGTAAACTTAATATTTTCATTGTTGGAATTTTGTTTTACGAGGTAAAGTAATGTATTATAAATTATAATCATTTTTATTTTATTTATTAATAATAATAATTTGTTAATTACATAGGTGAATAATATTTAATATAAAGTCGAAATAGTAAAGTAAGTACCTACCTATATTATGTTGGATTACTTGGATTATATTATAGTTCAGGGCCTCAGGGGTCTCCAAACTTTCTTATTGAAGGGCCACAAAAAAATCAAATGCTCTCAGAGCGCCAAAAGTTTATTATCACATATAATTTTTTATTTTACCCTAACAACAAAAACCTTCCCGGGTACCTCCTATAAAAGTCCATTTGGTTCCCGTCAGGAACTACCCGACAGGAAGCTTATATTCCTTCCCGGGTAGCTCCCAAAAAGGTTTATTCCGTTCCTATTAGTAACTGTCTAATGGGAAGTTTATTTACCTTCCTGGGTACCTCCCATAAAAGTCAAACAGATTCCCGTGGCGATATTCCTGCGGTGGCTTATTCTAAATATAAGTGGAATTTGAGGGGGGGCTTAGGGTCTTAGCCCCCCCCCACAAACTTACCCATAGCCCACCAAAAAAAATCTTTTATAATATTTTACCTTTGGTATAACATTGACTATATTGAGTTGGGGCCATAGACAATATAATAGTCCCCCTCCCCCTAAGATTTAGTACTAGTTGCACCACTGCAATAGAGAACGAGGGGTAAAACGGTGAAGCTAAGGTTTTCATGTGGCTATATTGTTTATTTTTCGTGATATTTCTTTAATAACTCAAATATTTGAGTAGGTATATCTATATGTATTATGATTATTGACTATTGTCATGGTATGTAAATTAATATTATCTTGAGTCAATTGCAAAAACTTTATTTTTACCACAGCATGCAGTTACAGAACATTACAAGTTACAACAACAATACACATATAGCTTAGTTATTGTCAGTTCTCATATATACCTACTCAGCTAGTGTCTATTAACTATACCACACAAATTTTACATTCATTTTTTGAAATAGACCAGGATTAATAGGTTTTTCTGTAAATTTAGGATACCTAACAAGACTACCGCAACACAAAATTGATCAATTTTGTGTTATGACTTATGACTACTTTCGAAAAGTGAAAAAATATCTCTATAAAATGCAAGAATACCACATTCAATACCATTTTTTATTGCAAAACGGCAAATTTAGTTTCGGCGGTATTGCATTTAATAATTTGTTACATTTCAGCCACAAAATGAAATGCAATGCTGCCATATTTTAGTATATGTCTGTCTTAAAATCAATTTCTGTATGCATTATAGCCACATCTCAAAATATGGCAGTCATATGCACTGCAGTTTCACTTATTTAAAAAATTGTAAAAGACTAACGTTTTAGGTTAATTGTTTAAGAGAGTATTTCATAATATTTGAAAAAGTCATATGGTAAAGTATCTTTGCAAGTATTTATATTTTTAGTTTCAAACGCATTGGTAAGAAACTCTTTAAAATATTATAGATTTAAACTTCAAATCACTTTTTCTTGAAACTTTATGTTGAGTTGTAACAGTCTTGTTCCAGAGCTGGTGCGAATTATATGCGTTGAGTTCATTGTAGGTACATCAGAATATTATCATACTATCATCTATCATCATAGAATATTATAGTTACTATTTTATTCTACGCGGTGACCTTTTTTAAAAAATTGGCGGGCCGGCCTCCAGCTGCAGTCTATTTCGATGATAAAAGTGTTCCCAACATCATCGCCTTTAATACGCTTACAACATCCGCCATGATTCCACCGGGAAATGAAAATAATAAAAGTAGAGGGGTACAATCGCTTCTATAGATAGATTGTGCTATGGTATTTGTGGTAATATATGTAGTTTACGATACTGTGGTATGTAGTATGTTTATTCTTTGACTTAATTATTTTAATATTAATTATTAAGTAACAATTTCGTTATTTGGAACTTTGGAGGTTAAAACGTAATTTTCGCCATAATGATTTACCGCAATACCGCATTACATCATGATTCATCAGATTAAAGGCTCTGACTCATACAGATTACAGTCATACGCGATTCGTAAATTCACAATTTGATGTAGATTCGACCGTTTGCAGACAGTACAATCACTACAATCGTTTATCACAGTAATAATATTGTATTTAGCCTCTATATATTAATATGTCAGACAGTGAGACAGATGAAGAAACTGTCAACGAGGCAATAGCTTCAAGTCAAGTAAAGTAAGTTACTTTAATATTTATTGATAAAATATGATGTTCTTAAGAGTAAACTTAAAATATTATTCTGGTTTGGAATTTTATTAGTCAAGTAGGTAAGTTAGGTACCTACCTAGATAACCTTTTTTTTATGTTCTACAATAGGTAGGTATCTTTCCAAATTAGTACCTAGATTTATCGGTAGACGATGACCATTTTGAACGAATGACATTTTATAAACTTTTAATCTAACAGGATGCTACTCAATCAAAATACTTTTACTTGATAAATAACTTTTCCCAATTAAATGTACCTAGTAACTTATTATATTTTTAAATTAAACAGTCCTTGAGGTATTAAATTCAAAAAGTATTATATGTAGATACCTAACACTTATCAACAATATTTTCAAATAAAACTTATTTTTATAATTTTGGACTAGGAATTATTTCGCTTTACATTAGTACTGTATTTAATAGATATTTATCAACAATTTCAATAAAAAATTTGTACACAATTTTATGTAGGATGTCTAACAAAAGTATACATCAGAAAAAAAATCATGGTTAAAGATTTTTATTAAACATTATTACCTAAATATTTTTTTGTAAAAATGTAGTTGAAATTATGTAAATTCCTACGTATTGTATTGTTTCATTAACTTCTAATAATCATTTATTTCTGGTAATTTATTTGATGATTTTATTTTAATGCTGAGAGATAGATTAATGTTTAGTCCTCATTTTTAACCTAACCTACCTATTTCAAAATATGTTTTTAAATTCATGAATGTAGTAGGTATTGTACCTATAATAAATAATAATATAAGTAAGTACTTAATAGTTGCTACTTAACTTGGTACCTATGTGTATAAAGAAAAAATGGTACACACCTACTATCTAGGTATTGTTTCACTCACCTAATCACTGTATTCCTACAGTTATCTTATTACTTTTTATTTAGTACCAATAAGTAGGTTATGAATTATTCTCTTACAAAAAAATTATTTTGAGTACAATTAGGTAATTCAAGCTAAACTTATTTTAAATTTTTATTGGTAGGGATGTTCACTATACACTTTGTAAACTCAAAAATTTTTTAGGTGGGTGTTTTGGTAAATTATTATTCTGTTGATTCTTATAGAAATCAAATAGTTTTACAACTTAAACTAGCTTAGAATTTATTGTGATAGGAGTTTGTTACCAGAAAATGTAATTTCAATGGGACAATTAAGACGAAGAATACATTCTAATGCTAAAGTTGTTAAGAAGGCATTATTGTCTACAGAATTACCTTCTATTTTACATGATCAATCAAAATATCAGGAAAAATGTTCAAGTGAACATAATATAAATGAATATACTAATATGAATATGAATTTTGTTGATAGTCAATCTTCAAATTCACAATGTTCTGATTCCTTAGAAGATTGCACAATCCCTAAAGTTATTAAAAAAAATAAACACCTAATGACCTGTAATGGCTGTAATATTACATCTGATTCAGACAATTTTCAAGAAAATTTATCATCATGGGCTGTTAAAGAACAAATAAACCATAATTCATTATCAAAATTACTCAAAATATTAAAATCACACTCTTGTTTTAATAATATTCCCATTGATTCTAGGACACTTTTAAAAACCCCACAATATATTAACTTAAGAGAAGTGTATCCTGGTCAATATTGGCATTATGGTCTATCTAAAAGAATCTTAAACTTTTTGGAATACAATTTTCAATATTATGAGAGTAAAAATAAAGTCATAGAAATTGTCATTCATGTTGACGGTTTACCTTTAAGTCGTTCTTCAAACAGTGAAGTTTGGCCCATATTGGGATCAATTTTTAACTTTAATTTAGTTTTTATTGTGGGACTTTATTACGGGCGTACAAAGAAACCAGAAAATGCATCAATTTTTTTAAATGATTTCATAAATGAAGGCCAAAATTTAGTTGAAAATGGAATTATCTTTAATAAACAAAAGTATGAATGTGTTATTAAAATGATTTGTGCTGATGCTCCCGCAAAATCGTTTTTGCTTAATATAAAAGGTCATACTGGATATTCTAGCTGTACAAAATGTTGGGACGATGGCAATTACTTGGAGAGAAGAATATGTTTTTCTGATAAAATACAACGAAAAAGAACAGATGAAGAGTTTATATTAAAAATAGATGAAGATTACCATAAAGGACCAAGTGCCTTAGAATGTATACCAAAACTTGGCCTTGTCACTAATATTCCATTGGATTACCAACACCTAATCTGTTTAGGTGTTATGAAAAAATTGATTAATTTATGGTTTTGTGATAACTCGAGTGTTCGGCTTCCATATAGAAAAGTTCAACTTATTTCTAACAAGCTTATTAACATTGCTCTTTACATTCCAAAAAATTTTCAAAGAAAACCTCGCAGTCTTATTTACTTTCGCCAATGGAAAGCCACTGAATTTCGGCAATTTTTACTATATAGTGGACCTTTTGTTTTAAAAGATATTGTGTCTGAAAATGTTTATGATCATTTTTTAAGTTTACATGTAGCAACAACAATTCTTTGCTCAAATTTGTTCTGTTCAAATGAAGTATATTTGAATTATGCAGAAGACTTATTGCAACATTTTGTGAGTTCTTTCAAAGTTTTATATGGCAGCCATCATGTATCCCATAATGTCCATGGGTTATTACATTTAGTAGATGATGTCAAATATTATGGGTCTCTAGATAAATTTAGTTGTTTTAAATTTGAAAATTATATGCAACAAATAAAAAAACTAATTCGTAAATTTGAAAAACCTTTACAACAAATTGCTCGGCGAATACAAGAAATTGAAAGTAATTCAAAAGTTGAAACAAAAAAACTTGAAAAAAATGCATTAATTTTAAAAAATCCACATACATCAGGACCAATTTTTGAAGGATGCTGTAATCAATTTGAAACATTAATTTACAATGAATTAGAGTTCATGATTAATAGCAAAGGAGATCGATGTTGTGGTCTTACAAGTGGAGAAATTATAATTATTGAAAATATATGTTTTAGTGAAACTCATTATGACAATGTTATTATTGGAAAAGAATTTTTAGAAAAGAAAAATTTGTATGAAAAACCATGTTCATCATCAATATTAGGCATTTACAAAGTATATAATGTATCTACACGGAAAGCTTGGTCCGTAAAACTCATTAACATGAAATATTTTTTATATCCTAATAACATAACAGAAAATAGTTTTATTGCTATTCCTTTATTACATGTAGAACATTTTGAAAGACCTAATTTATAGAAGACAAATTAATGTTTATAGCAAAAAGGTTTTATTAATTAATAAAAGTTTTTTTTATAATAGGCTTAGCTGTATAATATATTAATATGTACCTACTACCTAAGTAATATAAAATAATGATAAATTAAGACTTTTATTAACCTATCATTTCAAAATGTAAAATATTAATTGTAAATCTGTATATTATATGAAAAATAGTACTTACTTGATATTAATTACTTAATAAAAATTATTTTATAATATAATAAATTGATTCATTTTTTTTGTATTTTTAAACTAAGTAGGTATACATTATTTTAGTATGTCTTGTAGTATTATAATCTTTCATAATATCTTATAGGTACTAAGTACCTTCTAAGGTGTCTAAATGATTTTAACAAGATGTTTAATTTAAATGAAATTGATCGAGAATGTCTAATTATAATTATTTTTATTACCTAAAAACCTATAAAAGTTGAATCATTTTTCATTGGTAGGTACTTAATTAATTACACATTTAAATAATTTTTACTAGAAATTATGTTGTTGCTGAATTTCCTGATGGTCTGCAAATAGTATCAAGGAATTGGATCACTCAAAACTTAAAGAAATCATTTTATCCTTATGATTGTACAAATTCAAAAAAATATGACCAGCTTGTTTTAAAATCAGTAACTCCTTTGGATACATGGAAACTATTTAAAATTATAAAAATTTGGGCATCTTCAGGTAGTTTTTGTGATGTTTAATTTGAAAAACCAATCAATTTAGATAATATATTATTGTTATTTTTTTTCCATGAAACTATTACAAATGTATAGATAACTTTATAAGAGCAAAGGAAAAACTACGACTTGCTGAAGTATGCTCTGGTGCAGAAGATTTAAACTCAGAAAGTGATGTGGAGTTAGCTAAACAGAAACGCCGTTCACTTGCAATGTATAAAGAAATTACTGAATTGAATTCACAACCAAAGAAGGTGTATTCTGATATTATTCCACCACTGCCAAAGCCTCCTATACAGTCTGAAAGTAACATATTTCTAATTTGTACTTATTTAATGTGAAAATTTAGAATTGGTTCTTTTAACTGATGCAATTTTATTATAACTTTAATTTGTTCACATTTAGAAATGTTATTTGAAAATGTCACGAAAAGTATTGATAAAGAATCAAATAACTCAATCAAAAGTTTATCGATTGTAAATCAAATGAAGCATAAACTGAAAGAACAATTTACAAATGATGAAAATAATGACAAAAAATGCAATAGTCAAACATCACAAGAGTTATTCATTGTTCCATCACAAATATCATTTACTCAAGAAAGAAGGTTTAAAGGTATGTTGGTAAATTAAAGAAAAAATTGTAATTTTCTTATTTAGGTAGGTAATTCAAGTATTATTAAAATAATACAAATGTTTTTTAAAAATAGTTATATAACAGCTTGGAACAAAAATAATTTATGTTATTCTTGCAAATTTTGTCATGAGTTTTTAAGTATCTATTTCTGATATGAACATAAATATGATGTTAAAAAATAAATTATTTATAATCCTACACTTATTTAATTATAATCAAGTACTTACCTACTTAAATAAAAATAAATGATTATGGTAATTGTTTTATCAACATTGTCTTTTCTTCTACCAAGCCACATACATATTTATATACATATATTATTTATATGAGTAATAATTTATAATAATGTTTGATACTACATTATATGTTATTACAATTAATTAATTCTCAATTTTTAAAATACCTGCAGTACCTTAAGATTTAATGTAATATTAATTTTTGTTTTAGAAAATATTTTTGATGATTTAGTGCAAAGTTCTCAAAAAATATTTACATCTCCTTCTAAAAGTACTCATTCACCAATAAATTCAAAGAATATTAATCATGGAGTATCCCGTAAATTAAAGTTTAATAACATAATATCAAAGTCTCAAACACAGTCTAAAAGTAAAATACTTATGCAATGTTGATATTGAGTAAATTAAGAATTACTCCTATCAACTAATATGACTATTTGATAAATTACATTTGTTCTCATTACCTAGAATTGCTATCCGGATCTGTAAACAAACACATCCATAAACAATCAAAAGACTCAATCAAACGTTTAATTAAAAATCAAAAGAAGACTGAACTGCAGGAACAATTTAAAGATGAAAAAAATAATGATGGAAAATACAAAAGTCAACCATCACCTATTCCATCAAAAACAACATATACTAATAGAGAAGAAAGCTTGAACAGTACGTTACGAAATTAGAAAAAAATTGTTAAATTTTTTCATGTATACGTAAAACAATTAAAAATGTGTTTTAAAATAGTTATAATTATAATGGCTTGTTACAATATTTTATTTTAGGAAATATGTATGATGATGTTTTGCTTAGTCCTCAAAACATGTTTTTATCTCCTTCAAAAATTACTTCAACGCCGATAAGTTTAAATAAAATAAATGAAGAAACACACAAATTGAAGTTTGTAAACTCACCGCCATCATCTTTTAATAAGCGACCATTTATTTCTCCTCCACCAATAAATTCAAATAAGAAAGATGAAAGTAAGATAAATGATAGTTGGAAATCTATAAATATTCTATTTCTAATTTATTAATTAATTAAATTGCATTTTAAAAATGTTCTGTGTACGATATAGACATTTTTTATAGACATATTATGTTACCATTCATACAAATTGCACATATGATCAATTTAACACTAACATTGATCATTCATATTTTTACCTCATGCAATACTAACAACTAAAGTTTAGTAGATTATGATTGATGCAAGATTGTTACTGAATTTATTTTTATATTATTTATTTAATTATAGCAGTATCTGTTTCAAAATTGTTGAGTTTGTATGATTCTAATGATTTTTTTTATTTTTAATTTAAGTAGATTATAAATTTACACTGTATACACTTTTCTAATAATATAATTTAATCAAAATAAAATAGGAAAAATCATAAAAAATGTTTATTTTATAGTATTTTTGAAAGTGAAACTGCCTGCAGTGCTTTCATATTTAAAGCAGATTATTAAGATATGAATTGTATAATAAAAATAAATATTTTTTTTTAGTGAATGTTCAAAAACTTATGACTTATGTAGCTTCAACTCTGCCAGAGATAAATTTAAAATTAAATAGAATTTTGATGAATCAAAGAAACATAGAAACAATTCTAAAAAATAAAGGAGGTTCTCTGGATGATAGCATAATAGCTGATTCAAATTTGATTGAGTGCTGCCCTATAAACACACCACACGATTTAATGGTTTTCAACCAAAAATTATCTGATGACAAAGAGTTTTTAACTAGATTTGTATGTTTTTTAATACCAATAGTCATTCTTGCCATTTTTAAATTATTTTTTTTATTTCAGAGAAGAAACTTAAAAATATATGCTCAAATTTATGTTGCTCAATCGATAAAATCCATGTTGGATTTAATTTTAACAAATAATTTTGGACGGAGTATTTCCTTAACAGGCCGTGGTGCTAGTAATACATCTGCTAAAATAGCTTTTAAAAATCTACAAATTTATAAAATAATGACAAGTTAGTTGACAATATTTATATTGGGTTAATTAAAATAGATTAACTACTTAGGGGTTGGGTCTAAAATGTCAATACTACCCCTATCCCCGTCACCCCATGACCATATAAATTATACGCTTAAATAATAATAAGGTATAACGTTATTTTATATTTGTTGTTTTTTTATTTATCCTTGTATTGAACAACAAATTAAGTCAATACTAAGAATGATAACTAAATACAAATAATTTTCTATTTAGGTATTTATTCATCAATCACAAATAAATGTACTATAATAGATATTTTTAACATGGTCAAACTTTCTTTAGTTATTTTAAATTGATGTATATGTTACGGCCAGAATAGAAAATGTTTGAATTGTGAATGCCTGGACGCCTGGTAGCATATTGGACTATTTGGATAATGAGGTATGTATGTCTTAGATATGCAATGGATTTCATATTATATTATTTATATCTAAATAATAATATTTGTAGTTAAATATAAACAATATAATATGGAATCCGTTGAATAGTTTAGACATGCATACCTCATTATCCGAAAAGTCTCATATACAATCTGCAGGCATTCAAAATTCAAACATTTTCCAATGTATGTGTAAAAGTGAATTTCATAGTAAATTGATGTACCCTTTTTGCTGCTTCGAATTTGCACTTCTGCAATTTTAATTTTTGTATCAGGTTGTAGCCTTGACCCGAAAAGTTGGATATAAATTATGCTTTTGTTTGTGGTATTGAAACACTACGTACAGTAAAATGGCGTAAAAGACCCTTAATAATAGTTAAAAATATAAATTACGTACTGGTTTGATTTTTTTTAATGATTATAATTCTACTTAAATATAAATTATATAATATGAAATGCATAGCATTTGAGTTTCAGAAATCCTTTTTTTTTGCTTGGAAAGTTATATCGGGACGGGGGAATTATATAAAATATCCAAATTGTTTACTATGGCCGTACAATTTTATTCATGAAAGTAATTTATGTGGTATTTTTGTAGGTGTGATAATAAAACAAATTCCTGGAGCAACAACTCTTTTAATTAATAAAGCAATCACAGGATGGTTTAAACATGCTGGAGACAGATATGAACGGCGAATACAAAAGTATAATCACTCAGATTCTGCAGATGAAGATTCCCCCCAATTACTTCAAGATTAACATTAACATTAATATTAAATGGTTAAATTTTTTTTATTGATTATATAAAAAGTAATTAAAGTAATTAGTACTTAATTTAAGTAATTTTGTAATGTAACATTTATATAATATGTTATCAATTTAATAAGTATTAATAATTATAATTTGAGAACTAAATTATGCCATTTTTTATTTATTTTACCTATTATTAACCTTAGACAGTTAATTAAAGCGTTATTAGTATTAGTATTATTATAATTTCATTTCATAAATTAAATTTAAAAACATCATGATGTTTATAACCATGGAACACAATTCTAATGATGTAGGTACAATATAGGACAAAATTAATTTGATAATTGACCATTTTGGGCAGCAATAGGAACATATTAGGTTAGTTTTATAAACTAATTCGGGATGAAGCAAGACCAAAATAGGATGTTAGTCGACCTTTTCAGGAAGCAATATGAAATTTAATTGGAAGTGCCAATTTTGATCCTAATAGGCAGTGTACGGGATGGTCTTAAAATGTGCATCAGGCACGCCTATGTCATGCCGTAGTCCTTCCTAGACCAGTCCAGGAACAAAACAGGTAGTTCCCATGTATGGTCGCTAAATCCTAACGGGCATTCCTATTACCCTCCCAGGAAGGTAATATTGTTGTTAGGGTATGATAATATAGGTACCTATATAAATAATAAGTTTACTTTATATTTTTGTATAAAATATTGTTTACTTTAGAATATACTTAAATAAAAATTAATAGGTATAAATATAATATAGTATAAATACATTTTTGAAATAATTTTTTCATCTATATTATTTTACCTATGCGTCCTATTGCGTCATATTGAGTCCGGCCACGGGCCGGTTAAAACTTGTTCGCGGGCCGTAGTTTGGAGACCCCTGTTATAATTTATAAGAAGGGTTCTCGCTTAACCAAAACCTGTTTTTTTTTAGATCTTAGTTACAAAATAAAATACTTTAGTGGAACCTATTGTTGCAAGTCCTCAATCCATACCTATAAAAGTTGAAAATTTTATACATTTTTACTACAAAATCATTTTAAAATTTAAAATTTGATAAATGTTGTCAAATAATGAACATTAAATGTTTATAAAAAAAAATTGAGAATAGGTATATTTTTTAATATTTTTCAACTGCTATTTAAGCAGGAGCCTTGTATTAAATTTTAAAGCTTTGGCCCAACAAATAAAAGGAAAGAAAGGTATTTTTAATTTAAAATAATTTGGGCATTTTCGTGATTTTTACGACTTTTGTCAAAATTCGAACTTTAAATCCTTATAAAAAAAAATAGTGAACACGGATTTTTTATATTTTTGAAATGCTATTGTAACAATAGATATATTATACAGATTCTTGTATTAAATTTTCAAGCTTTTTTAGACAACAAATAATATTGTATTGGCATTTATCGAAAAAAAAACTAAAAATAATAAAAATTGATAATGTTCGTAAACAGCTCAAAACAAGTCAAAATATTTTGAATATAAAATCAGTTTTAGGGTTACGCCAAAAACCAAAATCAATTTTTCGTAAAAATTCTAGTTTTTCTTTAATTTTTATATTGTTTTTTCCCGGCCGTTGTAAAAACTATTGGGAATTTTGACCTCCCGAAGCACCAACTAGATTCACTTTCCCATCGAACAGGATTAAGTCTCACATAGTAAATAGTATGACAGAAGTAAATATTTTATCAATTATCCTATCTAATATATTGAATAATAATCATAATTTAGGTTGTTATTATTATATAATTTGTTTATTAGAACCGACTTAATGTGTTGGCTTTATTGGCATTTAAAACAATAATCATTGCAGATGAGGTTATCGATGAACCGAGAATCCAAAAAAAAAATTATAAAACTGGATATTGTATTAAAACTATTTTTTTTTGTTTATCGTATTAAACACGGGATTGGCGCTAGTATGAATTTATAATAATTGCTATTAGGCACTACCTATACAATTAGTGTTAATTCTTGATCTGATCATGACCAGATGATATGAACATTGTACCTGATGATGCCGATAGTATAATTTTTTTTAACTTTATGAATTATAAATGTATGAATATGACAATCATAAAGGTTGCGGTTTTCTATTGGTGAAAGTATTTTTTCGAAATCAGTTCAGTAGTTTCAGAGATTACCTTCAACAACGTCAACAAACAACTCCTCTTCATATAATAGTGTGGATATATATATATAATATACGATATACCCATATTACCTAGGTATCATATTTTTTTTTATTTCAGTTGATCATCTTAATTTTTTTTTAAATAAAAATGTATAGGTATATGTAATATCTATTACTTCTCTTTTAAAACCACACTACAGATAATATTACGCTTTTGTGATTTCAGTAAAATATTATATAACATGAAAAAAAAAAATGTTATTTCCGATAAGTGGCAACGTGGCAACGTGGCAGTGACTATATTATTATATTTTACTATACAGCTTCGACATTCCAGCATTTCCAGGAATAAGGCACATCTCTTGTTCGTTTCTTTGGTATATATAGGTCCGTCCGTGGTGTCGCCGCCTGCAAGGAGTCGCCCATCTGCTTTCTAAAGAAACCCTCGGATGGTCAGAGACCATTTAATTGTACTTATCTTTTGCGGGCCCGAATAATAAAGACAATAAACGACGATAATAATACGACACTGCAGTGCACCGGACGACCTATACATTGGCTACTATAAAGGTCTGGTTTGGCTGTTGCGACCGACTGCAGCAGTCATACAAAATATAATGTTCTATAAGACGTGTTAATAATATTACACTGGCGGCCGAAATAATATTATTAAGGTGTGATGTAGTCGTAGACAACCTGTATAAATATGTACCTATAATAATAAAAACGTGGATAGGACATCACCAATAATTGCGAGGTCATTACTATATATTATATATTATATTTTACTAACACTGCACTATTCGCGGTCGTAACTTGATAACAAATTGAAGACATAAGAAGTTTACATTTTTGTATAATATATTATTTATATTTACATTATTTTATTTACGTGTTTGTTTTATTTCGAATAATGAACGAGTTTACAGAATGGGTACTTAAATTTAATTACAGTTAATTAATTAGGTATATAATAATGACGATGTAAAAACAATAATTATAATAAAAATGTATAATAGTTATTCGTAATAATAGCCAGGGCGTATCATAGCTTTTTTGCACCCGGGGAAAATTAAAAAAAATAAGCCCATCTCAGGGAAATAACCAGAATTAGTAATTTTTTTACGGAAAATCAAGCACACTCGCACAGTATTGCGATATACTGAGGACCAACATATTTTACAAAACCTTTCGCAATATACTGCAGGACCAATAATTTATTTACCACAAATCATTTAAACGATTTTAACTTAAAAATGAAACATTTTAATATTTAAATTAATCAAGTAATATAGTTTTAGAAGCACTTATTTATGGCGTATTTAAAGCTAAAATCTGTGGTCAGTATTAAATAATATGATATAAAAATACAAAAAAAGAATAATTATTATATTGAATGTACCTATTTAAAGCACACCGATATATTATGTTAAAGTACATATTTTAGAAAAAGGGGTTAAAGCAAACCATGTTTTATGGCGTAGTGTTTATAGGCATTTATTATTACATAATATACATTATCAAACTATTCACGACGAAAATTGAATTCCCGGATTTACGATAATTATCAAAATAAACTAAATACATCTATAATCACGAAAATTTGATATACTAGGAGTCTTCTATTAAATTTTCAAATTTTTTTAATTACAAATAAAATTTTATTGATATTTTTAGAAAAAAAAAACAAAAAAAATGGAAAATGAAAATGTCCCTAAAGAGTTCAAATTTCAAAATAAATCAAAATATTTTAAAAATGTTATCGTGTATAGAAATTGCAAATATAAACAACCAGTGAAAGTTACATGTATCTACGGTCATTTGTTTAAGCGGTGCCAAAACAAAAATCGATTTTTTCAAAAACAGATTTTGTGTAAAAATTTCCGTTTTTCTTTTGTTTTTCACAGCGCTTTTGAAAACTACTGGAAAAATTATACTTTTGACCACCCAAAGTACCAACTAGAT
This sequence comes from Macrosiphum euphorbiae, assembly GCA_949089665.1. NCBI lineage: Eukaryota > Metazoa > Arthropoda > Insecta > Hemiptera > Aphididae > Macrosiphum > Macrosiphum euphorbiae. Next base: position 2,174,735 of record CARXXK010001029.1, read on the forward strand.
TCACTTTCCTATCAGATAAGATACTGTTGAAGAAAATCTAAGCACTTTTACTGTTATAAAATGTGATGACAGACACAAAAAAAAAAAAATTAAAAAAACACACATCATTGTAAAATCAATACATTCATCGTTCCACTCGGAATCTAAAATAAATTAGACTAAAAAAACAGTTTATAATAAATAAAATGAACCAAATAGAATATAAATTTCCTTTTAAATTATTTTTATATAATATAATATGTACTACGTAATATTCAATCTGTATTGGGCTACATATCAATAGGATAGCATTTTTGTTTTAATTATTTAATTATGTTGAACTTTTGTACTATCAAGTTTATCAAGAAAACTAATAGTTGTATACTTGTATTTAAAGAGCAAACACAAATGTCAAATTCTATTTCATTTTGTGTTCTGTTACATTTATCTAGTGGCCATGGTGATATTTATCAAAAAGTGTAGTTTATAAAAAGGCATTTGTTAAATATATTAAGACTTTTATAAGCGTGCAAACATATTGTAATTTAATAAATAATCTGAAAACAATTAAATCAGTAGTACCTAAGTAACGTTTTATGTAGTACATAATTGTATGCAGTACCTATTTGAAAAAATATATAACTGTTAATTTAAAATTACATAACAATGAATTACAACTAATAGTACCATTTTTAAGATTACGTTTTAAATAACTATCTACAAAATTATTGTATTTAACAAAATGATGTCATTTACAATACTTTATTATGTCACTAATCGGAGAGTACATTATACTATTACTACGTTCATTTGATGGCGTTAATACTAAACCGTTTTGAAAGTTAAAACGCTATGTAGTTTAAGAACTTAAAACCGTTTTATTTGCTTAAACTTGTATATGTACATTTGATAAACCGGTTTATGCAGATAAAACGGTTTTAAGTTTTTAAACTACATAGGGCGAGCGTTTTAACGCCATCATATAAACGTAGTATATGATAGACTAAGTTGACAGTCGTGGACGGGTTCCGTACCTATTTCATGTTTGTCCTTTTTAATTTTTAAATGAATGTTATTAATATTATTACTTATCTCGATTAAAAATAAAATTATTTTATTTTATTCGCATACCCAATATTACATATTTCCTGTGAAATATTATTTTGTACCTAGTTTTGACAAATTTAAAACCTTAAAAATACGCCCACGAAAATTATACGCTCGGGGATAAATTCCCGACTTACCCAATCCCCTAAATTCAGCCCTGGTCCTAGGTACGAAATGGTAGGTTGTTGTTATTATCAATATGTTTTTATTATCTGTGTTCGAAGTATCCTCATGTAAGTAGTAGGTACCTATCTAGCATAATTTCAAGAAATGTCTACCTAGGTACATAAAATTCACGTCATGTATTCGTGATTCTCGCCGTAGATAACAATCGGTAGAGTTCGGAATCTATTATTATTATAATACGCTAACACAGTACAAACTAACAGCAGTAATAACACACTGATGTCTGATAGTTGATACACTAATACTGCTGATAATTACAATTTAACAAATTACATTAAATAAAATATAACAAAATTAAGGTATAGAGTGATTTAATGAAGCGATAGTCGATAACGAAATGAAACAAATAACAAATACCTATACTTGAAGTCGTGAAATAGCAATGATGAAATGCATCGGGTGAACCGGTCAGCAAGACAACGCGAGATGCAGACGCCGTGATTCCAGATTTTATTATAATTTCTCATTAAAAAGTTTGCACGTTTCCTTTAATGAGTTAATTTCTACATTGTGCGATTTCGATAACTTTTGCAAAAGGATCGTCTACACGATTTTTCTGATTTTTTCCATTTTATTAGGTATTAATTGATTCAATTAGTTAGGTCCGGTTAAAAAAAAAACATCAAATTTACAAAGTTTAAATGGGCAACTCCTGCTTCGATATAATACATGAAACAAAAAAACGATTTTTAGTTTAATCAATATAGTTAGTCAATTACTATAACTAACAGTGGTACTGAAATTTGTGTAAGTCGAATTATTGAGGCGCTAGAGCCAAAGAGAGCTAGCCTCGTGACGTCACAAGATCACACGGCGCGGCGGCGGCCTATTCTTTTACACGGAAATGGCCGACGCGGTCTAGATTATTTATTTATAATTTTTGTTATATTCGATTGTATTATTAATAACTTCGTAGTCACAACAATAAACAGTCGTATACAAAAAATTTATTTTTTTGATTACATCTTTATAAAAAATAAGACGATTTTTTATGTTGACGAACGTCGAACAACTGCATTTTACGTTTATACGTATTTGTAAACTTTATATTTTCATTGTTGGAATTTTGTTTTACGAGGTAAAGTAATGTATTATAAATTATAATCATTTTTACTTTATTTATTTATAATAATAATTTGTTAATTACATAGGTGCATAATATTTAATATAAAGTCGAAATAGTTAAGTAAGTACCTACCTATATTATGTTGGATTACTTAGATTATATTATAATTCAGGGCCTCAAGGGTCTCCAAACTTTTTTATTGAAGGGCCACAAAAAAATCAAATGCTCTCAGAGCGCCAAAAGTTTATTATCACATAAAATTTTTTATTTTATGATAATATAGGTACCTATATAAATAATAAGTTTACTTTATATTTTTGTATAAAATATTGTTTACTTTACAATATACTTAAATAAAAATTAATAGGTATAAATATAATATAGTATAAATACATTTTTGAAATAATTTTTTTATCTATATACCTATGCGTCCTATTGCGTCCGGCCACGGGCCGGTTAAGACTTGTTCGCGGGCCGTAGTTTGGAGACCCCTGTTATAATTTATAAGAAGGGTTCTCGCCTTTTTTTTTTAGATCTTGGTTACAAAATAACCTACTTAAGTGGAACCTATTGTTGCAAGTCCTCAATCCATAGCTATAAAAGTTGAAAATTTTATACATTTTTACTACAAAATCATTTTAAAATTTAAAATTTGATAAATGTTGTCAAATAATGAACAATAAATGTTTATAAAAAAAAATTGGGAATAGGTATATTTTTTAATATTTTTCAACTGCTATTTAAGCAGGAGCCTTGTATTAAATTTTAATGCTTTTTAAGACAAAAGAAAAACTAAAAATAATAAAAATTGATAATGTCCGTAAACAGCTCAAAACAAGTCAAAATATTTTGAATATTTTATGGTTAATATTTTATATATTAATATATATAGGTAATAAAAATTAATTACGAACATTTAAATTTAGTAAAACTGCAAAACGTACACTAACATTTATTAAAACGCACAGACTTATGGTAATGGCCTTAATTATTTTAATTTTTGTTGAATATAACAAAAAATATAAAAAATTAACCAAGACCGCTTCGGCGATTCCTGCCTCCGAGCCGTGTGATCTTATGACTTCACGCGGCTATGTCTATTGGGCTCTAGCGCCTTAACGAATCGACGTATACAAATTTCAGTACCACTGTTAATTATCAATAATTTAACTAAATTAATTTTTTTTTGTTTCATAGTCCGTATACACTGTCGTGCTGCCATTAAGTTTTTTTTTACTTAGCTGGCACCACGACTGCGCATGTACTACGTAGGTAAATCCGCGAGTCCGACGATTTCTATTCTGACCATGCTGTTCCGTCGCAATACGATGTGACTGATGGGACGAAATACAAACTGTTTTAGTAGGACGGTAATCGGAAAAAAAAAGTCTCACACTAGGATAAAAAAAAAGTCCCGAAAAAAATTAATGAAAATATATCAAAATTGAAGTATAAATATGTTAAAATTGTATTGAAAAACACATTAAAGTTACATAAAAAATCATATAATATCATAAAAAATAGAATGGAGCTTACATACCTATATAGTGTATATACTATAATATAAATATTTAATTTTCAAGTTCCTTAATGAAGATCATATTTTTGGCTTTTTTTTTTTTATTTAGTTTTAGTGTAATGATGATATGGATTATATCAAATTGTATAGATAAATATAAAAATTTTCATATTATAAATTGTTCATCATAAATTGACAGGTAATTAGCAGAGGTAATTTTTCAAAAATGTTAGTTTGTTATAATAGGAATTCATTCTCGATATTTTGCAAATATAGTTGACTAATAAATATATTCAAAAATACTATAGGTACTTATAACTTGAATTTTGATTAGGAACATTACATAAAAACAAAAGTTTATGGTATAATAATAAGTTATATGTATACCTATAAATAGGCATTTTTATACCATTCGTAAGTCATAAAATAAGAAACAGGTCAAGAGGTGTACCTAATTATAATATTACATTTTTATAACATTATTATTATAATAAATTATATTGGTACTATAATTGTATTTATTATTGACTATTGTATTACATTTTATTATTTTAGATCTGTAATAGTAAGTAATTAACAATTTTTTATGATATTATATGATTTTTAATGTGACTTTAATGTATTTTTCAATACAATTTTAACATATTTATACTTCAATTTTGATATATTATTTTCATTCATTTTTATCGGGACTTTTTTTTACACGGACTTTTTTCTGCGATTCGTTATAATATGCACTAGTAAGACGGAGACAACAATGGCCACGTAGAGAAGCGTCCTCTCCGAAATTTAACACATCCATTGCCACAAACCCATCATTTGCCCACATTTTTCTACTTTGCGTTCCCTAGACGATTTATTGTTATATAATATGTATCGCAGGTTTTTTTTAAAATATACCTTTGCTGTAATATTCACGTAGTGCCTGTTTGTGGACGAAATTCACTGACGGCCTCTTATAACTGTATAGCTGTTTACTATACTCGTTGGACCTTGTACGCATACGTATACTATTATGTACCTTGTGTGTATTGTATACCGTTAGTCCCTGAATCCGTAGAAAATTTCTATATGAACACAGTCTGTCAGACCTTCGGAAAATTAATGGCCACATCTGCAGTGACAATAACAATTTCAGAACATTATAATATAAGTGTGAATACGGTGTGGTATACAAAATATATGGACCACCATAAGAAGTTAATAATAAAATGTTGTACAATACGATTCATCAGTTATTTCTCAATGAACAGTCGGCGGATTCGACATAAATAAATTTCCGGCGGAATCGACAAAACCACGAAGTCTGCACGTACCTATACAAGTCGATAGCGCATTATTGTGTATATAAATATATTTCGTTACAGTATGTATTGTTCGTTATTAAGTGGCGTTTTGGGATTGAGACTTCGATCTAGCAAAATGAACGATATAACACATTATAATATTTTAAAGACTCAACCTATTTTGAAAATTGGTGGTTAGAACATTATCCTTGTTTGTATGTGGTTTTTTTTCACTTTTTACGATAATTCAGTTTTTAAGTGAGTTATGAGCATTTTTAATTTACTCATTATATACCTACGCAAAACATTCTAAACAATTTATCTATCCTACAACAAACCCACCTACACGGATAATGTTCTTAATATCAACTTTTTATAGTAGGTAGATTCACTATAATGTTTAAACTAACGTAGCCAAACGTGATCTGCTGAGCGTAAATTTGCTACATGTTATAACTTATAATAGGTAATCGGAAAATAATTAATTAAAATATATCAAAATTGAAGTATAAATATATGTTAAAGTTGTATTGAAAAATACATTAATGTTATAAAAAAAATGATATAATATCAAAAATAATAGAAGGGAGATTACATATACCTATATAGTGTATTTATTATAAAATATATATTTCATTTTCAAGTTCCTTAATGAAGATCATATTTTTGACTTTTGCTATGATTTAATAATTTACTATTAAGTTTTAGTGTAATGATAATATGGAATATATCAAATTGTATTGATAAATATAAAAATTTTCATTTTATAAATTATTCATCATAAATTAGCCGAGGTAATTTTTAAAAAAAATGTTAGATTGTTATAATAGGAATTCATTCTCGATGATTTTTCAAATATAGTAGACTAATACATGTATTCGAAGTTACTATAGATACTTATAACTTGAACTTTGATTATTAACATTACATAAAAACAAACGTTTTATGGTAAAATAATACGTTACATGTATATAAACAGGCATTTTTAACAGGCGTAAGTCATAAAATAAGAAACCGGTCAAGAGGTGAACCGAATTATAATATTACATTTGTATAGCATTATTATAATAAATTATATTGGTACTATAATTGTATTTATTATTGACTATTGCATTACATTTTATTATTTTAGATCTGTAATAGTAAGTAATTAACAATTTTTTATGATATTATATGATTTTTAATGTGACATCGATGTATTTTTCAATACAATTTTAAAATATTTATACTTCAATTTTGATATATTATTTTCATTCATTTTTATAGGGACTTTTTTTTCCTATGTTATAATATACACTCGTAAGACTGAGACAATAATGGCCACGTGGAGTAGCGTCCTCTCTGAAATTTAACACATCCATTGCCACAAACCCATCATTTGCCCACATTTTTATACTTTGCGTTCCCTGGACGATTTATTGTTATATAATATGTATCGGACGTTTTTTTTGAAAATATACCTTTGCTGCAATATTCACGAAGTGACTGTTTGGGGACAAAATTCACCGACGGCCTCGTATAACTGTATAGCTGTTTACTACACCTTGTGTGTATTGTATACCGTTAATCCCTGAATTCGTAGAAAATTCCTATACGAACACAGTCTGTCAGACCTTCGGAACATTAATGGCCACATCTGCAGTGACAATAACAATTTCAGAACATTATAATATAAGTGTGAATACGGTGTGGTATACAAAATATATGGACCACCATAAGAAGTTAATAAGAAAATGTTGTACAATACGATTCATCAGTTATTTCTCAATAAACAGTCGGCGGATTCAACATAAATAAATTTCCGGCGGATTCGACAAAACCACGAAATTTGCACGTACCTATACAAGTCGATAGCGCATTATTGTGTATATAAATATATTTCGTTACAGTATGTATTGTTCGTTATTAAGTGGCGTTTTGGGATTGAGACTTCGATCTAGCAAAGTAAACGATATAACACATGATAATATTTTAAAGACTCGACAAAAAAAATGTGCATAGAAAGGTCCTGACACGATACCATATTGTGTTCTAAGTGACGTCCGGTAGACGGGAAACCTAACAGTTTATAGATTATATATAGTACCTTTAGGCCCATCGAATTTTTTTTGTAAACCGTAAATAATTGGAATTTGGACAAAATGTTTTATTGTAGCCATATATTTTGAATTTCGGTATGCCTAGTACCCAAATATTCGACAGACGACGGTCGGCGGCACTGACAATATAATCTAATAATGATTAATGACGATTAAGAGCGTCTTGTAAAATGTATACCGTCTAGGTCTGTATGGCGCGGGCTATCTTTGTCCTTTTTATAAAGTATAAGGTATATTATTTTTTACATAATATAAAAACACACCGGCACGATAATCCTAAATTCGCTACAGTCGTTTATAGTTTACGATAAAAACCATTTCGGTTTTCAATATGATCATTATTTACTGTGGATAGTGGTGACCAAAAATTGTGACCACTTGGAGTTCCATGTAATATATTACACTGAAAAAAAATAATTGTTCTACTAACAAAAATATGGTTACCATAACTGTTAAAAGTAGCTGGCTCAGGGACAGCAGTAATTTTAGTTGTATGTACAAATCAATTCTGGTTGGCTGTTACTAGTTGTAACAGTAATATTGTTTGTTGTTGTAACTAAACTTTATTTGTAATGCATACAGCAATTATATACTCTCAACAAAATACCATTATGTAATCATAACAGAAAATATTACAATGTTTGTTGGTAGATCAGAATATTTTTTTAAACCTAGCAAATTTTATGTTCTATTATTGTTAAGAGAACATTTCTTGTGTCTTAGAAGTAGCTAACTATTTTTGTATGATTACAAGATTCTTATGTTAAATTCATAGAGCACTTTGTTAGGCCAACCATAATTAATTTGTTAAATTCATAGCGCACTAGGTTAGGCTAACCATAATTAGTTTGTTAAAATAACCAAACAGAACCGCTACTTGTGCAAAATATATTATATTTTTTGGTTGTAGTTACTGAATATCATAGCTGATCATAGGGGGTGATTGGGGGGGCTTAGTACCCCCAGGCTCCTCCAGATTTTTACCACCAATTTTTCTAATTAATTTATTTCACCAATAATTTGTAAATTACTGAGGTTTATTGGTTTGGATACATCATAATATGAACTATAAGTAAAATAATAAAATTAGCACCACCTAATATTTCACACCAATGTGCGCTAAACATACAATTTACAGAATTACATTTTTGCAAAAATTCAACACCATTATTTTGATAAGAAGTAAATTTTATTGATACAAATAAATGTTTACAAATTACATATTCAATTTATTATATTTTAATAATTTATGATTAAAACTAAAATAGTTTCATGTATAAGTTTAAATTACAAAGGGCTTCTTACAGTTACAAATTTGGTTCCATCTGGAGTAACATTTAAATTATTTGGGATAGGAGATACCAGGGAATCTTGAAAAATGAAACAATTATTATTTGTTTCTGGAAATATCACTTCATATGAATATACATGTTCATTAAATCCTACCATTAAAAGAGAATTGCATTCAAAAATTATTCTATTAGAATCATAAAGAAAAATATTGTTCACAGAAACAAATTTATAATTATTATCTTCCAAAATATCTTGGGTTAATATATGTTTTATTTTATAACGTATACCTTCAATTGTTGCCCAACTAACACAAAATAAAGATTTATCAAGATCAAGATTGAGTTCGTTTTTTATTGCATGAGATTTCATTGGACATAATGACTTACAAGGACCTACAACTACATTTGAACATAATTTACCCTTGCCAAATATATCATTTAGCTGTAACTGATGTTTGATTGCTAAAGTTAAGCATATATTACGTCGATTGAAAGATGATCTAGCCGCAATTTTAGAGATCCTATGTTTGGCTTCAAAACGCATAGACCAAAAATTACCTACAGGACCAAATTTTTTAATCAGTGATGGGTAATGAAGTAAAAAATGAAATTTAGGTTTAAGAGATTTTTTACTATATTTCAAATAAAGCTCGTTTAATTCTTCAACTAAAGTTTTTAGTAAGAAAGTACTTTGTTCTTCAACTAGTGATGACAACATAATATCTATAACTTTACGCAAGAGTATATACAGGGCCCATACTGGTTCTTCTGCAGGTATAAAATCACCAATAATTAAACCAAAATACCTAACTAATATTAGCATTTCAGAAGCAGATTGACGAACATTCCCTTGACTAACATGTTCCATAGTTAAAGCACAAGGTTTATTACGCTCAGGTCCAAAATCAAAACCAAAAAGCCTTTCATTGAACACTTGTAGGGAAAATAGTTTCAATTCATTAATATAGTAGTATATAATAAAACCCATTATATACTTGGCACAACCTTCAAGTACATCGTGCATTACATCAACTCCGACTTGATCATATAGACTAAAATTGTTGACATCTAACCAAACACACTTTTCTTTAATTCCAGTAGTACTTACATTATTCTCATTTAAATGAATATAATACTGGTCAATTGTTCTGAGGAGAGATTCATCTTCATAGCATTGAACTCTCAAGTTTTCTTTTCTTATATTGCAAATTCGACAAGGAAAATTAGAAGAAAAACTTTCTACAAAACCAATAATGGAATGAAGCCCTAAGTTGTCTCCTAAAATTAGACCTAAGTCAAAGTATAATGTACCTTTAAATACTGAAGTATCAATTTCTATACCAACATTTTGCAAAAAGTTTAATTCGTCAATCACAGGTTTAAAAATTACGTTATTTCCAAACTCTACTCTATCAGAAGAATGAAAAAGTAATGTAAGAAAAATATTAGACAACATTGAAGAACGGTGTAATGGTATGCATGGAAGAGATACATAAACTGCTCCTAACTTGTGAATTCCGGAATGACTACCGAGAACATTTCCACTCTCAAAATCATCAAAAAATAAAAATAGTGGCAAGACAGTCTTTCCTTCAAATTTCTTAATTCTACTCTGCCAAAAAGTACCTTGAATAAAATTCCCTAAGACACTTTTGTTACTCATTAAATTCGTCATGTTTTCTAAAGTTTCACCAAGAATATTTTCAAGTGAAAAAAATTGTTTCAACACTTTGCTTAATGGTATAAATTGTTGTGAACAGTTGATTGGTTCAAGAATAGAGACACCATTCTTTATAATCTTGTTTAAACGTTGGCCAATTACAACTTCCTTAGGTTCTATATAAGTACCTTTCTCAGCAAAAAAATTAAACCTTTTATGCTCAGTTTTAAAATTACCTAATGCATTTTTAATAACACTTGTAATATTATCAACAACAGTAAAGCATTCACTAGATATTTTTTTTTCAGACAACATCTTTTTAATATAATTTTCAATGTATGCAGAAAATCCTTCTACGATAACTTTCTCCAGGCCATCGACCACAACTTGAACAGCATTTCTTGGAATTATAGGGTTAGCATATAAAGATGCAAGAAAACAACTTATCGAATGGTTTAATAATTCAACTGGATCAATAGTTAAATTGTCTTTACAATTACCATTAAATTCACTATTACTATGTGTATAACCAACTTCAGTTATTACATTAGTGTTGGTAATTGCATCTATAAATGAATATGTATCATTAAGCTGTGGAGCAGTACAGGGTTGTGATTCATACGTATGTTTTAGCAAATGTTTACGAAAGGAATTCTTCAAAGAAAAAGACCTAGAACAATTATTTTCAGCACAAAAATAAGAATCAAATTTCTGTTCAGGATGAAAAAAATTGAAATGATTAAATAAAATTTTAATACTATCAAATGTCTGATTACATAAAAAACAAGTCACCATTTTATATAAATATGTATCAAATACAAATAAAAGCAATTAAAATTCTTATCTACTAGATAGTTTACTAAAATTTACTTGAAGAAATATTATTCATCTTCGGTGTGACGAATACCAACATCTGACATGAATGCGTTCACAGCTGTGTAATTTTTGTCCCATGGTGTTTTTAAATTGTATAAACCTCTTTGAATGAAATACCAAATTCCCGATGATTCAACAGGATATTCAGCGTTAAGAGTTAAAAATATTTTGAAGCAGCAGTCTACAGATGCTATTATAGAGTTTAATCGGTAGAATGTGTTATCCACAACAACCAAATATGATGAAATTTCTTTTAAACTGTGACCAACTATAATAACAAAGGGTTGTAATGTCTGGCCAAATTCAATCAACTTGCTTCTTCTTCTTGTAATAGTTTCTTGGATTTCAGAATCACTACGCACGTGAGTTATAAAACCATCCCTCACTTCGATTTTTGAAGGTCTCCAAATTTTTGACTTCTTGCTTCTTGTGCTGGAAACACTTATGAGGAATGAGAGACTTAAAAGTGTGATAATATTAGAGATTTCCTCGTTTTCTAAAAATTAACAAAATAGACAAGATTATTAACATAATAAATAAAAAAAAAGCTTTTCATAAATTTGTAATAGATATGGACAATACTTTTTTATTTTATTCAATATCCTAATATAACTTTGTTTCACTATACAATTGTGGTTAGGTTAATATGTTTTATTAATAATTAGCCTATTTGAAATTGAATATTTTATTTCTAAATAATATGTACTATTATAATCTTTTAAATCTAAAATAATAGCCTTGACACCATTTGATTATAATAAGAAAGTTTTAAAAATTGTAACTTAAACTAAATTGGCAATAAATAAATTGGAATAGTTGGCTAAGAACCATTTGGTACCTAGTAAATTAAATGCATTTATATTTTAAGAGGTTAATTTGTAGGTACCTCGTACCTACTATTTTACATAGGTACAGTACATAAATAAAAATATCTACATAATTCATTATAATAGTAACCATGTTAACATGTTATCAGTTGCAGCCTTATAAGCACATGTGATATGCCCATACAGTTTGTGGCCCCCTCACCCTTAAATATGATTTAGATCCACAGTTGGCTTCAACAAATATAAGAGAAATAAAATGAGTATTGAGTATCAATATAGAATTTTGTGGTCCAACCAATTTTTGCGTAGTATGTATAGTAAAAAATTTAAAAAAATAATCTCAACTAACCTTCAAGATATAGTTTTATATATTTGTTCAAAATGTTATTCACAGTTTCATCTCTTGTTTTATTCACTTTAGCTCTAAGCAACTCAAAAATATTATTTTTGTAAATGATCAGGTTTTGATACAATTTATTTTCTTTGCCTGGATAAGACACTTGGAAATCTTTTAAAATCTGTAAAAAAAAAAATAAGTAAAGTTAATTAAATAAGTTTTTTTTTTATTGATTTTATAAGATGGCTTCAATTAAACTTACAAGTAGATAGCCTGATGGTTTCTTAAGAGCTGGATATTCTTCCATATACTTTGCAATTGACTGACCATTTTTTGACATCAGCTTCTTTAAGCGTACATTAGTGGTTATATCCCAATTCTTTTCCACTAATTCCCATGGGTCACTGGAATTTTGTAACCATTTCAACCCTTCCTCTACAGATGAATGTAATTCTTCATCTTCCTCCTCAACAGAGTGTTGGAGTCCTTTTGACAAGGAAAAAGAACTACTAGAAGAAGAGGATGTCGAACTTCTTCTTGATGTTTGTATTAACCCAGACTTTCGATATTCTCTTCTCCTGTTATTTAGGCAGTCTAGTAGTTTTCCTTTGGCCGATCTTTTCAGTCCAGGACCGTATTAAATATAAGGAATAAAGTAGGTGGGTGTACGCTCTTGGTGAAAAACTGAGGTTATTTGATAGGCCAGGTCTTGAAGTCTTGTAGATAAAACACGCTTCTGTGCATCATCTTTAAGTTCTCTATTTATAATAAGATTACAGAGACGTCTACGGCCTACACTATCTAGTAGTCCACTTTGTCCAAAACTAGCTAATAATGACTTCCCTTCGTTTGTACTTTTGAGCAAGTTGTGTACATCATCCTAATTAAAATCATATATTACTTAGTAGGTATCAACAATTTAAAAAAAAGGTTAAAATGGTTTTAAAGTATTTCCTAAAAATAAAATAATTGTAAATCAGTATGTAGGGTTAGATGGGGTTAGTGCGTCATTGGGGTAAATACCTACTTCATTTAAATATTTTTTATTTATTTATTTATTTATTGAAATACACGCCCGAAGGCAATCAGTACAGAATAATTGAATACTTAAGCTAGTTTGAACAAAAACATACATAGATAAAACATTATAACATTACAATATTAAATATACAATATTAACTTAATTATTGTTAACACACTGGTTTTATAAGTTGGTTGTAGGTATACAATATATTAAACAGAAAAGATGTTTAGAAAGAAAATATATTATTTTGCAACGCTTTTTGAGAGGAATGAAAAATATCAAATTTGTTTTGTAGGTTGTTACAGGAGACTAATGCTCTGTTAATAGGGGAAAAAAAACCGTAAAGTGTTTTGTGACTAGGAATGTGGAAGGTCGGCCGGCTTCTAGAATTAAATGTAGGAACTGATAAATTAATTTGGCTGAGCAGAAAACTATCTTTTATAGTGCCATGTAAGATTTTGTAAATAAATATGACATCAAAATATAGACGTCTTGAACTTAGAGAGTTGATATTAACCAGTCTTCTAAGTGGTTCATAGCAATGATCAATTATTATGCAATTGTTAGGAATTTTTGTATTAATAAATCTTAGGAATTTATTTTGAACTCTTTCGATTTTATTTATCCATACAAGTTGGTAAGGGTTCCACAAAATGGAGCAATATTCAAGTACTGAACGTACTAGAGCGAAATAAAGAATTTTTAATGATACAATGTTATTAAAATCGCGAGTGTTTCTGATAATAAAGCCAAGTGATCGTGATGCTTTTATAGTTATTGATTGAATGTGCGCAGTAAAAGAGAGTGAACTAGAAAAAATAACTCCAAGATCTTTAATAGAGTCCACTTTAGGTAAAAGGTAATTGTCGGAGTAATAAGCAATATTGAACGGAGATTTGTTACGATAAAAAGAGATGGAATTGCATTTATTAATGTTAACTTGTAAACCATTATTATAGCACCAGGCTTTGAAATTATCAAAGTCGTCTTGTAATTTAGAGCCATCATCTAATGAATTAATATTATAAAATAGTTTTAAATCATCGGCAAACATACTAAACTGTGCATGTTTAAAAACTAAGCCAACGTCATTCATGTACAATATAAAAAGTAGTGGTGAAATATGACCTCCCTGTGGGACACCTGAGGGGATAGAGATATTATTAGAAACATAACCGTGAAGCCTTACCTTTTGAGATCTACAAGATATATATGAACTAAACCATTTTAACATGAGATTATTAACACCCATCAACTCTAACTTACGAATCAGCACAGCGTGGTTAATAGTGTCGAACGCTTTACTAATGTCAGTATATATAGCATCGACCTGACCACCTTTTTCAATAACATCCATTAAATATTTATGATATGCAACTAAATTTGAAGAAGTAGAAGTATGTGGACGAAAACCAAATTGTTGTGGAATTATATATTTAGAAAAAGAGAAGTTTAATTTAGGAAGTAAAATAGATTCTAATAACTTAGGAATTGATGACATAATGCTGATAGGACGATAGTTAATAATATTAGAGCGATCGCCGTTTTTAAAAACTGGCTGGACATAAGAGGATTTCCATAAGTCTGGAAATGTGCCTGAAGACAGTGACAGAGAAAAAAGGTAGTGTAAAGGAAGCGTTAAAGCATACCTACATTGGCTTAAAACTATTTCCGGAATACCGTCAGGGCCAGGTGAGCTATTAAGTTTACATTTTTCTAGTGCTAAGAAAACTTCTTGAACAGTAATGTCGATTTTTGATAGATCAATACAATCGGCGATCGTAACCTTTAAATCATCAGTTGATGGACAAATGTGTGAGTAGGCCGAAGAAAAGTGTTCTGCGAATAAATTAGAAATATTTAACCCGTCCTGTGCAGTTTTATTATTTAAAAACATGACTTTTGGGAAGGTGTTTAATTGTTTGCGGTCATTAATAAATTTCCAAAATTGTTTTGGCTTACTGACCAATGATAATTGAGTCTTGGATATGAAATTTATATAACAGGAACGAGATAGTTGTTTGCATTGTAGGCGAAGATTTGAAAAGGTGAAGTAATCTGAAACGTGATTAGATTGTTTATATTTAAAATGGGCTCTTTTTTTTTCTTTTATTAACAGTCTCAATTCTTTATTAAACCATATTGGGAATGAATTATAATTATAAGTAACAATAGGAACATGTTTTAATAAAACCTCGTGACATATTGAATTAAATTTATTAACAGCTGTATTAATATCTAAATTTAAAAATGTTAATGACCAGTTAATTTTATTTAATTCGTAAATAATGTCAATAAAATTCACTTTTTTAAAATTGAAAAATTCAATTTTGTGTGGAAGAGTATTAAAAATGCGTTGTACTTTAGAATAGATTCTTAACGGTGGGTGATGGTTATCGATAGGGACAATCGGATCTAAAGATAACGAGACTGACAACATAGGAAGGGATGAAAAAACAAGATCTAATAGTGAGTTATTATAATTAAGTATTGGATTGAATTGGCGGAAGTTAAAATACGAATAACCGAAAAGAATAGAATCAGATTGAGCAGTGGTAGGAAAAAAGTTGACACCGGAATTTGAATTGAGATCGTAACGTGCAGAAGATAAATTGAAGTCACCAGCAATAATAAACTCGCAGTCCGCGTATTTCGTACGAAGCAATTCTAATGATTGAATGTGAGAGTCGTACATATCAGGGCCACTGGATGGGGGGATATAAACACCACCTATAATTAGTTTTTTATTACCAACCGATACTAATATGAAAAGTTGTTCTACGTTATTTATCGGCACAGATAACATTTTAGCGGCATATAAATTATTAATTGCGATAAGAACACCACCACCTCTACGGTGGGGACTAGTAATTTCATTCCTATCAAAGCGAAACAGTTGATAATCGGTAAGACCTAGCTCTGAGTCACAGAAATCTGCAGTGAGCCATGTTTCAGTTAATATACAATAGTCAAAATCGAACAGTGAATAATTACAACGCAAAATATCTAATTTTGTGCGTAAACCGCGTACATTTTGGTAGTAACCAACGAAATTAATAAACTTATCAGCTAACTTATTTTTAAGGTTAAAATTAAAATTACAATTATAGTTAAATACAAACGGAGTTGAATCTTCATTGACATTGGAAGGGCGTGTATTGTTCAGTTTTTTGAAATTATTGTTGGTTGGCCTCGAATGTAACCGATTCGAATGTTTGTTTCACCGCGACTTTTTCTTTCTGACAGCGTGTTCCAGACAGCCTTGAACTGTTCTTGTTGAAGCTTGGTTTTATCAATATCAATATTTAGGTGTTTCAGCGTTTCAATATTACGGAGTTTAGACTTTGCTTTAAGGATCTGATTAACACAGTTAACATCAGGTAGATTCACCCTAAGCGGACGACGTTTGTTATAATTATTACCAAGTCGTATAGCATTTAGAGCTTTTATGGGTAAGTTTAGGGAAGAAAAAATTGAGTTAACTAGAATTAATTCGTCAGGGGCACTGTCAGAGGTGCATTCCGGAGCATTGAAAATAATAATATTACACTTCCTGCGATCTCTATCAGATACTTCGCTACAAAAGTCTGTTTTTTCAAAATACGTAATTTTTTTTTCGAGGACAGAGATTTTTTCCTTTAACGTGTTATTTTCCGAAATAACATTATTCAATAATTGTAGGGTCTCATCAAGTTTTTTTGTAATTTTAGATTCTTGCTGGGTAAACTTACTTTCCAGAGACTTTACTGATTTAATAAGTTCTTCAAGACTTAAACTAACAGGTTTTTTTGTAACTGTTGGAGACATATTTTGTGAACAGTATAGACACTTCCACGAATTTAAATCCGAAGTATTAAAGACACAGTTTTTATGAAAAAGTAAATTACAGAGACAACAGGTGATAGAGAGTTGATTTCTATTGATAGTTAATGAACATAATACACATAAAACCATTACATAATGTTATCTTAAAACCACGAGTCGTAATCTATACGTTAACGGACGGATGCGCGATAAACACGACCGTCTCTAGCAGAGTCTAGTACTGTACTGTACTAAATATATAAGTATAATAACAGATAGGTAGTTATATTGTAGCAGACATAACTTAAATATTGTACGATAATATTGCATGATAATGTAAAAATATGATACTTATAGCGAGATCATAAACCTACAATTTAAGCTTGAAAACATAATATAAGTTGAACTTTTTTTAGTGACGCACTTTCCCTTCCCCTAACTTTATTGGTTATTTTATATTTTTATGATCACATATTATATAGGAAACAGCCTGTGTTAATAAATAATATTATAACAAACGTTGAAATAAAATGTAAAATGTTTAATGTATTTACATTTGTTGGTGATTGCAGTGAACTTGGTACTTCTTTAGACTGTTGTTCACTTTGTTGCACTACTCCCAAATCGTACAGATTTATTAAAATATGATTCTCAGCTGACAAAGTAGTTGACGTTAGTGTAGGCTAAATTCAAATTTTACTTTAAAAGAATATATTTTAATACAGAGGTATGAAATTATTTTAATTTACCTTTAAGTTGGTATGTTCTTCACTTGAATTTTGATTTAGCTCTGTTTCAAACTAAATAAAAAGAAAATGATTAAGAAAAGAAAAAAAAATAAGTTTAATTATATATTTTTTAGTGATATATCTATTGTGAAATTAAATAATATTCAAATAACTAAATAGGTAAGTACTTTAAAATAAAAATATATGATACACATAGGTATATCATGATACATTATACACAAACAAATAATAATTAGACTTATATTGGACTTTACATTAATTTCTGAGGATCCTGTCATTCCTTGTATAATTAATCTCCATTGATCAATATTAGTTTTCAATTTAGCTCGATGACCAATAATGGGTACCAACTCTCTTATCATATCATCACTTAGCAATCCTAATGTCTTAATATCTATTTCATTTTCTATAAAATAACATAATAAATAAATAAATAACTAAATTCAGTTCATCCATCAGTAGAACAACATTAACATTTAAATTAAAGGTTAAGTATTAGTAAGTATGAATTACAAATTGGTTATGAATAGAGAGCGGATTTTTAGTTTCTTAAAATATGATCTTACCTATATGTTCAAAAAAAACATAATACGCTTCAAAAAAGATTTAGTGAATTAAACATATTTTTTAATAAATATGGAAAAGATGTAAAAAATATGAGAAAAATATATTACAATATAAACATATCAAAGTTAAATTTGAAATCAAATAATATCAGAAAATACCTATTGTATTGTTTTTAAGGTATATTTCTAATAAACTTATATGAAAAAACTGTGGCATTATTTGAGGGCCCCACCCTAGATTTTAATAGGCTGGTAAAATATTAAAAATGTTTGACTTTTGGTGAGACTACAGGGCCTGATGAAGAAAAAAATAATATTTTTAAGTTCAAATAGATGCCTATCTCGTCAGAGTCCATGGCATTAATGTTTATTTAATTGTTACAATTGTAACAACGCAAAAAATGTAGGTTTAGTTTTGTCTGTAAATGTCTACTTAAGCTAGGTAGGTATAATTTAAATAAAAGGTACGTACATAGGTAGTTTTAAATGTTTTGAGACTCACCTCGAAATATTTGAATATATTGTGAGAGATCCCAAGCATTTAGAAAATCCACGACATCTTCGTCTGCCATACTTAGATCTTAAATATTGACTATGTATTTATAATGAAAGATGTAACACTATATAGACTATAGACAAGTCACAAGTATAGTAACTAGTAAATGCACTAAATAATAACGTATAAAAACCAAAAACTGAAAGAGTAAAACTGTAAAAGACAACAGTTTCGAAATACAGTTAGATACGAATAAGCAAAGCTACAAACGATTTCGGCGGCGGACTGTGGAAATGCGGAATGGATATAAGTGTGTGTGTGTGACACGTGTATCGCACGCATCCTGGAATTCCCATAATATTATACCGTTATCGCTACTCTAATTGTGGATATTGTATACTTTACTAAATAGTTGTTGAGATTACAGTAATATCACAAATATCTGTTGTAGTTACAACACAACAAATAATTGTAACAAATCTTTTTGGCTGCCTGTAACAATACATTTTAGTTGTACTTAACAAACACTACTTGCAAGGACTAAAATACTATTTGTTTGCGAGCACCGTTTAATTCTTGCTGCGTTTAAATTTTTATACTTGGAGAAACATTATAAACCGTTAGAATTTCATTCTTGCAGTAGATGCAAAATATATCATTACTATTACATAGTAATTAGTGTATACAACATAACACTAAATAACAAGAATAAATTAATACTTGTAACAAAACGTTTGGTTGGATGTAAAAAATACTATAGCTTGTATTACGGTATTAGGGTTATTGCAACAATTTATCATTTAACAGATCAATTTTGTTGACAAAACCACTCCGATTTTTTTCAGTGTATATTATACACAGTACGGGCACTAAAGTTGTATTTTATACCTACCATCGTTTGAAATAAAATCAGTGCAAGTACCCGATCTTTTGTCGCTTCTATATTGTTCGTTAAGGCTACGTCAAACAGAAAGCGGTTATAGGCCTGTAAAATAATTCAACCGACCGCTACACCATGGAGGTCAGCTCTCCGTTTGACTTGACCTATAGTGCTGCTCTAAATAGTTACCGTAGGTGTAGTACTCATAGGACACAGGTTTATGGTACCTACCTACCGTGGTATCCATGGCCACGGTAGAGCCGGATACACGGCTGCGTCGTGTCGATCAAATCGTATTGTGATTGGATATTACTTTTTTGATATCATGTAATAACCAAGGTGCAACCGAGTATACCAAGAATTGACCACTTCTCAACTTTTAAACCATATTAGTTACCTGTGGTAACCATATAATAACCAAGCCCTCGCATGACTCGACCCGACACGACGTAGCTGTGAATTCGCCTTAACCCGGCCAAGTTGGTTTAGGAACTATACTATACCAATATACCATATTATACTTACCACTACGGCACTACATCTGGTAACTAAAGGTGGGTTTCCACTACATACGTGTACGTTTACATGCATATATGGACCGGTCGCATAAACGTTTCCCATCGGTTGATCGGTTAGCATTGGTAACATATTATAGTTACCTCGTATATTCTTATGTTATCAAAATCGTTATCGATATAGAGCAGTGTACACGTGAAAAGTTGAACTGGATTCAACTTCGTGGTATCGTGGTCAAGCCTGTGGTAAGAACGTAGAACATTCTGGTATACCAAAAGCTTACCATGTATACCAACCAATCACAGAAAAGTATTTTTATGCACGTACACGCACACGTATCTAGTGGAAACCCACCTTAATGGTACATACTACACAACTCCGACGCCGTTTGGACCGCGGTCCGTTCCGCGTCCACCGAAACGTTTTTATCGGCTGCACCCATAGATTTAAAAATTGATATAAATGTTATACATTATATCTGTGGCTGCAGCGGACGACGTTTATCTTTTTTCGTGGCGTCTCTATAATGAAATTCCAGCAGTATTCAGTAACGAGGAATTTTATTTTGCTTTCTTAGACGATTATTACGACGATCGATTTGTGTTTTATTTCTAAAGTATAAAAATCTATCGGTGATAAACAAACACTGTTCTGTTGGGAATAATTGCAAGTAAGTAGTATACTATAGTATAGTTAGGTAAATAAGAAATTTGAGCGTTATAATACCTATCGAATATGATTAAACTGTGGTCTGTGTTGCGTAAATATAAATAATATAATGTTATGGGGATCAATAGGGTTTTGTTTTTTTTTAGACAAAAATCTGACCAGACTTTATTAATTAATAACCTAAACACAACCGGACCTCTTATTGACTTCAAGTTTTTTTCTGTGCCGTGACGAAATATAACTGTTTTTTGATTTAAGTAATTTGTTATTAAAACCACGAACATGTTTTTTGTACAATTTCAGGATGGTATTTAAAATATAAATGTATAAGAAATAGGATTCAGAATGTTTGTAAAATTTATTATAATTCTTTATTTATTTTTAGTATATTAATACGAAAAATTAACTATAACTTAGTATTTTCTTTTATCATAACCTATAAAATCTATTGCCTATATTTAATTGAAAACATTTGTAAAATCCTTATTCATTTTTATTATTTTTTATTTTAACGTACATAATAATATCAATGTTATAATATCTAATGATAAATAATGATACCAAGTTTAAAATTATTTTTCGACCTATTTGTGTTAAAAAGTAATGGATTTTTTTTTAGAGTATCAATATTACAATACACTTATTTAAATATTTATATATTAAAGTAATTTTTCAAAAACATCTTTTTGAGACATTTTTATCGGGGACTTTATCTAGGGTGTTTTTTTCTGATTAAATTTACATAATGTACCATCTTTATAGTAGCTAATATTATTCTATGAATTATGTGCCTAAAGAAATTACAAACAAAAACTTAAATACTTTTGTCTATTATAGACAAAAGTGAATATGGTTCAAATAAGGAATACCGCCCATAAAATTATTATTTTATTTTCACAAAATATTTATAATATGACCTAGTTTCAATTAATGATATTATTTGAAATATATTGTCTGTGTTTGAGTTATTTATAGGCATAAGACATTTTAAATTTTGTTAGTTTTTTTTTTAAATTATTTTTGTCGATCAATATTTTTTCGCTTGGTCAAAAACTTTGAAATAGAAGTGGCAAGAGCTATATTGTTATAACATTTATTTGATTATATATCTAATATTATAATATATATTCAACATTTGAGTATTTGACTGCAACCGCTTTGCACCTTACACTATTTTTTCAACAATTTCTGCATAATATCATAAAAGTAAGTTTTCATTTTATGAAATTATTATTACAATTTAGTTTATGTACAGTATAGCCGTATTAAATAATATTATGTATTTTATTGTCTACCGCCGCCGTGTACCTACTTAAATATTAAACAATTTATTATATCATTCAAACATTTTGATGTTTTTATAAGTTGTAATCATTAAAATAAATATAAATTAATAAAATAACAAGCCCCCACGAATTTATTAACTTATAATTTTCAACACATACATATTATTTTATTATTTGTAAATAATTTTTTGTTGAGGTTTATGCATACCGACCGTTTCTAAGGAGTTCAATATAGGCAATTTTCTAATAGTGCGTCCACGTGGGCAGTGTAAATGTGTGCGTAGTAAGTGATTATTAGTGTGATTGACTGTGTATAAAATTCATAATGGAGCTCACCCGCACGTACACTCACATGTCTGTAACGTAACATTTTACACTCTAATTACAAATGTGAATATTAGTGAAACACTGAAACTTAGTTTGGTATTTCCAATAATAGAGCTTACTGAGTGACATTACAGTATGAACACCTATTATACAAATTTAAGAGAAGAAGTGTATCTAGGCTTTTATTGGAGTCGATTTTCGATATTTTATTTTCAACGAGTAACATAGAACATTTTCGGCGTTCAGCCGAATATATAAAACCGAGAAATTGGCATTTTTCATAAATATACTTATAACATGCCTGAAAATTTAAATATCGTAATAAAACCGTCGGAAGAACACAGATACTGTTCTTAAAGTCAAGTTTTATGTCAGTTCGATTCACTCTAATACTGAAACTAACTACACGAGGTCGGTTCTCCTGAACGAACATTGTCTATGCTGTGAGTAGGTCGGAGAGAGAGAGAAAGCAATTAATGACTTCCCGGAGAACGCTGCACTCACACGTGCCGTATATGACCTTGGTTTTAAAAAAACGCATAATATAAACAATATAATATCATACTTAAATTTACGTATACAACAGTTCCGATTTTTTTTGTTGTGCGTTATTTCTATTTGAGTGAATGGATCTTATATTATCAAACTCATAGGCGAGAACATGGTTTATTTATGTGTTCTTTCGTTGGTTTTTTTACAATATTTTAATGTTTAAGTGACTTAACGAGTTTGTACATAAAGTATTGACATTACAAACAGTGCTCACAACTCGCTTAAAAATGTTGTAAAAAACCAACGATACGCCACAGGTGACGGTTTTGTCATTTATCTTTAGCTACCCAGTCATCAATTCACTCTTCATAATAATATTAAACCCTTAATGTCTTATTAACAGTGTAACCGTAGCCGAACGAAAATTTGGTACCACAATAGGTTGTCTGTATATTATATAACTGAAGACAGCGGTAACGACAATAAGACACGTGTTGATAAACGTTCTCGTGGAATGTTACGCCGGCTCCAAAAACCAGCGAGCCCCCTCACACTTTCCTCGCCATAACCGCTCAGATGGAATTAATTATTGACGTGTTTTCGAGCCGTCCGAAAAAAAGGGAACAGTCGGGTTTTTTCGACGCATGCCTTTTTTCAAACATCGATCGACTATATACATATTATACCTACTACAGAGAGATAAAACCAGTATAATATAATTATTATATAATATTATTATGAGGAAATTCAGTAGTATTAAAATGATAATAATAATAATAATAATAATAATAATATCAACAACAACGAATATTATTCGGCAGCCGCCGAGTTCATAGCAATAGTATGGCGTACATGACGAAAGATCCATTTTTTTTTCCACTGTATAACTTGTCTAATGTTTTTCGATTTTACAGTACTATATATGTACGATAATATTACTAACGTTTTGTAGCGCATGACATCGTTGGTCGCCCGTACAGGAGGTGGCGGTGGCGGCGGCGACGACGTCTCATTGGACGGCTCGTGACCGGTCGGTAACAACGACGCCACGAGAGCGGCCGAATATTGCCGACGCCTACGCTTCGGTGGCACCGTGGTCCCGAGGCCACCGACGAACAGCGCTCGGCGTCGGCAGCTCAGTCGTTTCTTGCGAGTCGTGCGCTACCATCGCTGTTTGAATTTAAGTTCTTACGATCCTGCAGTCTGTACCCGTCAAGTCTCGTTGCTTTTTCGTTTACCGTTTCACATCAAAATGCCTGGCTTAAATTGCGAACTTCCCCGGGAAGGCGAGGATGATGAGTCAGAGGCAAGTGGCTTCTGGACACCACCCTCGACCATCGGCGAAGATGTCGAAGAAGTGCAGGTACCCAGAAACACCGCCCGACGAGCCACACGGCGCCCTAACACAGCCCGGAGATCCAGAGCCAGCCGTCCTGGTGTGTTCGCCGTGAGGCGAGGCCGACACCGACAACCTATAGCGTAAGTTACAACAACATCATTATAGCATAATATTTTATTTAATTTTTAACGGGGTGTGAAAATAAACGAATCTAAATCTATACAATGTACCTTCACTCTTAGGAAGGGAATATGCCCATCTATTACCTTAAATGAGCAAATCTTGCCAACCGCGCAGAGCACTCGCTATCTAGGCATAATCATTGATCAACGCCTCACATGGTCTCCTCATCTTCGCAGCAAACTGCTATCCTTAAACAATCGATTTCGTCTTCTCCGCTCTCTCCTAACCTCCAAACACATAAAACTACCAACCAAGCTTCTAATATATAAACTTTATCTTAAACCAATGTGGACGTACGGAATTCAATTATGGGGCTCTGCAAAAATTTCAAACACTAACCGTATCCAACGCTTCCAATCCAAAACGCTCCGAGCCATAACTAAAGCACCATTCTACGTGTCCAACCAGACCTTACATAACGATCTTGCCATCTCACCCGTCTGTGATGTAGCTAGAACTTTTTATAGACGATTTAACTTATCTGTTAAAAACCATGATAATCCCCTAATTAAAGGACTTGCGTCGGCAAACATACCCGACAATCCTAGGAAAAGACTAAAAAGGCGGTGGTGTCGGGACCTATTAATTTAGTTAATTACCTAATCTTTTTCTATTTATAAATAATTGTTAACTTATTTAAATGTATATAAACAGCTGACAAAGTGTCTTCACTGGAAGGCTTCTTAAATCCGTCCTTTCCTCAAGCCACTTATTCATTCAATTATCTATTTTACTTATTGTTCATATTTTTATTGTAACAGATTGTAAATAAAAATTATAAAAATAAAAAAAAAAAAAAAAAAAAAAATTTTTAACGGACAACAACAATGTACGAGTGCGAGCGACGACTTTACGCGGAATGTCAATTTCCGTTCTCGTCGTTGTCGTTGTCCGCCTTTACGCGGTTATTCGGTGCACCAATAGTTAGGTATTTCATTAGTGCTCCGACACGCTTTCCGGATTTTCATGAACGATACACAGCTTGAGTTGGTTATCGAATGGAAATCGAGCGCGACACGCGTTCGACGTACCGGCGAAACGTATCGGTACGCGTGGAAATTTCGTTTTTGAAAATCTCACAGATTTCTATAATATAATATAGGCACATTTTGTATAACGACCAGCAATATGGTGGCGGACGTAGTGATAAAGTTTTGAAATAAGGCTTCACTATTTCCAATGCGCGACTACGGCGCGCGTACCTATAATATATTGTAGACATCTGTCGAAAATGTCGCGAAACTCTGTCATTTTCACATGTGCCTAACTAACGATCGATTTTTACTCCCAACAGCGAACAAGAATTTATCGAACTCACACCATTTGAGCGTGGTCTTACTTTTAACGGCTTCGCTCGGGACCTCGTGCCCGAAAGAATAGTAGGCCATCAACTAGAAGGCTACCGGAAGAACCTCTATTACAGGGTAAAGTGGAGAACTGTCGAGGAACCTAAACTGATAGAAGCTAGCGTGATGAAAGCCTATAGACGGGACCTGATTGTCGACTACTTTGAAAAGAGGGTTAAAGAGGATTTTTAACGACCTTCAAATTTTCCACTGGTTAGTATATTTTAATAATAAAAATAATCACAATAAATACAACACAACCGTGTTGTTGAAATTAAATTTCTTTACAATGGTGGGCACAGAAATTTATTATTTTATTGTCATGAGATTACTCACGTCAGTGGCGTATATAGAAAGAATTTTTGGGATGGGCAATAGTAGATAGAAACTAGCAAGGGATCTATTATTTAGGAGCTGTATACTATATATAATTTAATTGTTTCTTTAAATATATTCGTATTTGTTATTTTTCAAGCAATCGGCTAGGTATTGAATTAATAATTATTTTGTTTATGAAATTATCCACACAACTATTTAGGTCCAGTAATTTCCCCATTCTAATATGTTATAGTAATTATATGATTATTAACTTGTTGTTTAATTTTTTTTGTTTTAGGACCTCCAGCAAGATTAATTCGGCTGCAATGTTCTTTTTTTATGATTAATTTAAATGTATTATTTGTGTTTATAATGTATTATCCTCAAATATTTTTTTTTTTTTTTTTTAAGCATGTATAATAATAATTTTTGTTGAACTTTAAATGTTCATAATTTATTTAACTACTACATTAATTATTATACATGATTTTTTTTTTTTATTGTTGTATGACTTAAACAACACGACTGCATATAATTAAGTATAACAAATAAAATAATGTGTTTCCTCCTTTACAAAATAGTGTCGACTCATTTTTTCTTCATAATATTTTTAAGTTTAAAATACACGCAAGTCGAATATTGGTACGAAAAATGAATTTTGCTGAGTTCAACATCATACATTTTCATAATCTCAGATATACTACGCTTACAACTGAGAATAAGGTTATAGGTAATTAATGTGTTATTTTTAATGTTTTAAGGTTTAAGATAAAAAAACATACAAAATGTATATTGTAAATACGATAAATAGTAGGTCATAATTCAAGAAACAAAAATGTGTTACATATCTAATTTGGTACACAGATTTACGTAGGTAGGTATAAGTAGTAAAGGTGACTTCTTTTGAGTATTCCGATTAATGGTATAAAAATAATTTATAAAATATGCTTAAAATTGTTTTTTTTAAGTAAGCTTCACCTTACCTGTATTTGCTAAACATCATGTCCTACAGGAAAAACTATCACGCCTCATAAAGTGAGCAGATTTCGATAATTTTTTTTTTTTTTTGGAAAGTGAAACGTTTTTTGCAATTCACGTTGCACTTTGATTTTCAAAATATTATTTAATTTTAAGTTAGTTACACGTGTATGTAAAATATTAATATTTGAAAAATTAAAATATTGTAAAAAACCAACAAGAGAACACAGATAATAATCTTACATTTAGGTTTGATAATAGGTCAATTCACACTTAATAATACGAATTTGGAACTACCTATAATAATAATAATAATTTATTTTTTTTTGCAATAACACAATTTTTTTACATCAAAATATCAAATGAAAAGACAATATTGCAGCACCCACGGTAAGCAAAGGTTTTGCTGGGGAAGCAGTTCTTAAGAATATAAATAAAACAATATAATAATAAATTTTAGTATGAATAAAAATGGAGTATGGATACCACCTAATCAAAATATAGGAATATAGTGAAATTTTTCCAATTTAAAGTATCATATTAAATAACAGAAATATACTAGTATAAATGTAATACATACCTATTATAGTGAAGAATTAAATTTAACGTTTTAGAAATATTATAAAATGACAAGAAAATACATTATCTTTAAGCTTAATCTAAATTTAAAAATTTAATGTGTTTCTTACAATTAATTAAATTACTAAAATTATTTATATTAAAATTAGAAGTTAAACATAATTTAAAATATATAAATTTATATATCTTATAATATTTTGTCCATAAACTTATACACGATTTGGTAAACGTATATAAATATTATGTTTAAATCTAGTTTTGTTTTCGTGATCAAAAATAGTTGGACGTAGGTACTTTTTGGAATTATTATGCGTTAGTAAGACGGTCACACATAATATTATGCGAGTACGACGTGTCGAAGTCCTCTTGAAAACATATTATAAAGTGGAAGATTAGGATATTAGAATCCTGAGGACAATGGGAGCTGTAGAATATTTTCGACCATTAATTAAAATAAATATATACAATTTGAGTTGAACGATGAATGTATTGATTTTACAATGATGTGTTTTTTTTTTGTTTCTGTGTGCACGTAGTCGAAATAATGCTTCGATTTTCAACTTCAGTATCTTGATCGATTGGAAAGTGAATATTATTGGTGCATTGAGGAGATAAAAATTTAAAATTCACAGTCATTTTCAAAAGCGCCAAGAAACACAAAAGAAGAACGGAAAGTTTTACTCAAATTGAATTTAGTTTTTTGTGTAACTTTAAAACAAATGACCGTAGATACATGAAATTTTCAATGGTTGTTAATAATTACATTTTCTATACACGATAATATTTTGATTTATTTTGAACTATTTAGGGACATTATCATTTTCCATTTTTTTTTAGTTTTTTTTATAAAAATATCAAAAAAATTTATTTGTTGGTTAAAAAGCTTGAAAATTTAATAGAAGGCTCCTAGTATATTGTTTCAAAGGCAGATGAAAAATATTAAAAATCCTTAAAAAATTTATAAAATCTGTAATTGTAGTATAATTCTTATATTAGTATAGAAGTCTGTATGTACGCTCAGTACCATCACCGTCCTTCGGACTCTGTTTACGTCGTTCCGGTATTTTTTTTAACGTATCGATGATGGTATTAATTCGTTTTGTAAACACCAAACACACGTTAAAATCACGTTTTGGAGCCACTTCCAGGTGGCAACTGGTGTATAAGAACAGTCAAAAAGTCAAATGCGTATTCATCGATCATCATTTTTCGTTGGCAAACGAACAACGCACAACGACCATACGACGAGTGACAAACTGCAACAGTCGTGGTCAACTACTGAATAATTTGTAAATGTCGAAAATTCGAAATTTAAATGCTTATAAAAAAAGAATCTTGTATTACATTTTCAAATCTTAGATTAAAAAAAAATGTATGATATTATACTAACTCAAAATTATAATTTGCAAATTTTAGTAATTTATAAGTGTTTTGTCAACATTTGAACTTTAAATGGTTATAAAAAAAAATTGTCAGCATGGATTTTTAATATTTTTCAAATATCATTATAACAATATATCTATTAGGAGCTCAGAATCTAAAATGAAATGTATTAAATACGGCAAATGATTATACAATAACAATAACACTGTACGTCGTATACACATCGTACACACTTCTTTACCGGGTCGTTAAATATTGTAATCAATTCTCGATATAAGTATAAAATTCAAAATTATAATTATAGACGATGAGAAGATTTGTGGCGATTTTTTATTTTTTTTTAAATCAATAAGATAATTATGTAATATAATATAATGCTTAAAATCTTAAAATATGCAAAATCATGTAAGCTTGGTCAAATATGCAACATACATTTTTGTATTTGGATTGTGTGTACTGTCAAACGAGTTTGTATCGCATCAGACTTTTAATATTATATTATGCACCTTCTTAGGAAATACGCAATTGCATAAAGTTCCGAGCACTAGGTACAGTAATAATTGTGATTTTTTCTGGCCACTACTTCACTTATTAGAAATATCCGTATCGATAATCAGTAAACATACGATTGTCGGGAAAAATCATATTTTTATAACATGGAAAAATACCTTGAAAAATATTATGTTTGGTTAGGTACAACGGGCTCTAACTATGAGATTTGTTGAGGCCGAAGCCTAAAACCGTACTATTATAAAATTGAATAAGCTTAAAAAATTTAGTAAATGTTTAAAAGGCTGTTAATGTTGTTGGCTACAGTTGGCCTTATTTACGCATATGGTACCGTACGGTTTTATAAGTCTCTTTGTGACAAAACTGTGTTACAACTATAATAATTGTAAACATTTAGATAATAGATTGTACTAAGCAATGTATATTAGTAGATAGGACGTGTTCGTTTATCACGGTGTTCGCATATCACGCTATTACTTATTTTAATATTTTGTGACAGTATTTTTAAAAATTAAGTCGTTTTATTTCAGGATAGTTTAAAAATCTCCAAAACATGCAATAGTGTAATCTGTCCATCATATTTATCAATAGGGCTAGGATTTTGTAGCATTTGCATTTTCTTTCATAGTACTCCAGGACATAGCTAATCAAAAACAAAATTCGATTCATTCATCACAGAGTTCAAATATGCAATTTGTTTTGCTTTTTTGCTATTTCTTGTGATTTTCGTAAATAAATGCTTTATTGGTACTTTTTTGTCAGTTTATTAGCTTTTTAATTGGTTTTTGTTAATTGTACGCATATTTTTTAACATTTACGTACATATTTATCTAAATTATTATTTTTTACGTTTATTTTAATTGTATAATTATATATATTTTGTGAATTCGTAGTGAAATATTATCGCCTTATCGGAAAAATTGTTTTCAAAATATTACAAAATATCAAAGAAATTTAAAATATCTTATAGTCTTTTTTAATATTTATGTAATAAACAGGTACCTAAAATATAATAAAACAGTTTTTAATTTTTTTTTTCAATATTTATAAATTGTACTTAGTTGTTAAAAATATTTTTCAGCTAAACTTAAAAATGTTTAAGTCTTTTTTAGTTGCATTTTCCTGGTTAAATGCTTTTTTTTTTGTAGCATTATTGGCAATTTTTTAGTTAATTTATTGTAAGTTTTTAGTACTTCATTTTCCTAGCCTTATTTATCAATATAGGTACCTACCTATATTCGAATTAGTAAATTCATATATAAATTATTTTGGTCGATTTTGACTGCATGTTTCGATAGTTTCTAGTGCGCAACAAGTCTAGTCCCGAACCCTAAATTTATTTATATACGAAAACTGTAAAAACTTGGTTGTAATCTATACTTAAACACCCCCCCTCCCATTTCATAATCCTGGGTTACTTGTAATTATTATGCAAGCAGTATATTGTCAAGTAATATTACTATTGTAACTTATAAGTGTATATTTAATAAAACACATAATATATTAATATTAATCAATGTTAAATATTATATATTTCCACTACCCAGTACGACACTACGAGTGTCTGCGAATCAGTGTATTTATACTAATACATTTTTCATACGCTAGTTTTCATCTGCTCGCGTATCTTACGCGTGGCTGTGAAAGAGGCCTTTTTCCAAGTAGACATTTACGAGCCTCTAGCGTTGTTCACACGTGTGTTGTCATGCCATGTCGTATGACTAGTTGGTTCGTTGATAATAAATATGGAGATAACGGCATAACGGCATCTTACTATAAATTATAATACTATAATAATATTATCTTTACTAGACGTACACTTTTGGGGCAATGGGAGATTGTTACGGCGGCTCGCACTCCTCACCGTTGGCAATGAAATGCGTAGGTAGACAAAAAAAAATAAATATTATTATAACGTCGTATCAGTGATGAATGATA
Source organism: Macrosiphum euphorbiae (assembly GCA_949089665.1). Classification (NCBI taxonomy): domain Eukaryota; kingdom Metazoa; phylum Arthropoda; class Insecta; order Hemiptera; family Aphididae; genus Macrosiphum; species Macrosiphum euphorbiae. The sequence continues at coordinate 2,206,352 of CARXXK010001029.1, forward strand.
TTATAGGAGTTTAGGAAAAATAAGCATATTTTAAGGAATTATTATTGGGCGACATTGAAAAAAAAAATTTCACACTGACTATCAAAATCAACATAGGTATTATGACCTTATAAAAAACTATTTAGTACCTTAAATATTATAGAAAACATTACGTATGTCTAATAATACCGTCAAAGCTCACAACACATTAATAACAATGACAAATGATTTATGAGAAAGGCTCTGTCAAACGGAACGCGTTATAAAGCGCGTTATAGCAGTAATAATGGCTCGTCGGTGTGGTGGTTTCAGGCGGGTGACTAACGCCGCGTTACAACAAATTACAAAATATCACTCGACTTGAAAATAACGCTTTCTGTTTGACAGAGCCTTTAGGTAAATTCTTATCGATGACAAAAAATGGAATCAATTTTGTTAATGACATAATATATTATAAGTACAATAAACAACACTATAAAAAAAGATATAATTATTAGAATTATACTATTTTTTTTAAACTTTTTCAATGAACTTCTGTTACTTTTAACTATCTTGGAGCTACATTTTTTTCAGGTTATTAGTAACTTAAGTCTTATGAATTAATTTTATTTCTGAACCACCGATCAAAATATATTATATTTTGTAAAAATGAATTTAAAAAAAAAAAGAGTAATAAAAATCCAAAACATTAAATATTATTATATTAGTGGTTAAATAATAGTTTATAATAATAGTTATTGTATTAAATATTCACAGACATTCACAGAATATTAATAATATTACAACAATACTATTTTTACTAGTATTTATAATTTAAAAAGTACAGAAGAGCAACACCAACTTGCCCACATTTTTTTTTATAGTGTAATCTCATATAAATAAGACCAGACTCAACTATTATGGCAATTTTTAATTCGGGACACGACTCGGAAGCAGCCCGACTGACGACCATGTCGCATTGTCGCTTTCAGCATTGAATAATTCACTTTCTCGCATTGTATTATTTTATGGATAGGTACCAACGGGCTACGGTGAACGGTCACGTGGTTTTCCAACTCAATAACTATTTGTCAAACGATATATTATATTATATACGTCATGAATAAATAACAAAATTAAACGTAATAAGTACAATAATTATACACTAATTTCAAAAATCGAAATTTTTACAAAAAATCGTTGTCGCCCAGTAATTATAAATATATCATACACTAGGCGACAACAAATTTTCTCCGAGTGACGTTTCTATAGCCTCGTACATTAAGTTGGAATATCCACTGGTATACTGTATAATTATATCGAACATCTGACAATGTGTGTGCAATATAATATTAGTTATTATAATCATAATAATATACTAAACAAACATTTTAACAGACGGTTTCAATTTCCACTTATCTGTATGTCGGACACCGAAAATAACTCGACATATTATTGAGTTTATATCGAAGTAGATATTCATACGCTTATTTTTTTACTTAGCTCGTGCCACGACCATTAGAGTAAACAAAAGATCGATTTATAAAGCTAACAATGAAAATCAGTTCTGCTAAACGCAAATTAAATACCTATATTATGTTATTCGTGAGTCAGAGAGACAAAACCATTAGAGCGATTCCATCCTGTTGTATTATAATTAACTATAGTATATTGGTGACTAATAAATATAAGATAATGATGAACTATAATAGTATGTTTAATGATTATAATAATGAATATATCGAATAATAATTGGTTGCCTATTTAATTAGTGCAGTTATTGGCAACAATCGACCATTTTACATTTTTACCACAATTACACCGTGTAATACTATATTGTATATTTATGAAATAATACCTACATAATAGTGTTGTAGCTATATAATAAACTAGCTAAAAAAAAAATTGTGATTAATTAACTCATTTTGGTGTTATTCACTCTGCTTAGGTATGGAAGCAAAATCATATTATATTTTATTTTTTAGCCATCCCACGTGGCGTTGCCCTTGAGTTTTGCTTATCGTAATGTGAACAGAATATTATCAGGTAGGCAATCTAGAGATGAAATATAGGTAGCCTAGAATAGTACAGCTTTGTAGGTCAAAAAAAATGTGTATACAGTGTACCTAAAATAGTATTGAAGTCACAGTTGATCATCCCGGATTTTTAGGAGTATTTAATATTTATCAATTAACATATTTTTGGGATTTTTGCTGCAGGGGATGTGTAAACCATTTCTGCTTGGGAAATTACCTTGTGACAGCCCGAACAGGCCCACTCAATATGTTATAATATGATTAGTAATAATTTTAAAAAACGATTTTTTTTAATCAAGGAAGTATGGTAATTGAAATAAAAAAAACTCTGAATTTTTAAAACTTCAATATTTTGTGTTCAACAGGAATATAATAATATAATTAATATATAATAATATATATATTATTATATATTATTAATAATATATTAATATATAATAATAATATAATAAAAATGCTAAAGCAGTAATAATATGTAGGTATTTTGCGGGATTATTTTATTTATTTTTTATAGACAAACCGGTGTAATTGTACCTAGCTTTATGAATTAATTCGCATATTATATAACTCGCAACCAAAGGCTAATATGTATAGATAGATAAGGCAATACGGAGAATTTGGTTTATTGTAATAGAGTACTTCAATGCGTCGTCAAGTTATAAGATATCGCGTTAGTGCATTACTCATTAGTGCGTTTCTTAAACTGTGTTCCGCGTGGAATCCCAGGGTTCCTCGAAACTTCAGTGCTTTTTTCAACATTTTAAATCGATCTCTGTGTTAGTAACGTTGATATGAATGTTGATAAAAATTTATTTTAATAGCATTTAAAATTTTAAAAAGTTTTAAAATTGAATTGAAATTATTTTTTTTTTTAAAATGTAGGTAGGTATGCAATTATTCAACATTTTCTTAGGAACCATTGTTGAAAAGATTCATAGTTAAGTATTTAGATATTTTACGTAGATACTTGGACACCGTATAATATAATTAATAAACGATGATACGGTATATACACGAATATACGATTGGTTTATTTCACGATTCTCGGTATGCGTCGACAAAAGTTATCATATTATAGACAGGGCCCTATTTAGAAATAATGCATCCCGAGGATCTTATAAAATAATTCCTCCTCTCTTACAGGGAGGGAGGGAGGGCGGTAGATTTCCAGTGTCAAATATACAAAACTATAAATACCTACAATAATTATAAAACAGTAGGTAGGTACCTACCTACTTGTATTTTAAATCAAGGAACAAATTCACTTTACTTTTACGCGTTTTTATGATGTTTTTTTTAACATGTATTTCAAAAAGTTAAGATGGTGGAAATTAAATTTGCAGAAATTATTATTTTGGAATTTATATCCTTCCGAATTTCTGTTTTCACGCACACGCACAACGTTGCGATTTAAAGCCGTGTACACGACTGCAGTATACCGGTGCCATTAACGAATTTAGATTTGTTTTTTTAAGTTCCAAAGTATTTTAACGCGTTAAGATAAGCACAATATAATATATATAGGTAAACAGTCACATTGTACAATCACATTGTTTAAAATGTAACGGCTCTTTGTATATTATTATGTAAATAAAGTATATATGATATAAAAAAGCGGGTAAGTAGATGTCGCTCTGCTGTGCAGTAGGTTACAAGTGAGTCACTGTATAATGGATGGTATCAAATTTGAATTCAATAATAAATTATCATTGTATAAGCAAAACGATTCTTAGCGGAGACGTTATGTGAGTCTAAGAGTATAAGACATTCTATATACATATCTATGGAATTAAAAAAAAATTTACCTATAATAGGTACCTATAATAAATTCCAAATTAATCATATCACAATATCAATTAGGTAATTATAAAGCGTTATACATCAACAACAAACAGTGATACTATCATAGATATATAATAGTATACTTTAGAAGTTTCAAATACCCACGAATAATATTATACAATTACAACAAAATAACTAAAATAGTTATTACTTATTATCTAGGTTTTTTTAATGTAATTTCATCCAAATTTGAAATTAAAATGAATATAAAAATTAACTGTGCTTATGTATTTTTTAGATTTTTTGGTAACAGAATAACTACTTACGTGGAATCTTGTTTTAAATTCTCAATCTTTAGATATAAAAATTGAACATTTTATAAATTTTTAACTACAAAATAATTATTTAGTTTTAAATTTTATAAATTTTGTCGAAATTCGATCTTTAAATGCTTATAAAAAAAAATTGTGAATATGTATTTTTAATATTTTTCAACTGATATTGTAACAATATATCAGGAGCCTTGTATTAAATTTTTACACTTTTTTTGCAAAACAGGTAAAATTTTATTGATATTTATAGAAAAAAAAACTAAAAAAAAATGAAAACTGAAAATGTCCGTAAACAGCTCAAAAAGAGTCAAAATATTTTCAAAATTGTATGGTGTATAGGAAATACTAATATAAATATTCAGTGAAATTTACATGTATATACAGTTATTCGTTTTAAATTACAACAATATAAGAAAATCGCTACATGAGAAATCGAGTGAATATCCAATGTTGTAGAAATTTGAATTTCAAACGCTCATAAAAATTAAATTTGACTTCTTATAGACATTTTTTTTTGATAAAGGTAGACGAACTTATGAGGATTCTTGTATTACATTTTAAAATCTTCGATTTAAAAAGAAAAGTTTTTACGAATTCTTAACTCAAAATAATTTGGGAATTTTCGTGATTTTTCCATATTTTGTCAATTTTTGGACTTTAAATGCTTATAAAAAAAAACTGTGACTAAGGATTTTTAATATTTTTCATCTGCATTTGAAACAATATAATTGAAGCCTTCTATTTAATTTTCTAGCTTTTTTAACCAATCAACAAAATTTCATTGATATTTATTGAATAAAAAACTAAAAAAATATTGGAAACGGAAAATGTCTCTGAAAAAATTTGGGGCCCCAGCCTGGCCCACCTGATATTAAAGTTCTGGCGGTGCCACTGTATTGATTAAAATAATTATCATTAATCACGTCATCTAGTCACTATTCTCATAAATTATTTTTGTATTGTATTAAATATCGATTTGAAGTTATATATCTTTATTTCATAAGATAGGGAACATTATATACGATTTTATAGCTGATGATATTTTTGTATTTAATCTATACGATTATATACAAACAATAAGTATCATTAGAGTTAATTGAATTTAATCGATATACATCATGTACTTCAGACTTTAGATAATTTGATTACGCCATGTAATATGTAATTTTTATAAATTCTTTTGAAAAGTATGAGAAAAGTAATACAACATCGATTATTTCTACGAGTAAAATCGATTGATAACTGATGTTCAATACATAACGTGATATCGCCGAATCTAGGAAAAAAAAATCGCCAAAGCTATACCTAATCGTATTGTTGGGTACAACAGCTGTCAAAAATAATAAAAATATATACAATTTGAATGATAATTATTATATTATTATAATATTCATAAATACGTAAATAATATTTTATATGATATTGCTATATAAATATTTTTATTTATTTATAAACAAACAGGTATACTCTTTACTAATAAAAATTAAAAGTAAAGTAAGTTGAATCTGAATTTGACAAATATTATACTGAAATTAAATAATATTATATTATAAATGAGTAATATTTTTAAAATTAATCTTATTCCTGTGTATGAAATCTAATATCTTAAATGATTTTTTAACCAAAGTATGAATATGCAATTATATACCTACTACAATTAACAATTTATAATAATTGACAACAGACATTACTAATAACATTATCTAGACGAAAAAAGGAGTAGGTATAACCGCAATTATTTATGTCTAGTGGGAGGTAATTTCGACAACTATTATATAAATAACAAATTTGTTTAGTCTTGACTGTAAAATTAGAGTATCATTTAATAGTCACTGGAGTGAATTGACTTCTTATAAAATTTAAAGTTAAGATAATTATCTATAGGCAATATCATAAGGTTTTATATTATTTTTAATTTTAAACCGAGTTATGAGTATATTTATTATTTTATGATGTACAATTATATATACATAGGTATAAGTATTTTCTTTGTGGATTTTGGATTTTATTCAATAGTACAGTTACGTAGGTATAGCTTTGGGGATTTTTTTTCCGGAGATTTTTTTTCTTGTGGATTTTTTTTTCCGATTACCATATCACCACATTTAATGTCAAAGGACACTTGGTATTATCATGTTCAATCATGTTTTAGTCAAAACATTTTAATGCCCATGTTATTAGTATTGGGGCATACATGATATTATCATTGAAAAAGTGGTAATGCTAATATTAAGTATTAATATTATGTAATATTCTACAATTATAAATTGTATAATTAAAAGTAATAACTAATAACATTATTTGAACGAAAAAAGAGTAATAACACCGTATTTACTTATATTTATAGTGGGAGGTAATTTTTATGACTATCTACCTAAGAAACAAATTTGTTTATATTTTACCGTAAAATAAAAGTATGATTTAATAGTCAATCATGTTATATAGCTCACCCAAAAAATTATTTCTATATCCGCCCTTGGAGTGAATTTATAAAATTTAAAGGTTAGATTATTATCTATTCAATATCATATGCTTTATATTATATAATACTAATTTTAAATTGAGTTATGAATATTTTATGACGTACAATTATAATATATAAATATTAATTGATTTGGGGATTTTTGATTTTATTTCCGATTACTAATGTAAGTATCTTATACATTCCAAATAGTAGGTAAATGTAGGACGTGGGTTATTAGTTATTAGTTATTTAGTAATTATAATTTATAATCATATTTGACTATATTTATGATAATTTTGATAGTTTCAACAATTGTAGGTGCCATCAAGTTCCGGGCCCTAAATTAATTTATAAATATTATAGTATTTATATATATATTATAGTAAATATTATAGTAATATATTATATATGTCTGTTACCTAATCAGTTAACCATCTTACCATGAAGACTGTAGATTTACCATAGGGTGTAGGTTTATTTTTAGTGACTGAAGTGTAGTTATTGACTGAAAAAATTGAATTCACCTCTGGGTTACATGCTTTAGATGTTTGTGATAAAGAGTTGTATACAAATATTCATGAACTCTTGAAAATATTTTCTACTTTGCCTGTATCAACTGCTACACCTGAACGATGTTTTTCAAGTTTGAAGAGGATTAAGTCTCACATAGTAAATAGTATGACAGAAGTAAATATTTTATCAATTATCCTATTTTTTCGAAATCAGTTCAGTAGTTTCAGAGATTACCTTCAACAACGTCAACAAACAACTCCTCTTCATATAATAGTGTGGATATATATATATAATATACGATATACCCATATTACCTAGGTATCATATTTTTTTTTATTTCAGTTGATCATCTTAATTTTTTTTTAAATAAAAATGTATAGGTATATGTAATATCTATTACCTCTCTTTTAAAACCACACTACAGATAATATTACGCATTTGTGATTTCAGTAAAATATTATATAACATGAAAAAAAAAAAATGTTATTTCCGATAAGTGGCAACGTGGCAACGTGGCAGTGACTATATTATTATATTTTACTATACAGCTTCGACATTCCAGGAATAAGGCACATCTCTTGACGTTTCTTCGTCCGTGGTGTCGCCGCCTGCAAGGAGTCGCCCATCTGCTTTCTAAAGAAACCCTCGGGTGGTCAGAGACCATTTAATTGTACTTATCTTTTGCGGGCCCGAATAATAAAGACAATAAACGACGATAATAATACGACACTGCAGTGCACCGGACGACCTATACATTGGCTACTATAAAGGTCTGGTTTGGCTGTTGCGACCGACTGCAGCAGTCATACAAAATATAATGTTCTATAAGACGTGTTAATAATATTACACTGGCGGCCGAAATAATATTATTAAGGTGTGATGTAGTCGTAGACAACCTGTATAAATATGTACCTATAATAATAAAAACGTGGATAGGACATCACCAATAATTGCGAGGTCATTACTATTTATTATATATTATATTTTACTAACACTGCACTATTCGCGGTCGTAACTTGATAACAAATTGAAGACATAAGAAGTTTACATTTTTGTATAATATATTATTTATATTTACATTATTTTATTTACGTGTTTGTTTTATTTCGAATAATGAACGAGTTTACAGAATGGGTACTTAAATTTAATTACAGTTAATTAATTAGGTATATAATAATGACGATGTAAAAACAATAATTATAATAAAAATGTATAATAGTTATTCGTAATAATAGCCAGGGCGGATCATAGCTTTTTTGCACCCGGGGAAAATTAAAAAAAATAAGCCCATCTCAGGGAAATAACCAGAATTAGTAATTTTTTTACGGAAAATCAAGCACACTCGCACAGTATTGCGATATACTGAGGACCAACATATTTTACAAAACCTTTCGCAATATACTGCAGGACCAATAATTTATTTACCACAAATCATTTAAACGATTTTAACTTAAAAATGAAACATTTTAATTTTTAAATTAATCAAGTAATATAGTTTTAGAAGCACTTATTTATGGCGTATTTAAAGCTAAAATCTGTGGTCAGTATTAAATAATATGATATAAAAATACAAAAAAAGAATAATTATTATATTGAATGTACCTATTTAAAGCACACCGATATATTATGTTAAAGTACATATTTTAGAAAAAGGGGTTAAAGCAAACCATGTTTTATGGCGTAGTGTTTATAGGCATTTATTATTACATAATATACATTATCAAACTATTCGCGACGAAAATTGAATTCCCGGATTTACGATAATTATCAAAATAAACTAAATACATCTATAATCACGAAAATTTGATATACTAGGAGTCTTCTATTAAATTTTCAAGCTTTTTTAATTACAAATAAAATTTTATTGATATTTTTAGAAAAAAAAAACAAAAAAAATGGAAAATGAAAATGTCCCTAAAGAGTTCAAATTTCAAAATAAATCAAAATATTTTAAAAATGTTATCGCGTATAGAAATTGCAAATATAAACAACCAGTGAAAGTTACATGTATCTACGGTCATTTGTTTAAGCGGTGCCAAAACAAAAATCGATTTTTTCAAAAACAGATTTTGTGTAAAAATTTCCGTTTTTCTTTTGTTTTTCACAGCGCTTTTGAAAACTACTGGAAAAATTATACTTTTGACCACCCAAAGTACCAACTAGATTCACTTTCCTATCAGATAAGATACTGTTGAAGAAAATCTAAGCACTTTTACTGTTATAAAAGGTGATGACAGACACAAAAAAAAAAAAATTAAAAAAACACACATCATTGTAAAATCAATACATTCATCGTTCCACTCGGAATCTAAAATAAATTAGACTAAAAAAACAGTTTATAATAAATAAAATGAACCAAATAGAATATAAATTTCCTTTTAAATTATTTTTATATAATATAATATGTACTACGTAATATTCAATCTGTATTGGGCTACATATCAATAGGATAGCATTTTTGTTTTAATTATTTAATTATGTTGAACTTTTGTACTATCAAGTTTATCAAGAAAACTAATAGTTGTATACTTGTATTTAAAGAGCAAACACAAATGTCAAATTCTATTTCATTTTGTGTTCTGTTACATTTATCTAGTGGCCATGGTGATATTTATCAAAAAGTGTAGTTTATAAAAAGGCATTTGTTAAATATATTAAGACTTTTATAAGCGTGCAAACATATTGTAATTTAATAAATAATCTGAAAACAATTAAATCAGTAGTACCTACCTAAGTAACGTTTTATGTAGTACATAATTGTATGCAGTACCTATTTGAAAAAATATATAACTGTTAATTTAAAATTACATAACAATGAATTACAACTAATAGTACCATTTTTAAGATTACGTTTTAAATAACTATCTACAAAATTATTGTATTTAACAAAATGATGTCATTTACAATACTTTATTATGTCACTTTATGCAAATAAAACGGTTTAAGCTTTTAAACTACATAGCTCGAGCGTTTTAACGCCATCATATAAACGTAGTATATTATGTTAGACTAAGTTGACAGTTGTGGACGGGTTGCGTACCTATTTCATGTTTGTCCTTTTTAATTTTTAAATTAATGTTATTAATATTATTACTTATCTCGATTAAAAATAAAATTATTTTATTTTATTCGCATACATTTCCTGTGAAATATTATTTTGTACCTAGTTTTGACAAATTTAAAACCTTAAAAATACGCCCACTAAAATTATACGCTCGGGGATAAATTCCCGACTTAACCAATCCCCCTAGATTCAGCCCTGGTCCTAGGTACGAAATAGTAGGTTGTTTTTATTATCAATGTGTTTTTATTATCTGTGTTCGAAGTATCCTCATGTAAGTAGTAGGTACCTATCTAGCATAATTTCAAGAAATGTCTACCTAGGTACATAAAATTCACGTCATGTATTCGTGATTCCCGCCGTAGATAACAATCGGTAGAGTTCGAAATCTATTATTATTATAATATGCGAACACAGTAATAACTAACAACAGTTATAACACACTTATACACTGTAATATCTAATACACTAATACTACTAATAATTACAATTTAACAAATCACATTAAATAAAATATTTAAATATAACAAAATTAAGGTATAGAGTGATTTAATGAAGTGATAGTCGATAACGAAATGAAACAAATAACAAATACCTATACTTGAAGTCGTGAAATATCAATAATGAAATGCATCGGGTGAACCTGTCAGCAAGACAACGCTAGATGCAGACGCCGTGATTCCAGATTTTATTATAATTTCTCATTAAAAAGTTTGCACGTTTCCTTTAATGATTTAATTTCTACATTGTGAGATTTCAATGATTTTGGCAAAAGAATCGTCTACACGATTTTTCTATTTTTTTCCATTTTATTAGGTATTAATTGATTCAATTAGTTAGGTCCGGTTAAAAAAAAAACATCAAAATTTACACCGTTTAAATGGGTAACTCCTGCTTCGATATAATACATGAAACAAAAAAAGCGATTTTTAACTTAATCAATATAGTTAGTCAATTACTATAACTAACAGTGGTACTGAAATTTGTGTACGTCGAGGCGCTAGAGCCAAAGAGAGCTAGCCTCGTGACGTCACAGATCACACGGCGTGGCGGCGGCCTATTCTTTTACACAGGAATCGCCGACGCGGTCTAGATTATTTATTAATAATTTTTGTTATATTCGATTGTATTATAAATAACTTCGTAGTCACAACAATGAACAGTCGTATACAAATACTCTATATTATGGTTGATTACGTCTTTATAAAAAATAAGACGTTTTTTTTATGTTGACGAACGTCGAACAACCGCATTTTACGTTTATACGTACTTGTAAACCGACGTATTTTTCAACTTTATATTTTCATTGTTGGAATTTAGTTTTACGAGGTAAAGTAATGTAATATAAATTGTAATCATTTTTATTTTATTTATTTATAATAATAATTTGTTAATTATATAGGTGCATAATATTTAATATAAAGTCGAAATAGTTAAGGAAGTACCTACCTATATTATGTTGGATTACTTGGATTATATTATAATTCAGGGGTCTCCAAACTTCAAGGGCCACAAAAAAATCAAATGCTCTCAGAGCGCCAAAACTTTATTATCACATATAACTTTTAATTTTATGATAATATAGGTGTTAGGTACCGATAAATAAATAATAAGTTTACTTTATATTTTTGTATAAAATATTGTTTACATTACAATATACTTAAATAAAAATGAATAGTTATAAATATAATATAGTATAAATACATTTTTGAAATAATTTTTTTATCTATATTTACCTATGCGTCCTATAGCGTCCTACTGCGTCCGGCCACAGGCCGGTTAAAACTTGTTCGCGGTCCGTAGTTTGAAGACCCCTGTTATAATTTATAAGAAGGGTTCTCGCATAACCAAAATCTGTTTTTTTTTTAGATCTTATTTACAAAATAACCTACTTAAGTTGCAAGTCCTCAATCCATAGCTATAAAAGTTGAAAATTGTATACATTTTTACTACAAAATCATTTTAAAATTTAAAATTTGATAAATGTTGTCAAATAATGAACATTAAATGTTCATAAAAAAAAATTGGGAATAGGTATGTTTTTTAATATTTTTCAACTACTATTTAAGCAGGAGCCTTGTATTAAATTTTAATGCTTTTTGGCACAACAAATAAAAGGAAAGAAACGTATTTCTAACTTAAAATAATTTGGGCATTTTCGTGATTTTTACGACTTTCGTCGAAATTCAAACTTTGAATCCTTATAAAAAAAAATTGTGAACACGGATTTTTTATATTTTTAAAATGTCATTGTAACAATAGATATATTATACAGATTCTTGTATTAAATTTTCAAGCTTTTTAAGACAAAAGAAAAACTAAAAATAATAAAAATTGATATTGTCCGTAAACAGCTCAAAACAAGTCAAAATATTTTGAATATTTTATGGTTAATATTTTATATATTAATATATATAGGTAATAAAAATGAATTACGAACATTTAAATTTAGTAAAACGGCAAAACGTACACTAACATTTATTAAAACCCACATACTTATGGTAATGGCCTTAATTGTTTTAATTTTTGTTGAATATAACAAAAAATATAAAAAATTAACCAAGACCGCTTCGGCGATTCCTGCCGCCGAGCCGTGTGATCTTGTGACGTCACGCGGCTATGTCTATTGGGCTCTAGCGCCTTAACGAATCGACGTATACAAATTTCAGTACCACTGTTAATTATCAATAATTTGACTAAATTAATTTTTTTTTGTTTCATAGTCCGTATGTTCATATTATAAATTGTTCATCATAAATTGACAGGTAATTAGCAGAGGTAATTTTTAAAAAATGTTAGTTTGTTATAATAGGAATTCATTTTCGATGTTTTGCAAATATAGTTGACTAATAAATATATTCAAAAATACTATAGGTACTTACTTATAACTTGAATTTTGATTAGGAACATTACATAAAAACAAAAGTCTATGGTATAATAATAAGTTATATGTATACCTATAAATAGGCATTTTTAACATTCGTAAGTCATAAAATAAGAACAGGTCAGAGGTGTACCTAATTATAGTATTACATTTTTATAACATTATTATTATAATAAATTATATTGGTACTATAATTGTATTTATTATTGACTATTGTATTACATTTTATTATTTTAGATTTGTAATAGTAAGTAATTAACAATTTTTTATGATATTATTTGATTTTTAATGTGACTTTAATGTATTTTTCAATACAATTTTAACATATTTATACTTCAATTTTGATATATTATTTTCATTCATTTTTATCGGGACTTTTTTTTACACGGACTTTTTTCTGCTATTAGTTATAATATGCACTAGTAAGACGGAGACAACAATGGCCACGTAGAGAAGCGTCCTCTCCGAAATTTAACACATCCATTGCCACAAACCCATCATTTGCCCACATTTTTCTACTTTGCGTTCCCTGGACGATTTATTTTTATATAATATGTATCGCAGGTTTTTTTTAAAATATACCTTTGCTGCAATATTCACGTAGTGCCTGTTTGTGGACGAAATTCACTGACGGCCTCTTATAACTGTATAGCTGTTTACTATACTCGTTGGACCTTGTACGCATACGTATACTATTATGTACCTTGTGTAGTTGTGTATTATACCGTTAGTCCCTGAATCCGTAGAAAATTTCTATATGAACACGGTCTGTCAGACCTTCGGAACATTAATGGCCACATCTGCAGTGACAATAACAATTTCAGAACATTATAATATAAGTGTGCAGAATACGGTGTGGTATACAAAATATATGGACCACCATAAGAAGTTAATAAGAAAATGTTGTACAATACGATTCATCAGTTATTTCTCAATAAACAGTCGGCGGATTCGACATAAATAAATTTCCGGCGGAATCGACAAAACCACGAAGTTTGCATGTACCTATACAAGTCGATAGCGCATTATTGTGTATATAAATATATTTCGTTACAGTATGTATTGTTCGTTATTAAGTGGCGTTTTGGGATTGAGACTTCGATCTAGCAAAATGAACGATATAACACATTATAATATTTTAAAGACTCAACCTATTTTGAAAATTGGTGGTTAGAACATTATCCTTGTTTGTATGTGGTTTTTTTTCACTTTTTACGATAATTCAGTTTTTAAGTGAGTTATGAGCATTTTTAATTTACTCATTATATACCTACGCAAAACATTCTAAACAATTTATCTATCCTACAACAAACCCACCTACATGGATAATGTTCTTAATATCAACTTTTTATAGTAGGTAGATTCACTATAATGTTTAAACTAACCTAGCCAAACGTGATCTGCTGAGCGTAAATTTGCTACATGTTATAACTTATAATAGGTAATCGGAAAATAATTAATTAAAATATATCAAAATTGAAGTATAAATATATGTTAAAATTGTATTGAAAAATACATTAATGTTATAAAAAAAATGATATAATATCAAAAATAATAGAAGGGAGATTACATACCTATATAGTGTATTTATTATAAAATATATATTTCATTTTCAAGTTCCTTAATGAAGATCATATTTTTGACTTTTGCTATAATTTAATAATTTACTATTAAGTTTTAGTGTAATAATAATATGGAATATATCAAATTGTATAGATAAATATAAAAATTTTCATTTTATAAATTATTCATCATAAATTAGCCGAGGTAATTTTTAAAAAAAATGTTAGATTGTTATAATAGGAATTCATTCTCGATGATTTTTGAAATATAGTAGACTAATACATGTATTCGAAGTTACTATAGATACTTATAACTTGAACTTTGATTATTAACATTACATAAAAACAAACGTTTTATGGTAAAATAATACGTTACATGTATATAAACAGGCATTTTTAACAGGCGTAAGTCATAAAATAAGAAACCGGTCAAGAGATGAACCGATTTATAATATTACATTTGTATAGCATTATTATAATAAATTATATTGGTACTATAATTGTATTTATTATTGACTATTGCATTACATTTTATTATTTTAGATCTGTAATAGTAAGTAATTAACAATTTTTTATGATATTATATGATTTTTAATGTGACATCGATGTATTTTTCAATACAATTTTAAAATATTTATACTTCAATTTTGATATATTATTTTCATTCATTTTTATAGGGACTTTTTTTTCCTATGTTATAATATACACTCGTAAGACTGAGACAATAATGGCCACGTGGAGTAGCGTCCTCTCTGAAATTTAACACATCCATTGCCACAAACCCATCATTTGCCCACATTTTTATACTTTGCGTTCCCTGGACGATTTATTGTTATATAATATGTATCGGACGTTTTTTTTGAAAATATACCTTTGCTGCAATATTCACGAAGTGACTGTTTGGGGACAAAATTCACCGACGGCCTCGTATAACTGTATAGCTGTTTACTACACCTTGTGTGTATTGTATACCGTTAATCCCTGAATTCGTAGAAAATTCCTATAAGAACACAGTCTGTCAGACCTTCGGAAAATTAATGGCCACATCTGCAGTGACAATAACAATTTCAGAACATTATAATATAAGTGTGAATACGGTGTGGTATACAAAATATATGGACCACCATAAGAAGTTAATAAGAAAATGTTGTACAATACAATTCATCAGTTATTTCTCAATAAACAGTCGGCGGATTCGACATAAATAAATTTCCGGCGGAATCGACAAAACCACGAAGTTTGCACGTACCTATACAAGTCGATAGCGCATTATTGTGTATATAAATATATTTCGTTACAGTATGTATTGTTCGTTATTAAGTGGCGTTTTGGGATTGAGACTTCTATCTAGCAAAATAAGCGATATAACACATTATAATATTTTAAAGACTCGACAAAAAAAATGTGCATAGAAGGGTCCTGACACGATACTATATTGTGTTGTAAGTGACGTCCGGTAGACGGGAAACCTAACAGTTTATAGATTATATATAGTACCTTTAGACCTATCGAATTTTTTTTTGTAAACCGTAAATAATTGGAATTTGGACAAAATGTTTTATTGTAGCCATATATTTTGAATTTCGGTATGCCTAGTACCCAAATATTCGACAGACAACGGTCGGCGGCACTGACAATATAATCTAATAATGATTAATGACGATTAAGAGCGTCTTTTAAAATGTATACCGTCTAGGTCTGTATGGCGCGGGCTATCTTTGTCCTTTTTATAAAGTATAACGTATATTATTTTATACATAATATAAAAACACACCGGCACGATAATCCTAAATTCGCTACAGTCGTTTATAGTTTACGATGAAAACCATTTCGGTTTTCAATATGATCATTATTTATTGTGGATAGTGGTGACCAAAAATTGTGACCACTTGGAGTTCCATGTAATATATATTATATTATACACAGTACGGGCACTAAAGTTGTATTTTATACCTACCATCATTTGAAATAAAATCAGTGCAAGTACTCGATCTTTTGTCGCTTCTATATTGTTACGTCAAACAGAAAGCGGTTATAGGCCTGTAAAATAATTCAACCGGCCGCTACACCATGGAGGTCAGCTCTCCGTGTGCTGCTCTAAATAGTTACCGTAGGTGTAGTACCCATAGGACACAGGTTTATGGTACCTACCTACCGTGGTATCCATGGCCACGGTAGAGCCGGATACACGGCTGCGTCGTGTCGATCAAATCGTATTGTGATTGGATATTAATTTTTTGGTATCATGTAATAACCAAGGTGCAACCGAGTATTCCAAGAATTGACCACTTCTCAACTTTTAAAATTTAAACCATATTAGTTACCTGTAGTAACCATATAATAACCAAGCCCTCGCATGACTCGACCCGACACGACGTAGCTGTGAATTCGCCTTAACCCGGCCAAGTTGGTTTAGGAACTATACTATACCATATTATACTTACCACTACGGCACTACATCTGGTAACTAATGGTACACGCCACACAACTCCGACGCCGTTTGGACCGCGGTCCGTTCGGCGTCCACCGAAACGTTTTTATCGGCTGCACCCATAGATTTAAAAATTGATATAAATGTTATACATTATATCTGTGGCTGCAGCGGACGACGTTTATCTTTTTTCGTGGCGTCTCTATAATGAAATTCCAGCAGTATTCAGTAACGAGGAATTTTATTTTGCTTTCTTAGACGATTATTACGACGATCGATTTGTGTTTTATTTCTAAAGTATAAAAATCTATCGGTGATAAACGAACACTGTTCTGTTGGAAATAATTGCAAGTAAGTAGTATACTATAGTATAGTTAGGTAAATAAGAAATTTGAGCGTTATAATACCTATCGAATATGATTAAACTGTGGTCTGTGTTGAGTAAATATAAATAATATAATGTTATGGGGATCAATAGGGTTTTGTTTTTTTTTAGACAAAAATCTGACCAGACTTTATTAATTAATAACCTAAACACAACCGGACCTCTTATTGACTTCAAGTTTTTTTCTGTGCCGTGACGAAATATAACTGTTTTTTGATTTAAGTAATTTGTTATTAAAACCACGAACATGTTTTTTGTACAATTTCAGGATGGTATTTAAAATATAAATGTATAAGAAATAGGATTCAGAATGTTTGTAAAATTTATTATAATTCTTTATTTATTTTTAGTATATTAATACGAAAAATTAACTATAACTTAGTATTTTCTTTTATCATAACCTATAAAATCTATTGCCTATATTTAATTGAAAACATTTGTAAAATCCTTATTCATTTTTATTATTTTTTATTTTAACGTACATAATAATATCAATGTTATAATATCTAATGATAAATAATGATACCAAGTTTAAAATTATTTTTCGACCTATTTGTGTTAAAAAGTAATGGATTTTTTTTTAGAGTATCAATATTACAATACACTTATTTAAATATTTATATATTAAAGTAATTTTTCAAAAACATCTTTTTGAGACATTTTTATCGGGGACTTTATCTAGGGTGTTTTTTTCTGATTAAATTTACATAATGTACCATCTTTATAGTAGCTAATATTATTCTATGAATTATGTGCCTAAAGAAATTACAAACAAAAACTTAAATACTTTTGTCTATTATAGACAAAAGTGAATATGGTTCAAATAAGGAATACCGCCCATAAAATTATTATTTTATTTTCACAAAATATTTATAATATGACCTAGTTTCAATTAATGATATTATTTGAAATATATTGTCTGTGTTTGAGTTATTTATAGGCATAAGACATTTTAAATTTTGTTAGTTTTTTTTTTAAATTATTTTTGTCGATCAATATTTTTTCGCTTGGTCAAAAACTTTGAAATAGAAGTGGCAAGAGCTATATTGTTATAACATTTATTTGATTATATATCTAATATTATAATATATATTCAACATTTGAGTATTTGACTGCAACCGCTTTGCACCTTACACTATTTTTTCAACAATTTCTGCATAATATCATAAAAGTAAGTTTTCATTTTATGAAATTATTATTACAATTTAGTTTATGTACAGTATAGCCGTATTAAATAATAATATTATGTATTTTATTGTCTACCGCCGCCGTGTACCTACTTAAATATTAAACAATTTATTATATCATTCAAACATTTTGATGTTTTTATAAGTTGTAATCATTAAAATAAATATAAATTAATAAAATAACAAGCCCCCACGAATTTATTAACTTATAATTTTCAACACATACATATTATTTTATTATTTGTAAATAATTTTTTGTTGAGGTTTATGCATACCGACCGTTTCTAAGGAGCTCAATATAGGCAATTTTCTAATTGTGTCCACGTGGGTAGTGTAAATATGTGCGAAGTAAGTGATTATTAGTGTGATTGACTGTGTATAAAATTCATAATGAAGCTCACCCGCACGTACACTCGATCACATGTCGGTAACGTAACATTTTACACTCTAATTACAAATGTGAATGTTAGTGAAACACTGAAACTTAGTTTGGTATTTCCAATAATAGAGCTTACTGAGTGATATTACAGTATGAACACCTATTATACAAATTGGAGAGAAGAAGTGTATCTAGGCTTTCATAGGAGTCGATTTTCGATATTTTATTTTCAACGTCCAATATTTAACTCTAATACTTGTGATATTTTACTTTTTGAATTTGAATTATTGAGTTTAGTAATTACAAATATCAAAAATTGACTTCTATACAGGCACAGATCAACTTCTCGTCTACAATATTGATAATAGGTGTTTTTACTAAAAGGCTCAATAAACCATATTATTGGAAATACAAAAGTACATTTTCATAGATTTTTTCAATACTATTCATACCCCTTAGCACATTAGAATAAAAAAGAAAAAGGATAAAAATAACCTGATATTATTATTTTTAATGTTTAAAATTCAAATATAAACAGCATTAATTTAAAAAAAATCCTGAAACTAGAATTTTTCCCTCCTCTGGGTACCTTTTACCATTGTTCTATGCTTTACTTATTCCAGGGCCCCTCAATACCTAGCGCCGGCACTGGTTCACTAACTAGGTATAACTCAGTTGCTTATATTACTCAGTACCCTATACATATATTTTATGTATTCTGTTTAGATATAAGACTAAACTATTTGTATCATAAATTCCTTTAACTTACAATTTTTAATTATTGTATTCTATATTTTTATACATACTCAACAATTTCCACTTTTTCTGTATAGGTACTCAGTTTTTATGGTAACACTAGTGTAACATAAAGTCCTGACAAATAAAACCAAAAAAAATTATACTAGTTAAACGTATATGACAAAAAAAAAAAGAAAATTATATAGGTAATAGACAATTTAAGGGTGTCCAGCGTATCATGTTTTAAGGAGTAATATTTAGGCAATTCACATAACATGAACATTTGGGCTATGTCTATGTGTGAGTAGTAAATGAACATTAGTGTGGATTATTTAGATTTCAATTAGAATTATTAATCC
Organism: Macrosiphum euphorbiae; assembly: GCA_949089665.1. Classification (NCBI taxonomy): domain Eukaryota; kingdom Metazoa; phylum Arthropoda; class Insecta; order Hemiptera; family Aphididae; genus Macrosiphum; species Macrosiphum euphorbiae. Next base: position 2,226,423 of record CARXXK010001029.1, read on the forward strand.
ATTATCGCGTGCTTCGGACTATCGGTGACAGTATTACGAATTTCCAGAACTACGTATAATTAAAATGCTATAAAAATGACAATATATTTGTGTTCAATTGCACGCTTTATCTATTACTATTATATTACCTACTATTCGAATTATATAATGATATTCTATACTTGTATGTATTTCTTTATCGCAGTTTTTTTTAATTATAATATATGACTAATAGCCTGAGGCTACCTTTTACTATTAAATAAAAAATATTTTAGGCGTTTTTTAAAATTTTATGATTTAAAATTATAATTTAAATATAAGATTTCTTAACTACAAAAAATTGGTAGTGTTTTGACAATTTTGAAAACTTCTATGAACCACCCCTCACAGATTTTTTTTGTATAAGTGCCTGGACGCAAGTGATACAAAACATGTGCCATAGCAGACTCAAATATAATAAATTACGAACAACAAATTAAATATTTTATAAGTTACATCTTTTTATCTATTATTATAGCCGTCGATAATAATAATAAAGGCATATAATAAGTATCAGTGGAGGCTTTGAAGCATATTGTATATTTTAAAAAATTTTACCACCTCACCCTTCATTAAATCAAATTAGCAATAAAGGCCAATAATAATTATTAATAATAATATTATTTGCCATGATATTTGTGTTGAGGTCTTACGAGTATATATATATTTATACACCCACCCACCCATTTCAGACTTGAAGCAATTGCTTCAAATAATCCTATATCCCGCCGCCACTGATAAGTATATATAACTACTACCTACGTTCTACTACTGTCGTCTGTCATTTTACAATGAATAATATCCATAATAAATGTTTTACTTACCGGGTCACAGTAGTAAGTTCTATATTGTTAAAACATTTTCAGATTCTGGCAAATGTGTATTTTCCTATTGCAATTAAAATATAAGAACACAGTCTCAATAATCTTCAATTTTTAGAATATTATTCTAAATTTATATTTATATAATTACCTGATCACCGCAGTTATTATGTATATCACTTTTTTTATTCTGTAAATTTTGCAATCGATGTTTTTTTTTATTATAGGTGCACTTAACTTACGTCTAGCTTTTCTCCCATAACGCCAATCTTTACCCATTTTGTAAAAAAAAAAATTAAAAAGACTTACAGACAACCTTACTGATCGGCGTGTTGTGTTGAAATCAAATTATTCATAAATCATAGGTAGTATTATTATATACTTTGTATTTCCTTAAAATTTAAATATATGTGGGTTGTATTAAATTTGGAAAAATATAATAAATTATTATTACTGACTATTATTATTGTCACCCATTAGTACCTAATGTTCTAAACTTATCCAATAATCCTTATTGGCTAATTTTTTCCGACTTTCCGAGAATCTATCACGGCCCGTCGGCAGCCCCGAAATAAACTATCGCACGAGCAGGCACATGTCAATACTTACGAAAAATGAAATATAATATTCATGTTTGCAATGCTATAAAAACTACTAAAAGCGGTAGTAAATTAAACATACTTCCTGAAGTCCGATCGTAATTTTGAAAATATGGTTGAATTTATAAACTTCTCTACTATGCCCTTTAGGAATCGCTTTTTTGATTTTTTAAATTAGATGTGCCCAAAATTAATACAATTGTAATGCGATTATTTCATGATATTTTTGAAAAAAAAAAATCGTTATTTTAAGGTCCTTTAAAATTGAAAATTGAAAATCGACTTCCCAAATAACTTAGATATTTCGTCAAAGAGTTCATACATGTATAAAAAAATAAAATCGGACATTCCGAAGTATGTGTAATTTACTACCACTTATTATTGGTCTATAACGCATGAAAAAAACGTCTGCTGTGTTCCTATTTTAAGGGTGTCGGTGCCGGTCATTTATTAAGGAGTAAAGTTTAGGGAATTCAATTCACGTGTTGTATCGGCTTCGCGTGGAACGTGCATATGTGTGAGTATATATTATATAGAACACAAGTTATTTCGTCTGTCAGTTATTTCTGACTTCTGGTACACTCTGTATAGAATATAGATGAATATATAGATATTTGAAATTAATACCTATTTATTTTGTTTTTCTAAAATTATTGAGTTTATAAAAAAATCTGTATCGAAAATCTGAAAATTGAATACAAGATTCGTCATAAGTTTTCTTACTTTTAACAAAAAAAAAAAAGTTTACCGGAAAGTAAAATTAATAATATATGAGCGTTAGTTCAAGTTCAAATTTGTTCACATTGTATAATATTATATTAATACACAATACATATCAATATATTCTGGTATCAGTTATTATAAAAACACTTATTGAAGACCGACTATAAAATGTTAACAACCACACGAAGCCCGGATAGCTCAGTCGGCAGAGCATTAGGCTTTTAACCTAAGGGTCCAGGGTTCGAGTCCCTGTCCGGGCGAAATCATTTTTTTTAATTTTTTTAATGCATTAAAATTTTTTATGAAAACGCTTGGCATTACAACAATACCTATAATAATTAAAATAAATAGTATTTAATTACCATTACAGAAATTAAAATAGTGATTACGATTGGATATAATTTTATAGTTATTTTTTTGTAATTTTATAATATTAATTCAACTATTACCGTCTACCGTTTTAAAGGACCTTGCTATACAGTCATTATTTAATGGTCAAAATTTAGGCAATTTCTAATCTTTGGCTATTACCAAAGATCTATGTTTTAGTTGTAAATGATTATAATTAGTGTGACTAGTGTGAGTGAAATTAAATTCAGGTATCCCCTCTCTCGTACTCGCATGCACATGTCAATCACTCGATAACCATATCAGTTATTACACTGCACGAATTTTACGAAAACATACATTGGTTTTGACAAAATTAAAGTTAGTTAACGTTGTCTTATTTTTATTCTGAAAAAATATTTGAATTCAGCAGAAAAATGTCTGTAGATCATACGTAACATTTTCCGTTTCTAATATTAATTTTAATTTTAATTTGATTCGAAAAAGTTGATATTTTCAAGTTTTCAATTAAAGTTCACAATAACATAAAATTTAGTTTTTACAAAGTACTTCGTGGGATCTATAGACAGTTTTCCGGTGAGTTCAAATTTCTCTTCAGTATAAAAATCGGACAACGTTAGGTAACTAACTTTAACTTTTTCAATACTTGAGTCTTTAGGTCTTTTCAGCTAAAATTTACGGCATAGACGCTGCGGTTTTTTTAAAAAATTTAATTTTTTAAAAGTCAAAGGTATTTTAAAAATGGGGAAATTTTTTCTATTTCTAAACGATATAATGAACGTTATATTGGGTATAATGGAAAAACCGCAGCATCTTGCCCTTAGAAATATTACCACAATTCAATTTCATTATAGGCATTTTTACTCTAGAACCAAAATTGAGCGAGTTATACTCAGACTGCCTAAACGCGTTTTGTCTATGTCGTACGTGTGTAAGACGGAGACAACACATGCGGGTGAGACGTCCTCTTAAATGTAATTTTAAATAGTTATGAATTTCTTTTACATGATATAATATATTATATTGACTAATTGTTAGTAAAATTGTGTAAATTTAAGTATTATTCTTAAAAATTTAAAAATCCATCAAAATACTTAATCTTTTGACAACATAATATTATTATACTATGACATAATATACTAAAATAAAAATATGAAAATATGACTGGATATTATACTTGTTGCGAACTTTTACATTATTTTGCGATATCACATCATCGAGTCAGATGTGCACCAAAGCGAAAAAAAAACCTACGAAATAATATAAGATTCTTGTTGGTACACATATTATAACAATATAAGTGTTTATAAAACAATATTCGATTTTTAAAATTTCACCTTAATAAAACAATAAAATAAAGTAAATAATATGACCACGTCGTCGAGAACAACCAGGGATTGCTGATTGCTGTGTAAAGGAAAACAATCGTTTGTTTTCAATTGCTCCCAATTTATTTAGTTTAAGCCAGATTATTTTTATCATACATTTTATTTAATATAATTTAAATTTAGAATAACCATATTATTATCATAGTAAATTATTAATTGAGTATTACATTTTATGCTTTAAACGTTAGTGGGCTGTCTCGCGTATGTATATAAATATATGTATGGTTTACAGTGGCGTGCATTGAAATAATTTCAAAAACGTTACATTCATAGATTCACAATTTCAAAATAAAAATAATAAGTTTATTTACTATCAAACCTAATGATTTTACAATTTGACAACTGTCTATATTGTTGTTTATTTTTTCAGTAAGTTCTTACTAAACATGTTTTATGCATGCAAATAAAAAACATTTAGAATGCGTTAAAATAATAAACCAACAAAAAAACGGGTTATAAATGTATAATATGTGTGGTATGTACATTTCAGTTAGAATGCTAATAATGAACTTTACAAATATATCGATGATTATAACTTATTAAGAGTTTTTTTTTTATTAATTAACCCGCGGAAACTTAGGCCATTGGGTGGTTTATTTTTACTTTGGGGAGGGTACCTACTGTAAGTTTAAACACGTGTGTTTTGGTTTGGTAGATTTTTTAGTGGGCATCCGTAGGTATCTGCCATGCCCGAGTGCAGGGGGATGGCGGCACTTATCTCCAGACACCGTGAATTGCCCGAAGAAAAATGCCGCCTGTGGCCGGAATCGAACCGCTTTAATCCACTCGGCCACTCCGTCCCCCTAGAATGACTTTATAAGTGTAAATATTAAAATATGTATCTTTAAACTTTTTTGTAGGTATCAATAATAAATAAAAATATATTCAAAATGCATTTGTTGTCTCCGTCTCATAAATTTGTACAACACAGCAAAAACTGTTTTGCGCTGGACAACTGTTCTCCCACCATATTTTCACAACACGTAAAGAAGACCTTTATCTGTGCAACAGCGTGCCCATATTTTAGATAACGTAAATGCAATAAAAGTTATTTGCTTCAAAACATTTTGTTTTAGATTCTGAGTGAAACGATGAATGTATTGATTTTACAATGATGTGTGTTTTTATATTTATTTTTTAATTTTTTATTTTTTTTGTGTCTGTGTACACCATAAGTCAGTGATGCCCAACCTTTTTTCCTCGGCGGGCCACTTTGGTAAACATTTGTAATCTAGCGGGCCACCAAATATAAAAGTACTCATATTCTCAATCTTAATATAATTTAGTTACACATCGTAGGTTGCAATATAATATGGAGGTACATGTTGGACTGGTTTTCTTATCTTTTTTATTGAGTATAGCACAGATTACAAATTGAGGTACACGTTGTAGGTACGCATTAACTTGATCAGTACGCTCTTTATAGTGCACGGGTGATATCGATTTTAAATCATAAAATTTCTATTTCAGTCATTTTGAGAACTGCCAAATATTTAAGAATAACACAAAATCATTATGTTCAACAAATCGATTTGTATGTATGTTAAACAAATTGCAAACCGATATTTCATCTCGTTTTTCAGATGTTAAATTACACGAAAAATCGTTGGGTTTATTTGAAAATCCATTCAATATTGATGAAATTGATGTCGATACTTCTTTTCAACTTGAACTTATCGAGTTAAATACAAATTCATTTTACTATGATGAATTTCAAACAATGAAAAAAAATGATATATTAAAATTTTATTCAACGCTTTCACACGAAGATTTCCCTGCTTTGAGAGACATTATGATGAAAATGGCAACTGTATTTGGCTCGACGTATATATGTGAATAAATATTTTCACGGATGAAACAAACAAAATCAGTTCATAGATCGCGACTTACGGATGAACACAGATGAACCAGATTTTTCATTATTAGTCAAAGAAACAAAAGTTCAAATTTCACATTAAAAACATTTTTATATACTTTTTATTTTTATTTTTATTATTGTATTTTTTATTTATAAATTAATTAAAATCGTATTTTGTAATAATTTTACTTTTTTTGGAATATTTTGTTTAATTTTAACAATTTGTAACGGGCCACATGGAATACCTTGGCGGGCCACATGTGGCCCGCGGGCCGCGGGTTGGGCATGACTGCCATAAGTAGTCGAAATAATGCTTCGATTTTCGACTTCAGTATCTTGTTCGATTGGAAAGTGAATATCGTTGGTGCATTTGGGAGGTCAAAATTAAAATTTCCCAGTAGTTTTCAAGAGCGCCGGGAAAAACAACATAAAAATTAAGGAAAAACGGGAATTTTTACGCAAAATCGGTTTTCCAAAAAATCGATTCTGGATTTGGTGTAACTTTAAAACAAATGACCGTAGATACATGAAATTTTCACTGGTTGTTTATATTTGCATCTTCTATACACGATAACATTTTCAAAATATTTTGATTTATTTTGAACAGTTTAGGGACATTTTCATTTTTCGTTTTTTTTTAGTTTTTTTTCTAGAAATATCAATAAAATTTTATTTGTTGGTTGCGAAAGCTTGAAAATTTAATAGAAGGCTCCTAATATATTGTTTCAAAGGCAGATGAAAAATATTAAAAATCCTTAGTCACAATTTTTTTTATAAGCATTTAAAGTTCAAAAATTGACAAAATATGGAAAAATCACGAAAATTAGCAAATTATTTTGAGTTAAGAATTCGTAAAAATTTTTCTTTTTAAATCTAAGATTTGAAAATCTAATACAAGATTAATCATAAAATTGTCTACCTTTATCAATAAAAAAATCTCTACCGGAAAGTCAAATTAAATTTTTATGAGCGTTTGAAATTCAAATTTTTACAACATTGGATATTCACTCGATTTCTCATGTGGCAATTTCCTTTTTTGTTGTAATTAAAAAACGAATTACTGTAGATACATGAAAATTTCACTGAATGTTTATATTAGCATTTCCTATACACCATACAATTTTGAAAATATTTTGACTCTTTTTGAGCCGTTTACGGACATTTTCAGTTTTCAATTTTTTTAGTTTTTTTTTTCTATAAATATCAATTAAGTTTTATCTGTTGGGCCAAAAAGTGTAAAAATTTAATACAAGGCTCCTGATATATTGTTACAATATCAGTTGAAAAATATTAAAAATACATAGGCACAATTTTTTTTTATAAGCGTTTTAACATCGAATTTTGACAGAATTTTTCAAAATCTCGAAAATTATTAATCATCGTAATTAATAAATTATAAAATGTTCAGTTTTTATAGCTAAGGATTGAAAATTTAAAACAAGATTCTACGTAAGTAGTTAATTCTCTTACCGAAAAATCTAAAAAATATACAATCACAGTTTATTTTTATAGTCATTTTATGTTCAAATTTGGACGAAATTTCATATTAAAAAACCTAGTTATTTTGTTGTGATTATATAATATTATTCGTGGGTACGGGGTACCTACTTGAAACTACTAAAGTGTACTATTATATATCTATGATAGTATCAGGGTTTGTTATTGATGTTGATGTATAACATGTTATAAGTACCTAATGGATATTGTGATAATGTGATATGATTAATTTGGAATTTATTATAAGTCAATTTTTTTTTTAATACCATAGATATGTATATAATTTGTCTTAAACCTAGACTGACATACCGTCTTCGCTCAGAATCGTTTTTCTTATACAATGATATTGTATCATTGAATTCAAATTTAAAAGCATTCATTATACAGTGACCCACTTGTAACCTACTGTACAGCAGAGCGACATCCACTTACCCACCTTTTTTTCATTTGCTTTTAAAAAATGATTGAATGGTGCTATTAAAAAAAAGAGCACGCTGTTTCACAGATAAAGATCTTCTTTAAGTTGAAACAGTTGTCCCGCTCAAAACAATGTTTTTCTATGTTGTACATTTTTGTAAAACGGAGCCACGGAGACAACACGTGCGGGTGTGGCATCTTCTTACAACAATGGACAGACAGAATCGTGATTCGTGAGGTATTATTGTACATTAATATGATATCAAATGACAACTTATTTGTAGGTAGGTAATAGGTACACAATGCTATATATACTTGTACTAACAATTTTTATAATTTTACAATAAATTATAGTATAATATTTGCAAGATAAATTACACTTTTTCAACTGTCAACACCAGAAGTTTCAAAAGTAATATTTTAATACCAAACTCTATAATAATAGGTATAGGTACCTACGTGAATTTTATTGTGATAAAACTTAATCCATTATTAGTATCTATAGCTTATCTAAATAAATTTAATAAATCGTATGATAACCTGTTTCAACATTTAAAGTGAACTATATTATACATATTACAAACACATTGTAATTGTTATCGTATAGTTTTAACATTGTATTAAAATATAATACCTACTGCTATAATGTACATACATGAGAGTATCATGATAATGATATTTTGTAGTCACAGTACCTACATGATCGTGTGATAAAAAAATATGATAAATCTATTGTTTGGAATCCATTAAATGTATGGGAACAAATAATAATAAAGAATTATCCAGAAATTTGATTTCTTTTTAAATTTGAAATTAGGTTAACCTAACCTATACTTTTAGTATAGTTAACAATACTTTCTATTGTTATACACTTATACCCATTCTAAAATATTGAGTTTCTTAGCTACTTTTTTTTCCAATAAATATAAGGAAACAATTCCGAAAATAACACTGCTCGAATAATTTATTTTCATATTAAGTTATTAAAAACTATAACAGTGTATTTAAAATGTAATAACACCAGCATCGCTTAACAGAAGCATACCAAGACATGAAAAGAATTTATTCATTAGGTACTATAATGGATTTAGTTCTAAGAGAAAGTGTTTATAAATAGTATTATGTTTATATTATTTTATGTAATAAGAACTAACTAAAAAATAAAGAAAAAAGTTACGCCATTTTTATAAACATCTAAATATTTCTCTACATGTACATAAAAAATGACAAATTTGTACTTAATCGTGTTATTGTTATATTGTTATTCATAATAATATATTAATATGCTTGGAATTTTAAAAATGTAGGATGAATTTTGTACGGCATATAAATTGTATTTTTTTATACATTGAATCTATCTCCTATGGAAATATTTTCAAATATTTTTTTAAATATTTAGCGGAATTTCAAGGAATTAAATGATTCCTTAACTAAAGACGTATTAAATAATGCCAATAATGGGTATTCATAATATGTTAAACATATTTTTTAATAACTTTTTTATATAAATATTGACAAAAAATGTATTCTGGGACAAAAAGCTTAAAAATTTAATATATTAAGGTTTCTACCACGTTTTTATTATAACTTATAAGCATATTATGAAGTTAAAATGATGAGTTATGACAAAAACACACATCATTGTAAAACCTATATACTCCGCTATGCTCTGCATTATACACCATAATAATTTATAATACTACACCATAATGTACGGTTTATACTTATCAACTGTTGATTTTGTCTAACTACTGTTATCACACATTTATACATAATATTATTTCTCTAATCTTATTAATCAATCGATTAATACTAATCTTAATCAGTAGTCCACGTCCGTTTGAAATTAAAAATACGAATACGTCTAAGCCCTATGGTAAACATTTAATATTAAATTTCATCGTTAAATTTCATATGCCAATTTTGTAATTAGAAAAATATTTAATACATAAATCGTTAAGAAAAAAATACTCTATCGGAATATGTAAAAAAAATTGATGTTACCATTTCAAAAAAATGTAAGTTATAACATGAGCATAAATAAACATGAGCATAACATTAATACATGAGAGTATCGAAATAGTTAAAAATTTGAAATTTATCTGAAAATGTGTATTTAAGTACTACCTGTCATTCAGTGAAAACCCCATTTCAATATATTAAGGTCATCAGTTGAAATATTTAGCGGTAACTCTTAGCGTGAATAATAGTATTAGAGACGCCACGGCGATGCGGCAGCAACCGGCTCATATTATTATCAAACTGAATAATAATAATAATAATAATAGTAATAATAATAGTAATAATAATAATAATATTAATAATAATAATAATAATAATAATAATAATATTATGTTGTTGGTCTGTGAGATTGATCATCGGGACTATTATATTATGTATGATACAATCAGGGGCGTAGCGTGCATGTAAGCACTGTAAGCACTGCTTACACTTTAAATTAAAGAAAAAATAAATTTGATCAATCACGACTAATAGGTACATAATAAATGATTTTTAAAATTTTAATTTTATTTATAAAATATTTAAGTTATAGCTGGTAGTGGTTTTTGTTATTGTTTATTTGTGTCGTACGCTGTCTACTGATTACCAACTATTTTAAGAAAATCATCGATTGTAGGTCTATTTTTAATCCATTCTGTATTATGTTAACTGCATAATCATAATACGATATACAGTGTAACACATTCTGAAATTGCTTACGCGCAACTGTTGTTTTCGAATAGTCTATAATGCCATAGTGGGGGTCACGTATTTAACTAGCGTTTGTAAGCACATTTGATTTTGCTTACGCGAGAAACAAGGAGCGACCAGTACGTAGCCCGACGCGTTGTAGACTGAGGTCGTTTTTACGTACACTGTCACTGTCATTTGCCTAATAGACTTTTGAAGTATTTATACTTCAATTTCTTTATTTTCTCGAATTTGATTTGTACAACTAGTATATTTTTAAAAATATTAAAAACTTTAAAATGATAATATTTTTTATACATAATTTAAAATTAGGTATTTAGGTATAGTACCTATATTCTAATCACTTTTGAAAAAAAAATGTCACTGCTTACATCTTTTTAATACCCACGCCACGCCACTGGCATACAATATACTTATATACACCTTGGATTATTATATTATGTTCACGATTATTATTACTATTGTTCAGTTTGATTACAACATGAGACTGCTGCCGCCGCGTCGTCAGCCACCACCGAAACTGAAGAAAAGTAACGATTAGCCCATGAGTTCCTGGTACTCCAAACACTCATTTTCCGTTTTAGTTCGTACGCTTTAGTAGGGTTTTTAGTTTTTACCCTCATGAACATAGGTTATAAGAATAATAATAATAATATTGTTGGTCTGTGATGTTTGTGGTCTGATCGGGATGGTAAAAACTCAAGCATACGAAAAAACAAGTGGTCGGGAGTACCAGGGACTCATATCCTAATCGTTACTTTTTTCAGTTTCGGCGGCGGCGCGCTCGGTGGGTGTTGCGACGAATATCGTATTACATTATAGAAAATATCGTCGTTTACAACGTTTTAGTAATTCTTACAACGTTACTAGGTTACTACTGAGTACTAATTACTGAGTACAAATAAACCGTCAAGCGTCGTTTTTAGCAAAATGTATCGTGACGATCACCTTGGGTGCGATAAAAAATTAATAATTTAATTTGTATACTAATTATTACTTACGAATATTAAAAATCACTGAAATAAATAAATGCAAATAGAATTTAATAGGTAGATTAACTACTACCATTGATTTATGATTAAAGTATATAATCAGTGTTAGGTACTAAGTAATATTTACTACTAATGTGTGTGAACAATTTTGATTTGCCGAACAACTGTATGATTGAAAACTTGGATAACTAACAAATTCATACAGTTTTGTAATCATCTCTAGTTATTAGTAATTTATAATATTATTATAAAATAGTTTTATTATGCTGTAATAGATGTATTAATTAATTTAAATTGGAATTTAATTGATAAACTGTTTATGAATTACGATCAAAAACGATCAAATATTTAGAGTCACATAATAATTATATGTACTATATATTATATTAAGGGAATAAAGAGGGTGCTGAAATATATCTATTATTAATATTTTTCCGATTAATCTAGTGAAGCGATAAGAATTCTGAAAACAAATTTGATGTCGTCAAATCTTCTTGACATTTTTGATTTTTTGATTTAAACTTCTCCAAAAATTGAAAGATGTAATTTTTTTATTACATTTTTAATATATCGTTTTTATGATTTTAGGGGGATAATATCAAAAATGTGCAGTGGCGGATCCAGGGAGAGGGCATAGGGAGCATTCCCCCCCCCCCCCAATCGCGGTAGTTTTCTTTTGTTTTACTTGTGTTTAGCCTATTTTGTAGCCAATTTTGGAACTTTTTGCACTTTTGCCCCCCCCCCCCCATCATGCCCCTCCAAAAATTAAGCTCTGGATCCGTCACTGAAAATGTGGCTTAAAAGTCGGTCAATAGTAGACTTGTCGAAAAATTCAAATCTGATTTCAGAATTCTTATCGCTTCACTAGATTAATCGGTACGTTGGAAATATAACTCGTATATGTTGCACGTGTGTTAGACAAAAACAGAAAATCGCCGCTTCCAATCCCCTTAATATTTCTAACTAGTAGATTAATGTCTACCTAATTAAATTATTATCAGTTACGAGCTACGATTAGCACAAAAACCACGGGCGGCAACGAGATTATAATATTATATTATAATTGGATAATACCTAGACGGTTTTTCTTTGCTTTATTTAACTAATCCGTTTATACCAGGGTCCCATATGGACGATTGAGAGGTTTGTGACCGGACCATAGACAAGAATACTGGACGAGACATCGTCGGAGATAGTGGCACATCCGATAACTATTCACTGCACAGTGCATCCTGTAGTTTAAAATCGTAAATAAAAAATTTAACCTGATAACTAATGTGCCACATATTTTAACATATTATATTATTATACAGTAATAGATATTGTACATAATATGCACATATTGTCGACATACAAATACAAATTATTACAATGTTTGATCATAACATGTTATTCTCTACTGAAAATGTCAATTGTTATCAACCTTGTTTATGTTTCCTATCGGAAATATATCTGTAGCTAAGTACTTGAGATACAATTTCGAAATTGTATTAAAAGAAATATAGGTATATACTTACATGAAAACAACTGGTACCTATATACGTGCACTATAGGTATATTTATAAGTGCTGGGCGAGTATTGTTTATTAATTTCGAGTCGATTCGAGTCGAGTACTAAATATTTTGAGTCGAATCGAGTTCAAAATACGATTACTCGACAAATGCCGAGTGTGAAAAAAAATCGATTATTCGCCAAATGCCAAGTATTCGAAAAAAGGGTCAAGTACTGGAAATTGCTCGAGTATTTTAAATTGTACTCGAAATAGATTTTCCAAAAAGTTTAATTTTTTTTTGATACAACCTTGCCCTGACAATTACCAACGTGAATAGAATTTGAACTATCAAGTATCATCTTCCTGGTAGTCTTATCGGAAATATTTGTGCTCTTTCAGTTATTTATAGTTTTAGCATTTATTTTTCAATAAAATACAATAAATAATCTTGAGGTACTCGATGAAAAGCCGAGTACTTGATTTAAGACGAGTACTCGATTCAAAACGACTACTTGATTCAAGTCGAGTACTCGATTAATTATACAAGTATAAAAAACTGTTTTTTCCAAAGTCAAGTACCTACTCGAATTAGTAGTAATGACTTTATACAATGTTGAAATATTTATTTGTTATTTTGTATGTTTAAATGGTTTAATTAAATCAAAAAAATTGATTATACATGATAACACACTATTACTGATAAAATATACCCACGTACCTATTTAATACCTACTCGTTATTTATTTGTGTTGCCATTGCCCATTACTCATTACATATTACATATCATTGCTAATTATATGTTAGTGATTAACATTTTATAAATGTAGGTATATAATACATTTATAATACTAAATTTACTGTGTTGAATCTATTGTGTATGTATGCATAATAATATACGATATATGTCGATATACCATTTACCATTGATATTAAGAGGACGTAACACGGACATATGTTGTCTCTGTCTTACAGGTGCTTACCTAACATAGAAAATAATTTAAGCTCAGCAGATCACGTTTAGCTCCGTTAGTATAACAATGTCAATTAGAGTGAATCGATCTGGGCACCTGGTATATGAAACTTGATGGCAAGAACATTGTTTGAGTTTGTATGTGGGTTAATAATATGATATTATTAAATATTTAATATGAATTTTTTTTTTTTTAAATCACATACCTATAAAATATAAAAAATAGTTTTTATTTTCATAAATATAGTAGATTATAAATGTATTTTCCTATTTAATCAACTGAACTACTTACTTGAAACAATAAAAAAAAACTAAGTAGGTATAAAGTAAAATATAATTAATAAAAATTATACATTTTGTAAAAAACATTTGAATTCTGTTTCTTTTGTTACTTCTTAACTTATATTTTATAGCTTTTGTTCAAATTATTATTAATTTTTTTTTTTTGTTAAAACTACCCGTTTGAATATTGAACAATTGAATAATTGATTTTTTAAGTATTTTAATTTAATTTAATATTTGATTCAAGTAGTTCAGTTGATGAAAAATATACGTCTATAATTTATTATATTTATAAAAATATTTGAAAATATTAGACAATAGGCTTACATTAACAATATTATATTATTAAATAGTAAACTTAAAAAAAAATTAGACTTAACTCACTTTTAAAAATTAAGTATCGTAAAAAACCCACATATAGTTATATAGAAACACAAATAATGTTCTTACCATCAAGTTTTATAAAAGATCGATTCGTTCTATTTTTTAAACTAATGACATGATCTTCTGAGCATACATTTACAATGTTATGGCAGAGACAATAAAATATGTTCTTGAAGCGTCTTATTAAAATATTACGCTTATCTAAGGGCATAGAATTCTTATCTTTACTAAACATATTGTACGCTTTTTGGCCGACGCGACGGAGTGAGTAACGATGGCTATCAGTTTTGCACTCCCACAGAAGATTCTTAGCTAATAAAATATATTTGAAATAAGAGTGAAAAGAGATGCAATAATGATGCGGACATCGAGACATGCAAATAACATTGGTAGGTACCACTGTATCAGTTGTGTCGGATTTGTATAATATACAAATATATTATATTTTATATATTATCCTAGCTCTCCGAGCGTCGCTGGGGGACACACCCAGGTGTCGATCATGAGGGTTTTCGATTTCGGAAGCTGCAGTGGTCTTTTGGTCTGGTCGTCAGTCTCGAGCTGCAGTCAAGCCTCTTGGTGTGTGATAAGGAACTCTGATATAAGGTTAGGACATGGTAGCCCGGGTAAGCAACTACGTTCGCCAACAACGTTCTTTACTGCCCCCGGAAATTCGAAATTCCGTAAAAAAATCATATAGACGCCACGATTTTTTTGGTGGTCAGTCACCTCAGGTATCAGGGTAGGCAATCCGACTCCGTCGGATAGCGGACAATGTGCGACGGCCGGGTCACGTCATCAAGTATGCAATCCGACTGCTTCCGATCGTGAACAGCGTTCATTACTGTCACCGAAAACGCACAATTAAGTAGGTACTTAATAAATTACGTGAAAAAAAATTCAAAAATATAAATTCGGGCGCATAATATATTGAAGCCTGTATATTATAGTGATAGCGACCGCTTCGCTCTCCGCGATGTCAATCGGCCCGGGACTCGTTTCAAACAAAGTTTAGATCCGAAGGAAATACGCCCGGGTAATTTCACTATTCATTCATATATACCTATAATTTTATATATATAATATAAAGTATATAACTATACTATTCAATACACAATGCAAACTATACAAAAAACCTATTCTATACACATTATACCTATGATATATTATCAATTTCTTATTTTGGTAATTATTAATTTAATATAGCATACAAATACTGCTACAGTTTAATACAGTATTAATAAATAAAAAGATCTTTATATATTTAAGTAAAGTTTGTAGGTAGGTAGTAAAATTATATAATATTTGTACAATATTTTCTATACTATTTGATATTACTTACATAAATAGTTGTACACTTGTACCTACTATGTATATTTATTTAATTATGAGAATTAAATCAAATTAATAAATAGATAATTTTATTGATGAATAGCAAATTTGATTGACCTGTAATACTATCATATTAAACGTAGGTATGTTTGAATGTATACACCATACAATGCATGAGGTTTGTATTTTTTGGCACTTATCTTAGTAAGTAGGTACCTACTATCATAATAGTTTGCTCATTGCTGTTATATTGTATGACTGTATATAATACATTATGTACCTACCTACAAATTTATTTAATGTCATATGATATTTATGATAGTTTAAATTATTTAGTAATTATAATTGCACATTTATAATGGTGCATCACTGTGTTATGACTTATGTATTATGTGTATGCAAGTGTGTATGAATGTAGTTAATATTGTATACTTAATACATCTATGGGTAATGGGTATAATAGTAATACATCTATATTATAATACATAACTACATAAGTCATATGTAGGTAGGTACCTACATAATATATAATATAAATTTGTTATTCATCATTTATTAATTATGTATTTGTTTTATTGATTTGAAACTCATGTAAATACCTATACATGATAGACCTACCTATATTTTGAGTAATATCAAATTATGTCATATCATTATACAATTTAACTGCCAGAACTTAATTAAATATATAAAGTTATATTTTGTTTTATTAATATACATAATTTGACTCACCTAAAAACTGTAATATATTAAGTAGTACCTAGTATACCTACACGTAGGTTAGTTATATTGTCTATTCAAGTATAAAATAACCATCCCATATAATCCAGCTCATGTTAAATAATATAGGTGCGTTGCATAAAAAATAAATAATACAATCTAATTGCCAGACTTAAAATACATACATGTGTATGTCAATTAAATATTGTTATTTATCAATTATCTATTTATTAATTTGATTTTATGCTCATGATTAAACCAACCTAAATTCCAAAAAAAATTCCGGCAGCCGTGCTAGCTACCTACCTACCAAATTGAGAACTGGAGTCAAATCTATGACTCTAGGGCCAGTTGTACCGTCTACGATTAAACTATGATTAAGATTAATCAGCTGATAACAGATATTTAACCGGCCAAATTTGATTAACTTTAATCAGAGACGGTGCAACTGGCCCTTAGGATCTGTATTACAATAGTTGAACTCCGGTTAAACCAGCGAATTTGGCCAGTAAAATCAGTGGTCCAAGTAGCGTAACCTAGGTTTAAAGTTTAAACCACGATTGTAAAACGGGCCCTTAAGCCGCTTCGCCGTGCAAGGTGCCTGCGAATTGCGAACGCGGTTTCGATGTCCATCAAAGGCCGTCGTCCTACTGCGTCGGACAGCTCGGCCGATCTCGAACGTCAAAAACGCGATATTGACGAAAAAAATCGAACGTTCCGACGCATGTATTTATGCCTGTATATAGCAATACCTACTCGACGGCGGCGATTTCGACAGTCTTGTTTCCACGACCCCGCTCCTCCCCGGGACACGACCCGAAGGAAGTACGGTCTATAAATGTAGCGGGGAATGAGAATAAGTCGTCAACGGGGAGGGCAGAAGTGTCGAAAGGGCCAAAACTGGAATTTTCTACAAAAACGGCAAAAAAGGCGCTCGACGGCAGAGCTCGGTTTGCATGCCGCCACGGGAACGGAGTACGGCCTGTATATTTAGCGGGAAACGCGAAAAGGTCCGAGCGGGGACGCGAAAAGTCCTCAAAGGGTGGTAGAGACGAAAAATCTGAAGAAATTGAAATTATTTATATAAATAGATTAATATAAAGTTCTTGGTAAATAGGTATACCTTTTTTTTTCGGATAATAATATTTTCCATACAAATACAATCTCCGAGTTCTCGGTATATTTATACATTTTTTTTCTGAGATAATATTAAAATGCAAGAGAACGCCCATTGAGGAAACGGAGTCTTTTCATTGGTAGTCTCTTACGCTGGTACAAGAAATCGCCACGGCAGCGCCACACGGGTTTCTGTTTTATAATGCAAAATGTTGCATTTTAAATCAGTAATATACAAATAATCATTTCGGTCAGTAAGTTCAGACAAAGATTTATTTATTATTCATATTATAATGTAAAATATTAAATACATGTAGGTAGGTACTTAATTTGATTTTGATATTTCCAGGCTAATTTAGTGTACTAATTATTTAAAAGAACAAACATAATAGTCACATACCTATTAGTATTTTTGATTTTCAATTTTTTAAGTAAAATTTATTCGAATTTTATAAGTCGACATAGAACATGGTTTTTCAAAATGTAAACTATTATTGTCTGATTGTTGACGAACATTTTTGTTTAAAAACTTTAATTGTTCAATGCAACACAAGTCTCAAGATGATAATATAGAGAAATCATTTTAATAATATTTTAATTAAGTTAGTACTAAATCTGTTTAATTATTTTTTATGAATTACCCATAACAGTTTATTTAATTAGATTTGAACAGTATGGGTACCCACTGGTTTAGTTGACGGCCCGCGTATTTTCCCTCCGCAAACGTTTAGTTTACGCCCGCCACTTTAATATTATCGTATTTTTTATGCAGTAATCGTCTTTTATACAATTTTTATTGCAGCATTTAAAAAAGCATAATAATACAATTCTTATCCTATAGTTGTTTTTTCAAAGGATTTTTAGGGTTTTATCGCTTTATTTTAAAACATATGCTTCTTCTATAATATTGTAAGTGTTGGAGCCGGGAACGAACAATTATAGACCGTGCCCATATCGACAATACCGTATCCACAATATTTCGTATCGTATAAAATAATGTTAAGATAACCGACCGGTATGCATGTGCATGTGTAGTTCGAACAGCAGTTATCGGGATTGCCGTGCAAATACCTACTGATAAACTACGTCTGAAGTGAGTGTTAACATGTGTATGTGTGTATACAGTATACCTACTTATATGAGAATAAAATGTCAACACGAATTTTCGATATAATATTACATAATAATATAATATAATAAATGTTTCAATAATACACAGTAAACAAATTGTTATGGCCCTTTTATCCCAGCAGTCAAAATAATAATTGGCCGTCTGACACAATTAATAAATATATAATAATACAATTAATAATATCAATATGACAAGCTGTTGGAGCCGCTAGGATAATAATATGGCTCAATTGCAGGGGTTATAGTGGGAAAAAACTCTAGACGGGACTAATTTTGTCTCCCTATAGTTTTAAGCGTTCCATATAATATAATTGTATGCATAATGTCTAATGTATAAAATCCTAATTTGTTAAAGGGGACGCTTTTTTATCGCGGTCAGAGGGGGGGACTGAGTCCTCCTGCATCCCCCCCACTTTAACCCTGCTCAATTGTATGCAATATGAGGTAGCTGTTAGAGCTGTAATTCAATATAATAATAAAGTGTTTTTACTCACAATTTGGTCGGTGCGCCTAACCTTAAATCTTAACAATAATAATAATACGCAATAAAATACCTATGAAATATAATATAATTTAAAGTGTGGCGATTTGTGCCCACTACACAAAATAATAAAAAAGTGTGGCGATTCGCGCGTGTTACCGAATATAATAATTAACTTGGAGTCTTGGAGATATTATGTAAAATACATTTATGTAGGTATGCTGTATGCGTATATGTAAAATAATATTTGGCGATTCGCACCTGATTTCGAGGCACGGCAATAATATTTCTATACTCCGGCCCACGAGAGTCCATAATATGTCAAAACGCGTCCGTCTCTGCACATCTGCATGTTGCCGAATAGTGGGAATGACACCTTGGTGGGAGAAAACAGACGTCGCGCGTATTACTATATCGATGCGCGGTTTACGTATGGACTCTCGTGGGCCGGAGTATAGTCTGGTTGACCGTTTTTCTCGAACTAGTGGTTCAGGCGACCGTGCCTAAATCTCCGGCAGCCGATCGCGCGTAATCTACACATTATTATTATATATAATTCACAAGATAACATATAGGTACAAAAATAAAACAATATAATTCACGGATAATGTGTGAGTGTGTGTCGGCAGTAATAGTATAGTAAAAGACATTAATGCATGACATTGCAGCTCTCTCGGGCGGCAACAGTAAATCCTCTATAGGTAGATAGGTAGATACCTACTTGTAACGCACTCACACAGGCCACAGCGACAGAAGACAGCGGCTGGCGTGTCGTTACAACATTTTCGTCAATAGTTGGCGTTCCAGTTGTTCTAATTTACGTGTATACAATTTATTAAATAACTTTAAGAATCGCAGAGCCACCCACCCCCCCCCCCACAAATGATTCTTAAGAGAAATACTCCTCGATCGGTTTCGTCCCCCGGGTCCCTGATCCGTAATAATAATAATAATAATACCCGCGAAATATTAATTATCGAAGTTATTATCGCGGTGTTTGCGCGGGACGTCCGAGTGAGACACCTGCGAATGTTTTCCGATAGCCAATTAGTGTTATCTCCGCGCTATATATACAGCTTTGCGGCGGCGAATTTATTACGTTTTCGACTTTCCGAGCGTGCGCGGCATCTTGGCGGCACTGCGCGCGAGAGTTTGGTTATTGGTCACTAATGTTTGTATCCATTGCAGGTACCTACCTACGCGATCAAAGCTCACTATTCGCTGGACACGGCGGCGGCGTGCTTACCTCGTGACTTGTACGGTTGTTGTCGTCGCAGTGTTGTAGTCGATAGTAGATAACGTGGTCACGGTCGCCGTTCAACAAGTGCTCCGTACTTACCGCCCAACTCCAGCCGTACTTACGTCCTGTTTCGTCGAATACTTGAATCCTGCCACCGTCGTAATGTCGCAAAGGAAACGCATACTTCCCGAGAGGAACGAAGACGCGAAACGCAAACGCAGTACTTGGAAGATCTTCCCGGGGTAAGCACAATTACCTATAGCCTATATATTTATTATATTATATTATATTATCATGCAGTCTCGTATAGAGTACCACGTTGAGTAATAAAGTATTAAAATAGGTACCTACTCAAATACGTATTTTAAATTATTTATGTACTTATTATTTCTAGTCTAAATAGGTACCTATTTCATATTTTAATTTTCATGGCGTAAAATAAAAATCGAGAATATAAAATAGGTAATAGTATATTATTATTTTTATACCTACTGAGAATTATAATCAACCGAAAATACAAAATATAGATACTTAGACAAAAAAAAAATCAGATGAATATTTTTAAGTTCCACCAAATGAAAGGTACGGTGTAAAATGCTCTAAAAATTAATTGTAAAATATGAAATTTGGTTCAGTTGATTTATAAGATACAACAAATGGTTTTTTAAGTATTCTGATCTGTAAGTACCTACCTACTCAAATACATTTATTACTGAGAATTCAAATAGGTAGGTAGGTACCTAAGTATTTTAAATACCTACTTATCAAAATATGTATTTAAATAGGTACTTTTAAAGAGTATTTTTTACAAAGCTGATAATTAGGTTATGTCACAATAGTTAAACATTTTTAAAAAATATTTTGTATCTAGCCTGAGTTTGGAAAGTTCACTTAAAAAATGAATGCGTTCTTTGGTTTGTTTTTTTAATTATTTATTTAAAAATGAATTATGTACTAGGTATCTATAAAAATGAGACACCTCACAGTTTTCCATAGTACCTATTTATACAAACTATGTAAAACAACGTCATGATAAAATAGTACCAT
The DNA here is from genome assembly GCA_949089665.1 of Macrosiphum euphorbiae. NCBI lineage: Eukaryota > Metazoa > Arthropoda > Insecta > Hemiptera > Aphididae > Macrosiphum > Macrosiphum euphorbiae. Next base: position 2,247,992 of record CARXXK010001029.1, read on the forward strand.
TACATTTTTTTTACTCTAATTTAAACAGCCTGTAAAACGTTCATGTCGTTTGAAAATGTGAATATTGGCCATGTTCACACTTTATTTATAAGAAATGAGACATAATAGTGAAGTTCACTAACTATGAATGTGCACACCATGAGTTATTTCCAAACACAGTTGTTACCATATTATTGTTATAACCAGCAACAGCATTGCATCTCTTCACTCTTGTTAAAAAAATATTAGTACCTATCTAATATATTATATCATTATAATTACAGTCCGGATTTATATTCTCTTACAATACCCAAAATATTATGTTATATTTTCTAAAATACCTTCAAATATTATCATTATACTCTTTTGAGAATTAGAAAAATATGCATGTGATGTAATGTACCTAAACAATTTCATGAACATTTTCAAAAATTTGAAAATTATGATAATTATATAATTTCTCATATTAATTTTTTATCAATTAAATATTATGATATTATATATTAATACAATATTATTTAACCTACATAATTATATTTGAAACTGTGTACCTATAGTTACTTGTATTATCTTTCATGCATTTTAATATTATTCTATTAAACATAATAATATAATTATAATATATAATATATAAATTTGCATTTTTATTTCAGTATAAATGTTAAGTGCATAAACGTTTTCCTACTTTTATTGATTTTTCAATTTTTTGTTACCTATTTATTGTTTGAGTTATTTCCATAATTTTCCACAAACTACTTTTTATGAGTTGTTATTACAAATTACAAATTACATTGTACCTAGTTTCAACACAAGACCATAGGTCAGAATTATCTGTAATTTTATTGATAAATATGTTTTATTTAACGCGTAGGTACCTATATATTATAATTGTAGTTCATATCCACAGTCGTTTAAATTATAATTAAATAATAAACATTTAAGTGATTTAACTATCATATCAACCGTACAACCTAAACAATTATTTATGTGTTGGCTACCCTGTTTTTTGAAAAGGGCTTGACCATTCAGTCATGGTTATAGTCAGTCGCAGAGTACCGGTTGTGGGCTCTGTTCGTAATGTTCGTATGTTTGTTGTTATCTGTTTATGCATTTTAATAAAACTGCTTTAGTAAGTACAATTCGTTTGTCTTCGTTTAAAACCTATTAGTAACATTTTCAGAAGTGGGATCATAAATCCATAGTTCGCGAGTGTAGTTGCCGTTTTGATTTTGTTTTAACACAGAAGACGGTTGGTGCTTATTACATTCATTAGTCGCTACTGGTGTTGCGAAACCACGAGGTTTAGTGGTAATAGTGTGCGGAGGAAGTAACGGTGGCGCATAAGTTGACGTTACGGTGTGTCAATCGATGACTGCATCGCTAGTAGAGCTGATAAGCTGGTTATGTTTACATGTGATAAGCCGTTGTTATCACAAAGATTTTCTTGTCAGTCTTGAGCGAATCGTTTGTTGTGACGATGTCGAGTGATCACGTTGATGAAATTACAGCACCTAAGTATAATGAATTGTACCAATTAGTGAACGAGCAACGAGCTAAACTCAAACAGCTAGAAGATGAATTAGCACTGGTAAATGTGAAAAATGACGAGACACCATTGAACACTAAGACAAATGATGAATCGATAGAGTTTCGTGTCATCCCAGACGTCAATAAGTCAGTGAAATGTTTTACTGGATTGGAACCTTCTCACGTAGCCGAAGATTGGTTGGAAACGATAGAGGGTTTAGCTGATTTGAATCGGTGGCCATCCAAATTTTGTCTACATTTTGTACGTTCGAATATGTCTGATGCGGCACGTAATTGGTTTTTATCGAAAAATTTTGTGAGTTGGTCCACGTTTCGTGAGAAGTTTAAACTAGTGTTCGTACGTGAATTACGCATGGCCGACAAGTGGGACGCTATGCGCAGTCGTGTACAACACAAGGATGAATCACTGATGTCATATTTTCAAGATAAGGTGCGGTTGTGCAAAGGTGTCAGATTACAGTTCGAAGAACTTCGCGATTATGTTCTACAGGGCATTTTATCTCGGGAACTCGCGATGTATGCATTTGGAAGGAAGCACTATGACGAAGACCAATTACTCATAGATATATTGGAGTGGCAACGTCAGTCTGATCGTCGTGGAGATCAGCCAAACACTTCCGTAATTACTAAAGTCGATCATAGTAAGATGTGGTCAAAAAAAGAAACAACAAGTAACCAGGCAGAACCAAGTAAGTTCACATCGACGACACGAACCACTACGAAAACAGAATCACCGACATCTGACTCACGACACAGTACAATTAAGTGTTACAATTGTTCTGGTTTTGGACACATAGCGCGCGATTGTCCAAGACCAAAACGACCAATGAAATGTTCATTGTGTAGCGCCGAAGGACATACTCGGGGCAAATGTCCTTCTGTTAAGCAAGAACATCCTGCCAGAACGTGCCAGGTTGTGGTGGCGGGGTGTGCAGGGAAGAATCCGTTTGGGAAACAAGTGAAAATTAACCAAGTTGAATTCAATGGACTCATTGATTCAGGTAGTACAGTATGTTTAATCCGATCGTCTGCAGCTGTACGGACCAAATTACCAATAGTGTCATCAATCAAACCATTGTATGCTGTGGGTGATATGAAGACACCTAGAATCACTTCATTAGCAGAAGTAATGGGAGAGCTGGTTATCGATGGGGTTAAGACGGACAAGGTGCAATTCTTAGTAGTTGAAGACAAAGCAATTCCAGTAGAAGTATTGATTGGACAGTCTTGGCTCAATTTGCCTCAGATTACTTACCACAAACAAGATGACACGTTTGTCGTTGAGTACGCAGATATGGACGTGGAATCAATATGTGCCAATATTAATAAGCATGAACATGGAGTTCAAGTATGCTTGGTGCAAGAACAGTCAACATCAAAAGTGTCACTGTCAACAGATGATGTGATAATAGGCAGTCAGGTTGACTCCACGCAAAAAGAAGAACTAACAGTGTTACTGAATAAGTATCGTGCAGTGTTTGCATTAAATTTACAAGAATTGGGTTGCACGGATTTGGTGACAATGGAGATAATGGAAGAACAAAACAGTAAGCCTGTATCGATGAAGCCGTATCGCACATCCGAACAAGAGCGAAGACAGATAGCGGAAATTACTGACGAATGGGTCAGGAGTGGTATAATTAGTAAGACCAGGTCTCCTTATGCGTCACCAGTCATATTGGTCAATAAAGCAAATGGAAAGAAGAGGTTGTGTGTTGACTTCAGGAGATTGAATAGTCAGACAATATCACAGTCATATCCAATGCCGGATGTAGATTCACAATTGAGTTCATTGTCTGCTGGTAAGATGTTCTGCACTTTAGATTTATCGAATGGTTATTTACAGATACCTTTGGCTGAGGGAGCGAAAGACAAGACTTCATTTATCACTCCTGATGCAGTATACAAGTTCGAACGTATGCCTTTTGGTTTGAGAAATGCTCCAGCTGAGTTTTGCCGATTGATGGACCAGGTGTTGGGAACTCTCAAGAGGGAAGGTGTTGTTCGTTGTTACATCGACGATGTCATTATTCCAGCAACAGATTGGGGAGACATGTGTAGGAAAGTGGAAAGAGTATTTCAAGCTCTTGAACGTGCTAAGTTAACCTTGAACCCAACCAAGTGTGCTTTTGGAGTCACTGAATTGGATTACTTAGGTTTTAATATTAAGGAAGGTCAGCTGCGTCCAGGTCGGAAAATAGCTGTAATTGAGAATTACCCAAGACCAAAAAATGTCCATGAACTAAGAAGATTCCTCGGATTGACAGGATACTTCCGTCGTTTCATAACACATTATGCGGACATTTCTGCACCACTGACGGCTTTGACGAAGAAGGATCTACCATGGAAATGGACGGATGCACAACAAGGAGCATTTGAACAATTGAGGCGTATACTGACATCTGCTCCAGTGTTGAAATTATACAATCACGAATCACCGGTGACTGAAGTACACACAGATGCTAGCGCAAAAGGTCTATCGGGCATGTTAATGCAGGGTGACACTGAGAAATCACTACACTTAGTGTATGCGGTGAGCAAAAGAACAACCGAAGCGGAATCACATTACCACTCCAGTAGACTTGAATTATACGCGATTGTATGGACGTTAATTCGATTGAGGCCATATCTGCTTGGAATCAGATTCACAGTGGTGACTGATTGTCAGGCTTTGGTATATTTGAACACCAACAAGTCAGCAAAGCCACAGGTGGCTCGTTGGTTCGATCTACTACAAGAATTTGAAATGAATATCAAGTACCGATCAGGCGAGCGGATGGCTCACGTTGATGCATTGAGTCGTTTGGAAGGTACTACGGACAGTGTACAAGCAGTAGAAGAGGCATTGGATAATCGATCCTTGGTTATGACATTAATGACTTTGGAAGAACGTGTACGATACATGCAACAAGCTGATCCTGATACATGTCGATTAATCAACATATTGGAGAGGGGTGAAGGTGACCGAACTCCATATGAGAGGAACGCTGTAAATAAATTCAAGTTGTTGGATGGTGTATTGTATCGAGATTTAGAGGGGATAAGTCGTTTTGTGGTACCTAAGCCTCTGAGAAAGGGGATAGTGATAATGGCCCATGATATGGCAGGTCATAGGGCATTGGATCAGACACTAAAGAAAATTCAGGAACACTATTGGTTTTCAAAAATGCGTAGGTATGTACAGATGCATATCGGTGGATGTTTGGATTGTCTGGTCAACAAGAAGCCTGGAGGAAAACAACCAGGAGAGTTACACCCTATTCCCCCTGGAAAAAGACCATTTGCAGTTGTTCACTTGGATCATTTGGGACCTTTTGAAACCAGTTTGAAGGGCAATAGATTTTTATTAGTGTTAATAGATAACCTTACCAAATATGTATTGTTGTTTCCAGCAAAATCCACTCACACTCAATCAGCTATTAGAAGTTTACAGAAGTTTGTTGATCAATGGGGATTGCCGGATCGTTTGATAACAGATAGAGGGACATGCTTTACTTCCAAGGCGTTCCAGGATTACTGTCAACATAATGGGATCAGGCACACTCTCAACTCGTCTCGACATCCGCAAGCAAATGGACAAGTGGAGAGGACCAATAGAACCTTATTGCCAATGCTTGCAATTCAAGCACAAGATCAAAAATTATGGGATCAGAAGCTGAAAGAAGTTGAACGTGACATAAACAACACGGAAAGTAAGACTACCAGATACACACCATTTGAGTTAATCCACGGATACCGGCCTCAGTTTCATTCAAGCGTGCTGAGATTACTAGATGGTGTTGGTACACATCAGCCTTTGAATTCAGTAGAGTTACAGGCCAAGGCAAGAGATAACATTTTGAAAACTCAGGTATCAATGAAAGAAAGATATGATCAGAAAAGGAACAAATCGATAAGCTATGAAGTTGGAGAAATGGTGGCAATGCTGCGTGCACCTACCCCAGGTCAATCTACCAAGCTTCAGACCAAGTATCGGGGCCCATTGCAAGTTATAGGGAAACTACCTGGAAACACATATCGAGTCGCTGAGATGGCAAGGGATGGTAAACACATTTATGCTACAACGGCTCATGTGTCTCAGTTGAAGGCAGTTTCAATAATGCAAGAGGAGCAGCTTGAGGAAAAAGGAAGTGGGTCATCAGCAGATGAAGATGAAGAGACTAACAAATCAAATGCTGATCTACCAAGGGTGGAAGAAACTGTTAAGCTTAAACGTCAAAGAAAACCACCAAAGTATTTAGAAGATTATGTTTAATTAAGTCCATCTAAAGAACTGATTTGTTTAATTTTGTTTAAAATATTAATTTAGTTAAATCCATCTAAAGAACTGATTTGTTTAATTTTGTTTAGAATATTAATTTAGTTAAGTCCATCTAAAGAACTGATTTGTTTAGATTTGTTTAAAATATTAATTTAATTGAGTTTGTTTTATATAATGACTTATCGAGGTCGATAAGTAAGGGTGGATGGCCGAGTGTTGGCTACCCTGTTTTTTGAAAAGGGCTTGACCATTCAGTCATGGTTATAGTCAGTCGCAGAGTACCGGTTGTGGGCTCTGTTCGTAATGTTCGTATGTTTGTTGTTATCTGTTTATGCATTTTAATAAAACTGCTTTAGTAAGTACAATTCGTTTGTCTTCGTTTAAAACCTATTAGTAACATATGTTAAGAAAAATACATTAAAAATTAAATTTTCAAAGAAAGTTGAACATTTTCAGAAAATTTTGATGAATAAAAAAATGTTCAACCTTACATCTCTAGGTGTTCTTTAATATGGAATTATATATTATATTTTTTTTAGAATATTCTTTAAATAATTATTTTAGTAAGATAGGTACATTCTATTAGACAATCACAATTACCCTTGCGGCCTTATATAATAACTGCATTATAATAACAGTTAAAATAAAGTCTTTTGTATTAAACTGTTCTATTCGTTGTTTTAAAAAGTGTTTAAAATTAATAGAATTTTTTTATTTTATTTATTCATAAAACTTAGAAATACTGAATTGTAAAACCTAATATTTGTACATTTAATAGACAAATATGTTGTTCTTATTCATATACATTGGGTAAAGTACGGCATAACAACATGACGGCTTAAAACTATAAGTAGAACTTACTTATCACTTTACCAGTACCTCATCAATTTATCACCTGTTGTTTTTTTTTTAAATGATAAAATAAAAATTTGTTTTAAATGTTCAAAAAATATTTTTTAAGTACTTTTACAAAGACATATAAATCCTCACTATATTGTGCCCATAATATATATTAAAAAGTACAAGTCACTTGTTAGGAACACTCTTGTCTCAAGGTAAAATATTTCAATTCATCGATTGGTTACTGTATTTATTAAAATTATTATTTATATAGGTATATTTATTACATACTATTAAAAAAAAAAAGTTATATTATAATATATTCATATCAATCACATGGGCAGGACAGTCATCAATTAGTAATATAATGTTCCGTTTGAGATCTTCGTCCCAGTCGATCAGTCAATCATTTGAAAGTTGTTCAGGTTATTGTTTGACTTATGATCTATTGGCAATGTTTTTACTCTCTTAAAACGCTGTTTTAAACATAAAATGTCAATCCAATACCTAACACTATTGTATACATTTTCTGTGTTTCTAATAAACAGCTTCTTCTGTATATATACCGTGTGTAACAGAAAGAACTGACCAAAAAAAAAAAAAAATGATGCTACTTAAATGTATGACAAAAATTGTTGAAATTATATGATTAGTAAATAGTTTTAAGAATATACCCATGTTATAAAATTTCCAAAAATAATATTTTTAAAAAAGCTATTGCGTTCCAAATTTATTTTATCAAAAAATATTGATATTTAAAAAAATTCTAAAAAATAAACTACTAGACTTAGATAAATGTTTTTACCATCCAAATCGTTCTTAAAATCAGATTCACAAGTTTGCTATTTTGAATTTATTCAAAAAAATTTAAGTCAAATTTAAAATTTTTTATTTTTAGTATAAAAAATAAAAATAATTTTTTTCCTCTTACACGTGTAGAGCAAGTGGCTATAAATTATATATAAAAAAAAAAATTAAAAATAATGATCAGAACAAAAGTTATTCCAAAAGTCAGTTCTATCTGTTACACCCTGTATATATATATATATATATATGTACATGTTCTGATAATTTGTGCTTGATCCCATCGTGTTACTAATTACTACATAGCCATGAGCACATAACTATTAGTAATAAAGTCGTAGTCATTAGTTGACATTTTTAAATGGTAGGGGGTGGAAGGGGGAGCAAAACTTCAATATTTCTACTTAATATAGAAAGTAAAAATGAAAATAATTGGCATGTGTCTCGTGTCTGATGTTAAAAAGACTTGTCGGCAAACCTGTCTTGCCCTTCAAATGTCTATGAATAATATATAGCTATAAATTATAATATAATTAAATATATTTTATTTATTTATAACAAACGAGTTAGATGAAAACCTTTAAGTGGAATAATACACAATATAACTTACACATTAGTAGATTGTAGATACAGTAATATATTATAATAGCAATAGGTACTAATATTAAGTAGTATAGCATAGTTTTTATTCCATAAAAAATGTATTTAATATTTTTAATTTAAAATATAATTACTATAAACATGTAATTTTAAAAAAGTAATTCAACAATTGATGTTTCATCTTTTAAACCACAACATGATTATTATACTCACCTAAAAACTCTTATGAATTTGAATTAAATAAAAGTAAAATCAATAAGCAATTTGAAAAAATGAATACTATAAAATATGATGGTATTGTTTTATGTAAAAAAACTTAACATAGATAGGTATAGACAAATTCAAATTCAAAACCAAAAATATTCTCTTAAAATATATTAACTCAATTAATTTAAATAACATTGATTTTATGTAAATCTGATTTTCTATATGTTGTGACATTATATTCTTATACATCCTATAGTTAATGTATAACTTATACTAAGAGTCCAAGCAAATATAGGTTTCCTTAGCTAGTTACACTCAGGTAAACTAAATCACCCACTTGGTTTTGTTAATTTCTAACTACCTTCATTTTATTCACGTAATAGGTTCTATGTTCGAATAAGTGCTCATAAAAGGATGATGCCGATTGCTAATTTAGAACCATCTTTCTATTTTTCATAACTTTTACATAGTATCTTGCAAATGTTCTTATTTGCTAATAATTAATTATCCAAAACTAAACTTATATGCAAATAGTACCTATTATTTTATTGTAACCATTTTTCTACCAGACCGGACTGTTAATAAAATAAATAATTAATAGTATTTTAATTTATTTATTATGAACTCACCTAAGCACAGGATTAGATTTTTTGTGAGGTATTTATTCAGGGCCGGTTCTAGTGAATTGTTATATGTAGGCAACACTTAATTTTTTGCCCCTGTAATTTTATCATTCTTCTTCCAAACAAACAGGGAAAACAGTTTTTTTGTATTTTTAATTTTAACAAAATTAAAACTAATAAAAAGGAGGGCAAATTGGTACCCCTCTGCTGTATAATAGGTATCTAGATAATTAATTGTAATGAATGGATTTAATTTGAATTCAATGGTATAAAATCATTGTATACAAATTGATTCTGGGCAAAGAGGGCTTGTCAGCTCTAAGTACCTATATTTTATGATATTTTCGGTAAGAATTTTATTTTAGTATTAGACATAACTGCATTAGTAAAACAATAAATAATAATACAGCAGGTTGAATACATTTTTTCCAAAAAATTGCATTTGAAACCGTCATTGTATGTATAAAATATAATAATAATTTACCTACTTTACTTTTTTAAAAGTTTCAAGTGTCCATGAATATTATTTTTTTTTTTATTCCAACAAAATACCTAAAATCGTTATTCTATGTATAAATATAAAATTTAATAAAATATCTTAAAGACTTAGGGGCGATTTCACCAACACAGTAGTTAATCACGATTAAAGTTAACCGGAGTTTAATCGACCGAATTTGCCCGGTTAAATATCTGTTATCAGCCGATTAAGCGTAATCGAATTTTAACGGTGATTAACTGTGTTGGTGAAATCGGCGCTTTAAGTATCTCTAAAAAAAATTGTATTATACTATTTAAATTTTTCGGTGACACTATAATAATATAATATGAAATTCTCTTGAGAAATCTTGTTATAGGTACATTTTCAATCTTCAGCTATAAAAATTGAACATTTATTTTTAACTACAAAGTAATTTACTAGGCAATTTACAACATTTTGTGATTTTGATGAATTTTATCAAAATTTGAACTTTAAATAATTATAAAAATGACTTATGAGTAGAGGCCGGAATAATATTCTCCTAAAATAGCCAAAAAAAGATGTTTATATTCCCTTAAAAAGTTGAAAATATTCTTTAAAAATCATAATAAAATATGCAAACAATTAGGTTTTATATAATTATATGTAGATATTCTCTTAATTAAAAATATGTTTTTATACTTAAAAGTACTTAATGTATAAAAATAAAATAAATATGTATGTAAGTAATAAAAACAGCTTAAAAAAAGTCGCTCTGCTGTACAGTAGGTTACAAGTGGGTCACTGTAATGGATGATATTAAATTTGAATTCAATTATATAATATCATTGTATAAGAAAAACGATTCTGAGCGGAAACGGTCGGTCAGCCTATGATATTACGAAGTATATTTGATGATATTAAAGTGAATAAAGTAATTTATATATAACCTATTTACGTGGAATCTTGTTTTACATTTTCAATCCTTAGCTATAAAAGTTGAACATTTTGTCAAAATTTGAACTTTAAAGTGAATCTAGTTGGTACTTTGGGGGGTCAAAAGTAAAAATTTCCTAGTAGTTTTCACAAGTGCCGGGAAAAACAACATAAAAATTAAGGAAAAACGGGAATTTTTAAGCAAAATCGGTTTTCCAAAAAATCGATTTTGGTTTTTGGTGTAACTTTAAAACAAATGAACGTATAAACATGACATTTTCACTGGTTGTTTATATTTGCATTTTCTATACACGATAACATTTTCGAAATATTTTGATTTATTTTGAACTGTTTAGAACACTTTCATTTTCCATTTATTTTTAGTTTTTTTTTAAAAATATCAATTAAATTTTATTTGTTGGTTGCGAATGCCTGAAAATTTAATAGAAGGCTCCTAGTATATTGGTTCAAAGGCAGATGAAAAATATTAAAAATCCTCTGTCACAATTTTTTTTTATAAGCATTTAAAGTTCAAAAATTGACAAAATATGGAAAAATCACGAAAATTAGCAAATTATTTTAAGTTAAGAATTCATAAAAAATTTTCTTTTTAAATCTAAGATGTGAAAATGTAATACATGATTCCTTATAAGATTATCTACCTTTATCAAAAAAAAAAAAATGTCTATAAGAAAGTCAAATTAAATTTTTATGTATCCAATATTGGATATTCACTCGATTTCTCATGTAGTGATTTCCTTATTTTGATGTAATTCAAAAACGAATAACTGTAGATACATGAAAATTTTAATGAATGTTTATATTAGCATTTCCTATACACCATACAATTTTGAAAATATTTTGAGCTGTTTACGGACATTTACAGCTTTCAATTTTTTTTAGTTTTTATTTCTATAAATATCAATAAAGTTTTATCTGTTGGGCCAAAAAGTGTAAAAATTTAATACAAGGCTCCTGATATATTGTTACAATATCAGTTGAAAAATATTAAAAATACATAGGCACAGTTTTTTTTATAAGCATTTAAAGATCGAATTTTGACAAAATTTATCAAAATCTTGAAAATGATCAATCATTGTAATTAATAAATTATAAAATGTTCAGTTTTGATAGCTAAGGATTGCAAATTTAAAACAAAGGTTCTCATAAATAGTTCATACTGTAACCAAAAAATATAAAAAATATATGAACACAGTTATTTTTACAGACATTTTAAATTCAAATTTGGACGAAATTACATATTAAAAAACCTAGAATAACTATTTTAGTTATTTTGTTGTGATTGAATAATATTATTAATATTATTCGTGGGTACTTGAAACTTCTAAAGTGTACTATTATATATCTATAATATATGATAGTATCACGGTTTTTGTAAGTACCTAATGGATATTGTGATATGATTAATTTGGAATTTATTATAGGTACCTATAATAGGTCAGTTTTTTTTAATACCATAGATAAGTATATAATATGCTTTATACCTAGACTGACATACCGTCTCCGCTCAGAATCGTTTTTCTTATACAATGATATTATATTGTTGAATTCAAATTTAATATCATCCATTATACAGTGACCCACTTGTAACCTACAGTACAGCAGAGCGACATCCACTTGCCCACCTTTTTAATATTTTTCAACCGCTATTGTAATAATATATCAGAAGTTTTGCAATACATTTTCACGCTTTTTTTACAAAACAAAAAAAATTTTATTGATATTTTTAGAAAAAAAAAAAAAAAAAAAATTTAAAACTGAAAATGTCAGTAAACAGCTCAAAAAAAGTAAAAATATTTTCAAAATTGTATGGTGTATAGGAAATGCTAATATTAACATTCAGTGAAATTTTCATGTATCTACAGTCATTCGTTTTTTAATTACAACAAAATAAGTAAATCGTTACATGAGAAATCCAGTGAATATCAAATGTTGTAAAAATATGAATTTCAAATGCTCATAAAAATTTAATTTGAGTTTCTTGTTAAAATTTTTTTTTTTGATAAATTTAGACAAACTCATGAGGAATCTCGTATTACATTTTTAAATCTTAGATTTAAAAAGAAAATTTTTTATGACTTTCTAACTCGAAATAATTTGCAAATTTTCGTCATGTTTACGTATTTTGTCAATATTTGAACTTTAAATGATTAAAAAGGATTTTTAATTTTTTTCATCTGCCTTTGAAACAATATACTAGGAGCTTTCCATTAAATTTTCAAGCTTTTTTAACCAACAAATACAATTTTATCGATATTTATAGAGAAAAAAAAAACTAAAAAAATTGGAAACTGAAAATGTCCGTAAAGAGCTCAAAATAAGTCAAAATGTTATGGTGTATAGAAAATGCTAATATAAACATTCTGTCAAAATTGCATGTACCTAAGGTAATTTGTTTAAGAGTTGCACCAAAACCCAAAATTGATTAAATTATAGATTAATGACGTATTATTAATTAAGACAATTTTTAATCGTTATTTGTATCGACTATAAAATTACTATATGGGGTATAAATGTATAGTTTATGATCGTATATACGTTGGTATATATATAATATACGTATACCTATATATCATTATTACAAACATATTTAAATTTATATTATTTACGCCCCCAGCAACACAAAATATCGAAAGTCCATAAAATGAATTGATAAATTCTCTAATATTATTTATTGTATGAAATATTATTTTATCTTGAATTTCTGAAGTATATGCAAAAGAAACTTTTGCCATCAATTTATACGTTTCATGATTTCTACCTATGTGTTTGCATGTGTTTCGAACCTCGTCTGACTGCACAGACTAAAAAAAAAAAATTCAAAATACTATAATTCTGACATTTTCAACTTATTGACCCGACGAACCTTTTTTCATTGTCATTTATAGAAAAAAAACACTAAAAACAATTACAAAATTTCAAATGACTATTTAAAACGAACAACTTTAAACGAAATTAAACAGTATGACAATTTTATCATATATAAAATATGATAAAATAAATTTTTGGTTGAACATTTTAAGTATCTGCGGTTATTTGTTTTTGAATTATAACAAAATAAGAAAATCGATCGATTTAGAATTCCTTAATTTATGGGTGAATATCGAATGTGTTGTAAAAATTTGAAAAATCTTAAATAAAATTAATTTGACTCCGGTAAACTTTTTTTTTGTTTAAATTTTGAAAACTTATGGCGCATCTTGTATTAAATTTTAAAATGTTTGATATTAATAGAAAATTGTTTATGAATTTCTTACTCATATATAATTTTCCAATTTACGTGATTTTGAAAGATTTTGTCGAAATTCTAACTTCAGACGTTCATAAAAAATAGATTTTAAATTTACTCTCAACCTTTTTTTATTTCTACTAACGACAACTTATGAGGAACCTCTTATTAAATTTTCAAGTTCTTTGTACGAGCGAAAATTTTTTATCAACAATATTTAAAAAAACTAACAACATTTTTACGCCTAAAATATAAAGGTTCTAATTGGCGATTTGCAATTAGCAATTACCTATTTAATAAAATAATTAAATTATTTATTCTGTTCACAGGGCCGATGCATTAAGACCATACAATATCGTATTTGATTACGACAGATTCGAATATGAACTTGCTGTTGGACTTGATTTCGCACTTGCTAATGCCTGGGAACCAGAAGAAATTGTGGGAGCCAGTAACTTTAATGGTGAAATTGTGTACTTTTTCAAGTGGAAGCGTCAAGTCACAATAAGTTACATATCATCAGCACACGCTTCAAATTTGTACCCTGAAGCTATAATTAGATTCCATGAGAAGTATAACTGGCAAATAGTTGATACAGCTACGTCGCAACAGCAACATAGAGGTAATGCTGTGCGTCCTGTAAATCGGACACAGAGTTTTAAGAATCAACGTGCCTATTTAAAAAAATGAAATGAATAATAAACCTAAATAGAATCTATAGATATATAAATTAATAATAATCTAAGTTACTATTCTTATACATTATAATTGTTTTTTTTTTACACAGATAAATATCAAATACTGTTTATTGTACTTTTGTACCAGATTAAATTAATTAAAAATAACTTTAAGTCACATCGCTAATATACTCTTTAAATATAAACTAGAATCTCTTATTGCACACCATGCAATGAGTTATATGATTATTTTCTAGGAACCATCATGGTTTTGCTTTTACAAATTACTGCCATGTGAATTTTTTATAGTTTTATAAAATGTTATTATGATATTAGAACAAATTGTGATACAATGCATGTGAAAATAAACTGTAGGTATTTTAGATATAATATTTAATCATATTTCACTTTATTTACACTATTATTTTTAATTTATTTAGTGTTTACAACAAAAATAAAATCATTTTACACTAGTAATGAAGTATGAAAATGTTAAAAAAACAGCATTTTTTTATTTTACAAACAACAAAATGCCTACTTAATAACATGCTTATTAAATTAATATTATGTATTTAAATTGTACAATGGTTTCTGTAAGCAGTGAGGCTTTACATATTTTATATCATGTAGTTTAAAAACAAAAAAAGTGTGTATATTGTGTGTAATATACCATAATAATATGTAACACTAAATTATTGTGAATACATAAAAAGTGTATCATGGTTAAAAGTTAAAGTAGTTGCTGCACATATTGATCTCATAATTATTGGAATCAAACAGAATAGTCCTAATCTACACAAACACTTAGGAAAACAATAATTGTCTATTAGACTCGCTACTCTGATTAGTGAAGTCTGTGTATTTTTAAAAACACACATTTTTTGGTCCATCAACCCAATTTTATTGCATGCATTTATTATACATTAACAATTTATACTATTTCTCCTCTCATCACATTCAATACTTTTAAGTATTAAAGTTTTTGAAAATATTTTCTTATAGAATTGGAGTCATTACAAAATAAAGTTTTCTATTTTTACCGTATCAATGTTCATGTCTTTTTTTTTCTTTACGAATAATAACATACAATTAAAATACATAAATGAACAAATTCAATATGATGATGAATACTTATAAGTGCAAAGTCGATTTCAATATTTTTGTTTTATTGCATATTATATTGTAATCTTTTTATACTTTTCACATTATTGACTAGGTTAATCGATCGAAATAATAAAGTGAGCCCGATAAGTATAGGCTATTATTTATTAAAATTGTACCTAGGAAATGAAAATGTATGTAAACTGTAGTCGTAGTCTTGGATTCAGCGTTAGGCTACTAGAGCTGCAATTTTGTGTCAAAATGATAAATCAAATAACTAAGTCAAAGTCACAAATTTTCACAATCCAAAAGTTTTATTTAATTTTATAAAGCAACAAGTGTTGGGTTTTTATTCAATGTTACAATATACCATTATAATTACTTTAAACACAGATGAAAAAACCTAATTATTAGTTAATAATTTAGTTTTTTTTTTCAATAAATAGGTAAATTTTAAAAAGTGAGTGCTTAAAAAAATATATGTCTTACTAATGAATAGCATTTAAATAACTTTACAAAGATGGCAAAAAAAGTATTAATGGAGTAAATCCATATTGGGTAAATTATATTGACTATTGCGGCATAGATGTACACTCAACTTCTACACTAGAAAGCTACATGAGCGGTAATGCGGTATAGTATGATAATTATGTCAATGTATGTTATGTATTAACATTAGTTTTCATTATATAACATTGATTCTGATGTAACATATTTTGTAGACAATAGTACTATTATTCTAAAAATGTAAATCATCGATATTTGTACCAAAATAATATTATACCACTGGGCACTGACCATGACATTTTATCATAGTATGTTTAACAACAACTTTATAAAACTTAACCAATTCGAAGTTGCAACTCAAAAACTAATAACCGTACAGAGTTAAAATTTTCACCAAATATTTAAAATAGAATTTTCCAAATATGGTAATATTTTCGAAGTATTTTGAATATTTTTGAGATATTTACAGCATATTGAGAAATGTTTTAAATTTTGTAAATTATTTTAAAATTATTGTCAATAAAAACTTTTCCCTTATTAAAAATGCTTGAAAATTTAATGCAAAGGTCCCCTCATAAGATGTTTAATATCAGTTCAAAAATATTAAAGATTCATTGGCACGATAATTTGTATATGCATTTAAAGTTTAAATATTGACAAAGTTCATTAAATTCCCGAAAAGTTGCAAATAATTTTTCAGATAGAAATATTCAAAAAAATTGGTCTTTTCATAGTTAAATTTAAACATTTTAATAGAGGATTCTTCTAAACTTTTCTACTTTAAACAATAAAAATGAAGTTTACTAGAAAGTAAAGTATAAAGTAATATTTATGAGCGTTTAATTTAAAATTTTACGATATTTGAATTTAGCTGTAAATTAACGAACTCCAATTCATAGATTTTGATATTTAGTTGTAAACGGAAAACGTTAAACGTACACTTGAAATTTTCCCAAAATATTGTAAATGCTGTGATTATCATTGAACTAGTGTTGAAATCATTTGGTACACACTATATTAATACAATCGACTTTTCGCCTATAGTGTAGGTAACTACTGTCTACTTTTATATAATATATAGACATAGTATAGGTATACTAGTTGTGTTTTCAGTTGAACGTGTTGTGGTTATTCTTTCTAGCGATAAACTTGTGCTTAACTTTGTTTTAAAATTAAAATATTTGCATAATATTTTGTGGTTTTCATTGCATATTTTTATCACATATTTAAGTAATATTATACCACATATTTTTTGAAATTTTAAGTGCTAAAAAATCATGAACATGATTGTTACTTATGACTAAGGCCCGGGACTTGATGACCTAAAATTTTAAAAAATGTACACAATAAATATGTTAAAATAATTACTAATGAACATCATAAAATTACTTAAAAAATAACAACAAAAATACCAAAAATTACTTTATAATTACATGACATTTTTAAAAATGTACGTATTACCATAAGTAGTAATTAATATAGGAGCTTTTTAAAAATTTTTACTCTCGGAGGAGCCGTTAAAAATGTTTTTTTGTGATTTGAAATAAGTTAATTGACTTTAGGGAAATTTTTTCTGATTGACCGGGCCTAAAATATTATTTGCTTGTACAGTTTATCAAAAATAGTCGTAGATCGCGAAAACAAACTATAAAAATAATAAACGTCGATAACCGACAAGCTGTAATGACCTTAAATCAAAAATATGCAAAATAAAAATTGTATTTCTGTAAAGACGAGCCTCGGATGTAAGAATTAGAAAAAAGATGCAAATGTACCAAGTTCCGGAATCCGTTCAATACTTTAAACACCCTCCCCCCCCTCCAATTTATATTAATTAAAATGAATAACATAATATCGTTGTATACTGCAGTTGTATATCGCATTACGTTTAATCATGTACCTATTGTAGCTGTTATTTAAAAACTACCCATTTATTATGTTTTCGGTACATATATAAATATACGTATATTCGATACGTACCTATACGTGTACATCGAAGGTCACTATGTTCATCTAAGGATGCTATAATGACGTCATTGCGTCGTTTTTCAACTCTTAATAGTAAATATTTCATTAAAATATATTACATTTTTCGTTTAAATTAAAATTAAAAAAATTATGTTGTGATTTTAAGACGTATAGGTAGTAGGTACGTCGAACACCATCGAAACTATAAATGTATTATGTACATTTTTATTTTCAAATGTATTTAAAAAAAAAAATTCAGTTGATTAAGTTTTTCGTGTAATAGCTTTTCTTAACTGTATTTATTGTTCGTGAAAAATGTGTTGTATTGTTCGTCAAAATATAACAATACGCGCGATATTAATGAATTCGAATCCGTAAAAAGCGTTTCACAGAATATAATGGCAGCCAAAGAACAACGAGATAATTGATGTAATTTATTTATTGTTAGCGGTTTTGAACGTTTTTGTAGTTGAATTAATTTATTTTGAAATTTGGATCGAGTGTAAAATAGAGACTATTAAAATTTGTTGAACCCGAGAGCGAAGCATAGGTACTAAGGGGGGGGGTACTATAATAGGTACTTAGTACATAGGTACTAATTAGTAGGTATTATCATACCTACTAATTTTACCGAGATATAATATTTGTTAGGGACACACATGTATAACTGGGCTTGTACCTATATATAAAGAAAAAAAACTTTCGCAATAGTTTTTAATTCAAACCTAATAATTACTACTTTGATTTCGATGCACTTTGCATTGTTTTCTTAAGAGGATGTCAGCGCACTATTTGTTTTCTCTCTCTGGTCCAAGCGCAACATTGACAAAACGGTAATCGGAAAAAAAATCCCCCGGAAAAAAAATCCCCCGACGAACAACCCCGGAAAAAAAATCCCCGACCCTAGGAAAAAAAATCCCCAGCTACAATATTACCCACAATCACATGCCAATGGTTGAACAAATATATTTTGAACGTTAATTAGTATCTATAATTAATATTTAATGACAAATACGTAGGTATATTATAATCTATTATAATATAATATATTATAATCTATTATAATATAATATATTATATTATATTGTTAAAAAAATTATAAAAATATTTAGAATGATCGATACGTCAATTAATAATACAGTTAAAAACATAGGTAGTATACAAAAATATTATACAAAATATAGGTACCTATAACTATTATTATATTATCATTATTATTACCACCTATATTTCGTATAAAATGTTTGTATACCTACTATATTATACCTACTAAATATTTGTATATGTTATGTTTTTACTGCGAGTAGGTGACTATAATACATTCAAAATTCAATAAATTATTGTTTGATAATTATTTTATTATGATTATAGTTATTATTATTATTATTATTGATATTACCATTTACCACCTATATTTTAAATTTTTTATAATATTTTTATATACCTACTATGTTTTGAACTGTATTCTTTGACGTATCGATCACTCGAAATATTTTTATACTTTATATATTTGTTTACACTACCTACACCTCACACAACAATCATAAGTAATATTTGAAGTTTTGAAAACGTAATATTTTATTTCAGGGATTTAATTTTTACAGAATTAAACCAACATAAAATGTGTATTAATATAGTAATATAAAATGTTGTTCTTAATTTTTCAAAAATTATTTATAGTTATTTATTTATATTATTTTTATTACCTATATTGGCTATATTTTGTATAATATTTTTGTATACTATGTGTTTAACTGTATTATTTGACGTATCGATAATTCAAAATATTTGTTCAACCATTTGCATGAGGTTGTGAGTAATATTGTAGTCTGGGGATTTTTTTTCCGGGATTCGACAAAACGCATTTACTCAGAATCATTTTCTATGTTTTTAAGACGTTCAACGCCGCCCGTGATTTCAGAAACGACGGAAAAAATAAAAACTAAAACCACCCATGGCACGTATCCACGTCCATGGGGTCTGGTCACCCCCCCCCCTCCCCTCCCGAAATTGTTGTGAACCAGCATATAAAAAAAATAAAATGTTTTATATATCAATTAAACATAAAAAATGTACTAACATTTATTTCGACCTCCCCCCCCCAAAATAAAATCCTGGCTACGTGCCTGACCACCCATACCTTTAAATTTAGAGTTCATTTTCAATGGCCTATCTTATGCTAACTATCGGCGTTTGTTCTGAAAAGATTTGACAAGATGAATGGGTAACCTGAACTTGGCCCACCAAAATAAAAAAATAATTGTAACTTCTACTAAAATGATTGTCTAACTTCTTCAATAAATTTACTTATATTTACTTACTATATTTGCTAATTTTTTATTTTACTGTGGATCGTATCATATAAAGTAAAAAGCGTAACATTTTCGTTTTTTGAGTTCTAAGCAATTGCCCATTTTACCATCCAAAAAATACCTACTTTTTTTAATTATCAAAAATATTATGTTTTGAATTAATTTCTACCTGTTTTTATAAGACTCCAATTTTCAGGAAACTCATCACGACAATGGCATATTTTTTTCATATTATGTGCTATAATGATTAAAAGTAAAATAATGAAAACTTAGAATACAGGCCTGGATTTTGTGAAATCAAGTGGTATTTCACAAAACCTTAGAACATACCCTGGTTTTTCATATGACACGCTTGAAAACACATATTAATATATTATATCATAAAATTGTTAAATAATTAATTAAATAAATACTACATTAAAATACCTAGAGACACATCGGTGAAGTAATATTTTATTATTTTTATTTCTATTTTCTACTGGCTTGTTGAAAATACTATTTGAATTCATATGAAATATTACATTGATATTTAAATGTTTTATTTATTTTAAATTGTGTCTATTTCAATACCCAAACAATTACTCAGAACTCACCAAGTCACCTATTACCTATATATTATAATTATATACATATCTATGGTATTAAAAATAAAATTGACCTATAATAAATTCCAAATTAATCATATCACATTATCACAATATCCATTAGGTACTTATAACACGTTATACATAAACATCAATAACAAACCCTAATACTATCATAGATATATAATATAGTACACTTTAGAAGTTTATTATATATTCACGAATAATATTATATAATCACAACAAAATAACTAGGTTTTTTAATATGTAATTTCGTCCAAATTTGAACATAAAATGACTATAAAAATAAACTGTGATTGTATATTTTTTAGATTTTTCGGTAAGAGAATTAACTACTTACGTGGAATCTTGTTTTAAATTTTCAATCCTTAGCTATAAAAACTGAACATTTTATAATTTATTAATTACGATAATTAATAATTTTCGAGATTTTGAAAAATTCTGTCAAAATTCGATGTTTAAATGCTTATAAAAAAAATTATGTCCATGTATTTTTTTATTTTTCAACTGATATTGTAACAATATATCAGGAGCCTTGTATTAAATTTTTACACTTTTTGACCCAACAGATAAAACTTTATTGATATTCATAGAAAAAAAAAACTAAAAAAATTGAAAAATGAAAATATCCGTAAGCAGCTCAAAAAGAGTCAAAATATTTTCAAAATTGTATGGTGTATAGGAAATGCTAATATAAACATTCAGTGAAATTTCATGTTCCTACAGTAATTTGTTTTAAAGTTACACCAAAAACCAAATTCGATTTTGTCAAAAACCGATTTTGCGTAAAAATTCCCGTTTTTCCTTAATTTTTATGTGGTTTTTCCCGGCGCTTGTGAAAACTATTGGGAATTTTGAATTTTGACCAATGCACCAACGATATTCACTTTCCAATCGAACAAGATACTGAAGTCGAAAATCAAAGCATTATTTCGACTACTTATCGTGTACACAGACACAAAAAAAAAACACACATCATTGTAAAATCAATACCATTCATCGTTTCACTCAGAATCTAAAACTACTGGAGGGTATGGTATTTCCATCATCATGTGTTTCATTTATTATTTTTTATGTATGTATTTAGAGTTAATATGTTATGTCAGCCATCTATTTTACTTTTTATGTCATGTAAAACAGATTGTAAATTTTCTAAAATACAAAAAAAATAAAAAGAAAGATTCTTACAGATCGATGAGTGTATTGATTCCACAAAAATTTAAACATTCAGTACAATATTCCTCACAATTTATGGACATTATTAAAAATATTTTGACTCGTTTTGAGCTATTTATAGACATTTTAAATTTTTATTAGTTTTTTTTCTGAGAATGACAACATTTTTTTCACTCTAAGAAAAAAAAATACAAGGTTCCTCATAATAACAGTTAGAATAGAAAATATTAAAGATACAAAAGTATGATTTTTTTATAAGGATTTAAAGTTCAAATTTTATCCAAATTCTCAAAGATCTCAAAAATATATAAAATATTTTTATATAGCTAATTAATGAAAATCTGATTTATCATAACTAGAGCATACTGCATACTCAATACTACAGTGTTACAACCAAAAATCTAAAATCAAGAGCTTAAAATATATTTTTATTACATTTTACTTAAATAATTAGAATAAAAATCAGAAATATTTATTTTAAAAATTAGAAATTCAACGAAATCGTAGGACTTTTAAGGGGTATGCATACCGACCGTCTCTAAGGAGTTCAATATAGGCAATTTTCTAACTGTGTGCACGTGGGTCGTGTAAATGTATGCGTAGTAAGTGATTATTAGTGTGAGTGACTGTGTATAAAATTAATAGTGGAGCACACCCGCACGTACACTCACATGTCGGTAACGCAAACATTTTACACTCTAATTACAAATGTGAATTTTAGTGAAACACTGAAACTTAGTTTCGTATTTCCAATAATAGAGCTTACCGAGTGACATTACAGTATGAACACCTATTATACAAATTGAAGAGAAGAAGTGTATCTAGGCTTTTATTGGAGTCCATTTTCGATATTTTATTTTCAACGTCCAATATTTAACTCTAAAACTTGTGATATTTTACTTTTTGAATTTGAATTATTGAGTTTAGTAATTACAAATATCAAAAATTGACTTCTATACAGGCACAGATCAACTTCTCATCTACAATATTGATAATAGGTGTTTTTTTTTCTCAAACGGCTCAATAAACTATATTATTGGAAATACAAAAGTACATTTTCATAGATTTTTTCAATACTATTCATACCCCTTAAACAATAAATAAATGATTCTTGTATAATTTTTATAGTAAAATGAAAATGCTATTACAAACAAAAATCAGAAGTAAATAATTATTGACATTATAGTTACCTACCTATGTATACTTTAAATTCTAAGTGAAACGATGAGTGTATTGATTTTACAATGATGAGTGTTTTTTTTCTGCCTGTGTACGCGATAAGTAGTTCTAATAATGCTTCGATTTTCAACTTCAGGATCTTGTTCGATTGGAAAGTGAATATATCGTTTGTGCATTGATAAGGTCAAAATTTAAAATTTCCAGTAAATTTTAAAAGCGCCAAGAAAAACAAAAAAAATTAAGGAAAACGATAATTTTTCACAAAATTGAATTTGGTTTTTGGTGTAAATTTAAAACAAATGACCATGATAATGAAATTTCCACTGGTTGTTTATATTTGCATTTTCTATACACGATAACATTTTCAAAATTTTTGATTTATTTTAAACTATTTAGGGACATTTTCATTTTTCATTTTTTTTAGTTTTTTTTTTAAAAACATAAATCAAACTTTACTTGTTAGTTAAAAAAGCTTGAAAATTTAATAGAAGACTCCTAGCATATTGTTTCAAAGGCAGATGAAAATTATTAAAAATCCTTAGTCACAGTTTTTTTTTAAAAGCATTTAAAGTTCGAAAATTGACAAAATATGAAAAATTCACGAAAGTTAGCAAATTATTTTGAGTTAAGAATTCGTAAAAATTTTTGTTTTTAAATCTAAGATCTTGAAATGTAATTCAAGATTCCTTATAAAATTACCTACCTTTATAAAAAAAAAATGTGTATTTCCTATACAACATACAATTTTGATAATATTTTGACTCTTTTTGAGCTGTTTACGAACATTTTCAGTTTTTAATTTTTTTAGTTTTTTTTTTTTTTTTAATATCAATAAAGTCTTATCTGTTAGGCCAAAAAATTTAAAAATATAATACAAGGTTCCTGATATATTGTTACAATATCAGTTGAAAAATATTAAAAATACATAGGCACAGATTTTTTTTATAAGCATTTAAAGATCGACAAAATTTATCAAATTTTAAACTGAATAATTATTTTGTAGTTAAAAATTTATAAAATGTTCAACTTTTATATCTAAGAGTTGAAAATTTAAAGCAAGTTCCACGTAAGTAGTTAATTCTGTTACCATAAAATCTAAAAAATACAGAAGGATAGTTTATTTTTATAATCATTTTAAGTTCAAAATTAGACGAAATTACATAATAAAAAACCTAGGATAACTATTTTAGTTATTTTTTTGTGATTGTATAATATTCGTGGGTACTTGAAACTTCTAAAATATACTTATTATATATCTATGATAGTGTCAAGGTTTGTTGTTGAGATATAACGCATAATAAGTACCTAATAGATATTGTTATATGATTAATTTGGAATTTATTATAGGTACCTATTATAGGTCAAATTTTGGTTTAGTGCCATAGATATGTATATAATATGTCTTATACCTTGAGTGACATACCGTCTCCTCTCAGAATCGTTTTTCTTATACAATGATATTATATCACTGAATTCAAATTTCATACCATCCATTATACTGTGGCCCACTTGTAATCTACTGTACAGCAGAGCCCCTTTTTTAATATGTATATATTTATTCAGCTCTATATGAAATAAACCAAGACTGGGTATGATATTTTTGAACTCAGTTAAATTAAGTAAAGTATTATTTTTTTTCAATTAAATTAAAAGTCAATTTAATAGACATATTTAATACATAAATTAAGTTTAAAGTAAGTTAACAAATACCGTTAACTTAACTTAATTACTTTACTTCAATTCATAAGTTAATTTACATTAATTTAAAAATAAATCCATTAAAAAGGAATTAAAATAAGTCATAATCACGTCTTGTATAGTATTTACGGCGCATGTAAACTCCGCCACTGAAAAAATCAGGTAAAATTGAGTTTATGTAAACTCAACCAGTGAAGAAAATCAAATAGTAGTATAAAATTAATATGACATATTATTAAAAAAAAATTATAATATAATATCATATCATATCATATCAATATTTAAATCATAGTATAAAAAATCATAATAAATAATCCAAAATCATATTTTTCATAATAATAATTAATAAATAATTTAAATTATAAATTATTATAAATTATTAATAATTTTAATCGATCTAACCTTGACAATATTTTATCAATTTTGACATAATATAGGTATCATCACAATAGATGTAGGTAAACGTATTTAATGTGAGAAGGCACGTGGCAATGTGAGTACTGTCGCACTGACCAGGTAAAAAAAAAATTTAAAAGGATAAATAAAAAAATTAAGTAAAAAATAAGTAAATAAATAAGTAAATAAAAAGTTTACCATATACCTATTATTACCTTTTTATCTTGACCGATATTCTGGCGGAGTTTACAATCGCCCGTATTTACTTCAGTATTAAGTAGGTAGGTATTTTTCAAATACAATTATAATATAAAATATAATGTATAAATCGAACTGTTCACAATTCATGATGATCGTACAATAATAATTGTGGGTATTAAATATTAATAACTAATGAGTACATACTTAATAATTAGGTATTTATAAGTATTACACTGACACAGTGTTTAATCTGGTCATCTATAGAGCCTCCATGCGCCGTAATAAACGTGGTAATAATTGATGGACGATATGACACCATCAATTATAGCAGACGTTTAGCAATGTTCTAAATCAGCAGAAAAAAAAACTCAAACTATGATTATCGACGTCTTTGTTTTGGTTATATTCAACAATTTATTTTATTTCTATTAAAAATGACAAACAATTGATCCTTATGTATCAAAGTGGGGGTAAATAAGATTTTTTGTAGAAAAAAGAAATGTCAGGGGGGCAGTACCGCAATCAGGATTCTTGGGGCCCCGGACAAAGTCAATGTATGGGGCAATGAGCCATGAGGTCTATGTATGTAATATTTTTTTATAGGTTACCTATACAAAAATAAATAATGATGGTGATTTTTTTTTAAAAAGCATAAAAATATAATGTGAAAGACCACTAATACCTAGTGACCAGTGAAAATGTATAGATAAATATAGATATTATTATGGATAAATATTGGCCCGTTCTTCGACAACAAATTGTATAACATAATAAATTATAAAATTAATATTTTTATTTAATATATTTTATTCAATTTAAACCTCTATTTAAACATTAGATTACAATATCAGTAATATCGTAATGTTTGATATTTCACTGTGAAATGTTGTAAATTAGACCTAAACGAGTCGTAACATATACCGACTTGAGTTTTACATCGATAATAATTTTCAATACAGATTTTATTTACCTGTTCAGTCAACTTTGCATCCCTCTAACCACATTTTTAATTTAATATTCTTAAAAGAAATAATCTCATTTGAAATTTTCGTATTTTTACAAATTTCAATAGCTGAAAAATACAGTTTCACCACCAGTTTGTATATATACTAAATTATCTATAGATAAGAGTGATAATTAGCTATCAAACATATGTCATAGTTGATTTGATTTTTGAAAGGGGGGGCTTCCGTAGGGAAATAACGTAACGCAAATTAAAAATTACTGTAAAGAAATTACTTATTTAAAAGTAATTTCTTTAATGTGTTATTTCCCACGTTTTTAAATTAAGTAGAATGTAGAATGTATGACGAAACTAGTGTTAGGATATTCAAGAAAAATTAAAAATCAATAAAATTTATTTATGAAAGTTTTACATAATAAATAATTATCAACAATATTATTAAAGATCCCAGGAATTATTTCTTAGACATTTTGTTATAGTTAATAATGTACCTTGTACCTACCTAGCTTCCGCTTATTAGTCGTTATGGACTGATTTTGTATTTTTCTTTTTTTTAGTAACTTTATTTCTAACGCCCTACGTTTTGAACTAAAAAGTAAAGTAACGTGATATTTATTATATGAAAGGTGGAAATGCAAAAGGTGGTATTACCAAAAACCAAAATATTCACAAATCAAGGAAAACTGTAACACATTTCCTAACGACTATAAACACTCAGAATAAGTTTATTTATATGTACAAAATAAAAAGTGACAGTGTCAAAATGAATCTACCTAAATTGTAAAAAAAATTTTTAATAATTTAAAAATTTCGAGTCGTACCAAAACGTGGTATTGCAGGTTTTGAAAAGGTAATGGCAATAGCACGTTTTGAAGTTGTTCCTATTTCTGTTGATGCAAAAGCAAAACGCATTATTGCCGCCAATACCACGTTTTTAAGAAAAATTTATATTGGCATTACCACTTTTGCAATGATATCATGTATGCCCCAATACTAATAACATGGGCAATAATACGTTTTGACCTGAACATGATTAAACAAGATAATACCACATTTTGCTTAGACATTAAATGTGGCGATATTGTAATCGGAAAAAAAATCCCCGAAGCTATACCTAACTGTACAATTGAATAAAATCAAAAATCCACAAAGCAAATACTTATATGTATGTATAATTGTACATCATAAAATAATAAATATACTCATAACTCGCTTTAAAATTAAAATAAAATATAAAATCCTATGATATTGCCTAGATAATAATCTTAACTTTAAATTTTATAAGAAGTCAATTCACTCCAGTGACTATTAAATGATACTCTAATTTTACAGTACAGTCTAAACAAATTTGTTACTTATATAATATAGTTGTCGAAATTACCTGCTACTAGATATAAATAATTGATTTTTTCCTAAATTCGGCAATATCAGGTTATGTATTGAACATCAGTTTTTCAATCGATTTTACTCGTAAAAATAATCGATGTTGTTTAATTTTAATTTTTTCCATTCAGAATCGATGTCTAACTCGATTTTCGAATTTTTGGCAATATCACTATTTGCATTTCCAAACTTCAATTTCGTTCACGTAGTATTACTTTTTTCATACTTTTCAAAAGAATTTATAAAAATTACATATTACATTTAAGGGGTATGCATACCGACCGTTTCTAAGGAGTTCAATATAGGCAATTTTCTAATTGTGTGCACGCGGGTCATTACATTAAAATTGTAAGTACCTAAATACTTATAGCAAGATTTACCACTACATATTTCATCTACTCATATTTTGTAATACTATGATTAATAATTTTTAAAAAATCAAAACTCATTTAAGTTAATATAAAATTACACTATTCGTTCTAATATTTATAAGAAAAAACATAATAAAGTTTAAACAAAAAACCACTTTATTCGATTGAATTTACATCATATTATGTTGTTATTTTATTCAAAAAGTAATGACAATCTCCTTTTGTTGGAAGCAAATAAAATAATTGAATCATCAAATTGTTGATTAAAAACTTGTTTATCATCATACCTATTTGGTGTATATTAATTAACACCCCAAGCTACTAAGTCTTCCGTTTCCCATCCTATTTCTAATCCACGTGAAGCACTACGTGTACAAGTGTAGAAATAATATTTAACCCAACAAAAATAACTACGTATCATATATTTTAGCCATGAATCATGAATCGATTTGCTCTGATACCTAGGTGATTAGTGTTAAAAGTAATAAATAACA
This sequence comes from Macrosiphum euphorbiae, assembly GCA_949089665.1. Taxonomy (NCBI): domain Eukaryota; kingdom Metazoa; phylum Arthropoda; class Insecta; order Hemiptera; family Aphididae; genus Macrosiphum; species Macrosiphum euphorbiae. The sequence continues at coordinate 2,276,529 of CARXXK010001029.1, forward strand.
AATAATTATTAATCTAATCAGTCTGTGCCTCGTGGTATCAGCAAAGAATAAGACAATCAATCGTACCTGGTCGTTGGTATAAATTAAACACGGTTTAAGGACACTAATATTTAAGGAAATCAACAGTAATATACCAGATAAATACATAAGGTATATTATATTATTTGGGTGATAAAAAAATAGTTACCTGGAAGTATAAGCGGATAAAAAATGTGGTCAAGTGGGTACCTACCGCTTTGCTGTACAGTAGTTGTTGAGCATATCGTTGTAATGGATGTGTTATATTTGAATTCAATTTGAAGATTTTTTCATGCCTATAAATAGTTCATAAGGAGTCAAAATTGTTTGAAGAATTTACGATGTATAGAAAATGCTAATGTAAATATTTGGTGAACATTTCAAGAGATTATTTTGGAAATACAACAAAACAGTTGCGTCGCCATAATTTTAGTACCAGGTAGGGGCCCAAATTGTTGACTTGATATATTCATATATATATATATAAACAAGAGTGATGAAATGACAGGCACTTGTACAGAGAGGGCCAGAGGGGGGTGCCGCATCGCTTCAATTTTTTTTTACACTTCATCGTGTAAATTTACTAAAACAATGATTTGTAAACATGTGTAAATAGTATTATTTGCCTAACAAAATTTAAAACTTTTTGAAGAAAATCTAAAAGATCGATTAATGGAAATTCGATTTACTGCTGAATATCGAATATCATAACAATTATAAGTTCAAACACTCATAAAAAATGTATGTTGAGTTTAAGTATAAGTTTTTTTTATAGGCAGCTGAAATACCGTGAAATACTTTGTGAAATCTTTTATTAACATTTTTAGATTCTGAGTGAAACGATGAATGTATTGATTTTACAATGATGTGTGTTTATTTATTTTATTTTATTTTTTTTTTGTCTGTGTACACGATAAGTAGTCGAAATAATGCTTCGATTTTCAACTTCAGTATCTTGTTCGATTGGAAAGTGAATATCGTTGGTGCATTGGGGAGGTCAAAATTTAAAATTCCCAGTACTTTTCAAAAGTGCCAAGAAAAACAAAAGAAAAATTAGGGAAAAACGGGAATTTTTACGCAAAATCGATTTTTCAGGAAATTGAATTTGGTTTTTGGTGTAACTTTAAGACAAATGACCGTAGATACATGAAATTCTCACTGGTTGTTTATATTTGCATTTTCTATACAGGATAACATTTTCAAAATATTTTGATTTATTTTGAACTGTTTAGGGACATTTTCATTTTTCATTTTTTTTTAGTTTTTTTTCTAGAAATATCAATAACATTTTATTTGTTGGTTAAAAAAACTTGAATATTTAATATAAGGCCTCTAGTATATTGTTTCAAACTGGAGCGGGGACGGGTTACTCGATATGCACTTACAAATCAAAATTTTGGGTCGGAAACCCGTATAATATTTGTGCAATAAATAATTATAAATCAATAGCGCAAAATCGTAATACAAACTCTAAACTAAATACAATGGCTGTTGAACAATACGTAGATTTAAAAACAGACCACGTGGGGCTAAATAAATTATCGACCTGAGTTCGACGACTGCGTGACCAATGTAGGTCCCTCGCCGGACAATATGTTCTCAGTTCGTTGCCCGACGGTGATAATTCCTGTTTCGGCGAGAGTTTCGATCACGAACGACGCGTGGTGTCACGGAAACGAAATAAAACCAACGACCAAATGCACTTAAATGGCGGCCACTCGCGATCACGCAGGGTGTAAAAAACCTGCGGAGTAAATAACTCGAGTGCGATATCGACGTGTCGCTCGGCGTCGATCACGACGGACCCGAAAGACGGACAGACGGCGACTTTTATTTCACGCCATGTAATGGGCGCGGTATTGCGACAACCACGAGTGTCCACGACAACGCGAGACGTAAACTTGGTAGTAGGTATCAACCGTGACCGCTGACCGCAGCTCGGGCCTCGCAGTTCACACACCTGGTGCTCACACGAGTACCACGTGACGCGCACGACACACACACGGAGAACAATAGCGGGGAACGTTGCGCAACGTTGGGAACAGACAAAAAAACAAAAAAAGTTCGCAGATGGCCAGCTCGGCGGCCGTTGACGGCGGCGCGGCACTGCGGAAGGGGGACGCCGTCGCTCGGAGCTTCGACATCTTACGCGACTTGGAGCGTCCATGGTTTTGGCGGGGAACCCGTTCCGCGTTCGAACACTATTCCATATTAGGAGGTTGTCAAACTGAGCCATACGGGGGACGCCCAGGGTAGCTCAGGGGGGGGGGGGGCAAACAAATTGTAAGTACCTAAATACTTATAGGAAGATTTACCACTTTCATCTACACATAATATTTTGTAATACTATGATTAATAATTTTTAAAAAATCAAAACTCATTTAAGTTAGGTAATATAAAATTTCACTATTAGTTTTAATATTTATAAGAAAAAACATAATAAAGTTTAAACAAAAAACACTGCTTCGACTTTTTCAACAGTAGGTATTTGAAAGTGAATATAGTTGGTGCATACGGGAGGTCAATATAAATACTTATAAAATAGGTAATTATAATTCATTTTAAACCTTAAAATTAAATTAAAGGTAAACAAACTTATGAGGAATCTTGTATTAAGGGGATCGGTGGCGGCGTATATTTAAGGAGTTCAGTATAGGCAATATTTATAGCACGTGCGTGTGTGACTTGAGACTGTGTGTGTAGTAAATGATTATTAGTGTGTGTACGTGTCCCCCCACCGTACCATGTTTACCTACTCCACTGCTTATCTGCTAATTCACAATAACTGTAAACAACACTATATAGTTATACGCAATAATAATAATAACGTATATAATAACAATTCCCGCATTCGCTGTCTTCTAAATTATATAATATTTTGATTATTCAACGTCCATGTCCCATGATATTAGTATATAACACATTTCTTTACACATCAACATTTTATTATTTACTTAAAAAACCACCATAGTTTCAATTGTAATAATTTGGAAAATGTATTTATTATAAAAATAAGAGTTTACTATAAGGTACTAAGGATTAGGTATTAAAAAAACACACGCTTTAGGTATTAATTTGCCGTGTATATTAAAATACAAACTTTTATAAGTATATTATATTATGGTTCCGGTAAACCAGATCTTATAGGCAATCCTCTGTCAAACCTCGAGTCAATGATTTCTGGCACCAAAGATTCCATAAAAAATTTTGTAGTTTGAGGTTCAATATTATTCTTCCAAAACTCCTCATCCCGATATATTTGATCAACAATAAAACCTATTAAAAAATATCTTTTTTATATGTTGATTTTAAATAAAAATTAATGTTAAAACATTATTTACCTTTGGGCGTCCAAACTACAAAATAACACAAGGTTCGTTGTGTAATATTTAACTGTCCTTGAACTTGATAATAATAACAATTATTTTTTTTTAATATTAATTTCCCATTATTGAAAATCAAATATTTTAGTTTTTTATTATGTACAGCCTCTTCTGGCGTATACTCCTTTATACTTTGAGGACACTTAATTTCTATAATTGAGTCTTTGCCAATTAATCCATCGGGACTCGCCGCTAGATAATAAAGTGTCCTATGTATAAATAACCCTGCTGGTTCAATCTTTTTACTATATTGTTTTTCAAAATCTCTTTTAGCCATAGGTTCGTTTTCAATGCCATACCTATATAGTGTAAATAAAATTAAATTTACCTAATGAAACTATCAGAGTACTTATGGAGTATGCTAGATTACTATTAAACAAACCGAGTAGCAGAGTTTCCTTGGAAAATATCATACATAATGCTCTTGACAGTGTTTGCTCGAGAAGTGCTTCCTCTAAGCTTACACACTTTTCCAAAATTTAAAGCTGTGAGGCATGACTTTCTATATTTTTGCCATAATGTATTATTTTGTTGGCCTACAGTTTTTCTCTCCACTTCTTCTATTTCGTGAATAGATAGTTTTAAAATTTTTAAGAATTTGTTTTCCTCTCTTAAATATTCATCTTTTGGCATATCAATAATTGCACATCCTAATTCCTCTACAGCCCCATAATGCTCATCAGGTCCGTCAACAGTTTTTGACCTCTTTGGGAAGGTTCTTATAATAAAAAAAAAATCAGTTATGTATATTATATTATTTTTTCCTAGACAGTAAAAAGGTTAAAATGCATTTTGATATTATTAATTTATTATTCATTCACTGCATAGTTCAAAAAATAAAATATTATTATTTTTATATTATACATAGTAGGTACCTACATTATAGGTTTAACCTCCCCCTCTATTTTTATTCATAGAAAGTAAACATTTTATTATAATAAAATTTTAATTTTTAATTATTAAATAATACCTTTCGAAAATTAAACGCCGGTCTTTTAATTTTTCTTTCGCTTTCTGTACTTTATTTATATATTGTTTTGTGAATAATCCAGGGCTTGTATTCGTTATTTTTTTTTATGTAAATTACTAATATATTTTGGTCCAAAATTATATGATGTTACTGCTGAATTACACCTTGCACCGTATGATCCTAAAAATTGTATAGGTTGGTTTCAATTAAACATAAACGAAAATAAAATTTTTTGATTTACAAGTATACCTACGTAATAATTATGTACCTCTAGAAGAAAAATTGACTCGCTTTCCACCTACATACTTGGCAACTACACTATTAAAGCCTTCTACTGCATTATTATTTACGTTGTTTATGAGGCTTTGAGCATGATGAGCAACGATATTTCTTGCTCCTAAAATATCCTTAAATAAACCACAATTGTCCATTTGAGGAACTAAATTTACCTCGCCTTCTTTAAGACCGGTACAAAAGTAACTATATATACATAATTTTAAATAATTTCAGATAAACAACAATATCATTTAATTTATTATAAATCATCATACTTGGCACAATTAGAATGATCTCCAAATACGTGGTATGGGCTGTTTAATATATCTTGTTTCAAAAGTTCAACTTTTTCATTATGATGCAACGTCATATTTTTCCTAAAATCTATTGCCTTGGTAATTGCACACCTATTTGAAAATGTATGTGTTTATGATTTTTGCTAATAATTTTTAATCACACCAATCTAAATTACATGCGAGCATTAATATTATATAATGTATAAACGTACCGCAATTTTAGTCGTTTATCCTTTAATACTTTCCGAAGAAATCCAGGTACAACAGTTCCCGAAGAACTTTTTCGACGACTGGCAATATCAACGATTCGATTTAAATAGTTTCTGAGAATGTGATTCATACATTGATACATCATACATGATTAAATCGTAGATATAAATACAACATTTTTTTATGAATTTCTAACTCAAAATTATTTCAAATTTTCGTTATTATAGATTTAATTAGTTTATTTTGATAATTATCGTAAATCCGCGAATTCAAATTTCGTCACGAAAAGTTTGATAACGGATACACACTATTTATGTTCTTTACTTCTCACAAATTCACACAGAAATAATATACGTGTAATAGTAAATGCCTAAACACTACTCCTTAAAACATGGTATGCTTTAACCCCTTTTTCTAAAATATGTACTTTAAGTGTCTTTAACATAATATATCGGTGTGCTTTAAATACATTTAATATAATAATTATTCTTTTTTTTTGTATTTTTAATCATATTATTTAATAACAATTGGTAAGTACCCTAAACATTGTTGTTCATTACCTAAGCATATAAATATAAAATAGGAAAATAGATGAAAAATATATAGTAGGTACCTACCCAAGTTAAAAAAGGTGTGGCAAGTGGGTGTCGCTCTGCTGTACAGTAGGTCACAAATTTTGGTTTTTGGAGTAACTCTAAAACAAATGACTGTAAATACACTAAATATCTACTAAACATTTATATTAGCATTTGCTATACAAAATAAAATATTCAAAATATTTTTACTTGTTTTTAGCTGTTTACGGACATCATCAAACTTTTAATTTATTTAGTTTTTTTTCTTTGAATGTCAATAAAACTGTATTTGTTTTGTAAAATACTAATATACAATTGAATACAAGACTCTTAATATTATATTGTTACAGTGGCATTTGAAAAATATTCAAAATAGTCCCAAAGTTTTTTTATAATAATTTAATATTTGAATTTTAACAAAAGTCGTAAAAATCACGAAAACGTTCAAATTATTTTCAGTTAGAAATTCATGAAAATTTTCATTTTTAAATCTAAGATTTTAAAATGTCATACAAGATTCCTCATATGTTTCTTCAATTTTATAGAAAAAAAAAAGTGAATAAGAAAGACCAATTAAATTTTTATGAACGTTTGAAGTTCAACATTGGATATTATCTCGATTTTTCAAGTACTCAGCTATTTTCTTATTTTGTTGTAATTCAAAAACGAATAAAATATAGATACATGAAAATTTCACTGAATGTTTATGTACTAATTGTCTATACACCATACAATTTTAGTCGTTTTGTGCTGTTTACGGAGAATTTCAAATTTCAAATTTGTTTTTTTCCCCATAAATATCAATAAAATTGTATTTGTTGGGCCAAAAAGCGTCAAAACTTAATACAAGGATCCTGATATATTGCTAGAATAGCAGTTGAAGAATATTAAAAATATATAGGCACATTTTTAATTATTATTATGGTGGGCTTCATGAAGCGTGAATGCGTTCTTCCCAATTTCCAAAATTATAATTAACAATTTTATTGAACTTATATCATAATATATACAGTGTTATACAGTATACACATGTTTTACTTTACGTGATTATTAGATATTTAAAGTATACCCACCTAAATTAATGTATTGTAATTAAAAATACCTATTATTATTAAACATATATTATATTATGTGTGTGGATTTCTTCTAAAGAAAACACATCAATAATGAATTGTAGCTTAAACTTGATCAAATAATTCCTTCAAACAACGTTTGCTATAATATGTATTTTAAATAATTCATGGAGGATTTAATACTTCAATTATAATACAAATTTAAGGGCTTGGCCTCACCAAATACCCCCCAAATTGTGCTCATGGCCATTCTTCAATGTAATTATTTACACGGCAAGAGCGTAGCAAAACAAATAGGTAATGGCAAATTGGCAAAACTTACTTTTTTATCAAATTTTCAGTGACAGTAAAAAACTGTGATGTGTATTATAGGTTAAAATAGATACGAATTACGAGCATTATTGAATCAATTGTATTATTGTATGATATCTCATGAAAATATCAAGAAATATTACAAGATTATTTACCTTATTTTATTAAATAAAAAATAAAACGCGGTTACAAAGTTATTGCTGTTGAATGTCATAGATACTAGTTTGTTCTTACATATCTGAAAGTGGTTTAGGCATGTCGCATGTGGTTGTAACTTATTTCCTAACTTGTTAAGAAACATTTTACTCTCAAAATGTTTACCACATAACTTGACGTTTTTAATTGAAATAATATCAGCAGACAGCATAAAGTTATTTAACCAAATTGCACACATAAAAGCATAAAGAAAAAATTAGTTTTTTTATACCTACTACAAACACAATTGACTTGGTACTCGTTATATATTGTATATGTTTAAATTGTGTAGGTTATTCTGTAATCAAAAAATCTTAAAAATAAGAATACGCATTTTTTTTTTTATAGTTTTAGGTTCAAATTTGGAAGAAATGACATATTATAAGTATTCAAGAATAACGATTTTAGTTATTTAGCTGTAATTTTATAATATTAATATTCAACTTACCACCTACCGTATTAATAATTAGTAATAACTAATAACAATATAGTTATAAATAAGTCTTATAATATAAAATATCCACAATGACAAACCGTCCCCGCCGTGAATCGTTGTTCGTATACATTGCTATTTTATCAATGAATTCAAATTTAATAGCATCCATTGACATTTTACAGTGAACCACTTGTAACCTACAGTACAGCACAGTGACATCCACTTACTCGCCTTTTTTTATTAATAATCTGGGTTTTAATTAAATCTTTTATGTTTTTGTATTTTTACTTTGAACTGTTAAATTATTAAAAAAATTTGAGTATTTTAAAAACAAATATTGAACTGTCAATCTTTATCTAAATTAGGATAACCATTTAAGATATATTAGACCATTTTTCAAGACATGAGAATTTATTGATAAATAATTATCTTTTTAGTTTTTGTGGTCATTATTATTTATTATAATTAATACTTGATAGGTACTTTATTTTTGAATATAAAGTATCAAAATCGCTTTGATTCATATAATGATCGTGTAGTATACCTTGGCAACAATATTATTCTAATATTCAATAGTTTTGATAACAAAATAAATTAATTTTTCGCTATAAATCATGAGTGTTTCAACACATATATCAAAATAAAATCCAATCATAATATTTTGTCGTACAAAAATAATAAATAAGGCTTAACTATTTAACTATGACTGATATAAATAGTATTCTGCTAATGTTAGAACTATAATAATAGATTAATGAATTTACTATTTATTTGTATTTAGGTACCATATAAATATACAATAATAATATATTATGTATTAATGTTAAGTCATAGATATACATTTAATTTTAAATCAAACCATAAATCTAATATTTTCGTAAATTATTGTAACCATAATAAATTAATAAAGTTGCATAAATATGTTTTAACTATTAAGTATGGTGGTACATGAAAACTCATTGCATACAACATATTGGTAAACATATTATGCTGTTTATTGGTTTGACAGAAATGTATTTTGGATGTCATAGCTCATGATTATTATTAGGTAAGCGCTATTTCAAATATCGTATAATATACGTACTTATATGAAATATAGATTTATGGACATCTAATCAAAAACATAAAGTTGACTATTGTCTATTGATTTATTAGCTATCATTTGCTATATTTTGCTTAGTGTTTTTGTTTAGGTATATGAATTAGATAAATTAACCTGTATGCATGTTGCGTGTATTAAACATAGATATTAATTAATATTATTATATTAAATGAAAATAAAACAAATTTAAATTTAATTTAATGTTTATTCAAAATTCGAATTCAGATGCAGATATTTTTTTTTCCATGATAATGATATAAATTAACGTAGTTCTTTTTACTGTCAAATCCATGTTATTTTAAGGTCTGATTAGAGATTACTCTGATAAAGAATTTAAGATTCGACAACTTGCTTCAAATGACTGGCGACTGCCGACTACAACTTAAGAGGAGCGAGTTCTTCAACTTTCTATTCAGTCTTGAGATTCTGTTGCGATGGATAATGAAACCTATGAAGATGAAATATTTAAAGAAGTAAGTGAAATCCAAGTCAACATTATTAAATGTATGTATGTTATTTGAATTAATAGAATTTAAAACTTTATTCAGATACCTGTATATTTGAGCGATGATGCAATGAAATTATTTTTGTTACACTATCCTACACAACTGTCTAAAAACGATCAATTACTGTCGTCGAATGTTACCCAGGTATGTTCATTAATAATTGTAAATTGTTAGTGCCCCGCCACTACACTATCTGTCTTATCATTTGTACATTTTTTTGTATACTTTAAAAAAACTTTTTGTAAGTATAGAAGTAAATTATAATAGTATATTGTTTACAAATAATTGTAGCATAGTCGATAGGTAATTATTAATTAATATTGTATAATATTTACACTAAATTAAATCAAACTTTACATTTTCTAATAATCTTTTAATTGTCATACCTTGATAATTATTGTCACACATTTTATTTGTTTAAATTATATGTTAAGGTTTAAATTAAATGCCAGTATCTAATATTGCAGGGAATTACTCATTGAATCTAACTTTTGACAATTGTATGTACAATACATTTAATGATATAGGTAAACTAGATTTGACACTATTTAAACATACAATAGCTGTAAGCTAACAACATACTGTCAGGATTTTATCCGTTATCTATCTCTCACTTTTTTTTGTTGCTATTTGCCTGGTTCATTAAAGTTATCTGTCAATTGGCTATAGACCTACCTAGAGTAACTCATAAGTAAAAGAGAAAAAAACAAATTTTTGTCAGCATCTATAGCAATCTAGTGGGATCACGTGCTTATTAAACTAGTTTTAGATTGTGAGCGGTATATATTATCCAGACTGATAAATCGTCTCCTCTCATAATTGTTTTTCTGGCTGCAACTTGTTTGAGCACAATCTATAATTTTTACTTGAAAATGGAACTTGTTTGCGCACACGCTTATAATAAATGTACAACTGGTTTTTAGCACACGAAAAGAATTATATTTTATCTGTGTTGGGCACATAATCATCGATAAAGAGTACAGAAATATTATAATAAAATTAAAATTAACATGCATTTTCAACTTGAACAAGTATTAAAATTAACAATTATTAACATGCATTTTTAGCAAGTATTAAATATTATTTATTAACACATATTAAGAAACAAGTATTAACATGCATTTTTAACCACACCTATGGGCTATGAATACATTCATAGATAGTCATAAGTCTATTAAGGGGGGAAGGAAAATGTATGTAAGTACTTTAATAATTTACTTATTAATAAACAAATATTACTATATGCTATTAAAGTCTAAAAGGTAACTGTGCTTAAACTATGTGTTTGGTTACGGCTCATCTGTTCAAAAACGAAAGGTAATTTTGTGCCCAAACAATTTATCTTTTTGGTATATGTGCGCAAACCAGTACCGACCGTTTTTCTTATACAATGAAAGAAGATCATTGAATTCAAGTTTAATACAATCCATTATACAATGACCCACTTGTAACCTACTGTACAGTAGAGCTACATCCACTTACCGATTTGTTATTGTCGTATTTTAACAAACAATATTTTTGTTTCGTATATTACAATTTTAAAAATATTGGTCTTAAAATAATATTTTATAATGCTTCTAATAATTTTTAAGGTTTCATTAAATACGCAGATGACACAATACCTAACATTTTTATCGACCTTGCTGAAGTTTAAGTTGACAATATATTAGGCACCTATGTGACATCTGAAATTCTTGAACAAATTAAAGAATGCGATTAAGAATGTATTTATTAATTATTTAGTTTAAATTATTATTAATAATTTTATTTTATTTCTTTATTATTTATTTAATTAAATCCATTTACAATAGTTATATATTATAATGTTGCAGTATAACAAACATAATATGATGAAACATTAATTTAGTGGATTACATATAAAATATTTATATTTAAGTATATACTTTTAAAATTTATTTGTATTTATATTAAAATCCTTTTGAAACACAGTATTCGAATACATATTTCAAATACAAATGAAACCAAGTATTTAAATACGTATTCTGAATACATTTGAAAAGTATTCTTAGCAAGACTGGTTACAGATAATGGAAACAAGATAATATAATAAAATACAATTCAACATGTATTAAGATTTAAATAGGTGCAAAATATCAATATACCTACAAAGAAATATTGATAATACATTTTTTAATTTTTGGATTATATAAATAATAACACATACTGCCATTAGAAGATTTCCTATTTGTAAATTGGTCAGATTTCCCAAATTAGGGGCGATTGACACATTTTTGAGATCTGCTTTCTCTTTTTAAATGGTAATTCATTCACAAAAATTCAAAATAATAATAATTTTTATTTAATTAACTATAGTTTGAATTATAAAACGTACTATATTATTAGGCATTAACCACTAACATTCAACACACAATCATAAATCATAATATAATATTAGGAATACATATCCATATGTTTTTAAAGTAGGTTGTATTCAAATCTTATTTTACTATTCAATTGAAATATTGTATAAAAGTATAATAAACTAGCATAGTTATTAAGTAGTAACAATTTTAGACGATTGTATCATAGATATTGTTAATACTTACAAAAATAAGTAGTGTCCCTCTTTTGGACATGAACATTTAGGTCACTCTTATTTCACTTAGCATGTTGACATATATTTTACATGGTAATCATGTGTGACAGGGGTTCAACAAACTATAGTATCTAAGAATATATTCTGTATTTATTTATGCTTTTATTTTTATAGTGTAAATATAAATCAGAATGTGAAGAGTTAGATATATCGTATGCGCTTGACGCTGATCAAAATTATGATAAAGGTCATGGGCAAGAGTTGGCTGCCGAAATTGACAGAATATCCAAAGATAAAAGCAGCTATCCCAGGTTTGAACATAAATGTACATTGCATACTATGTATAATATTAAAACATATTAATGTATTTTACTCGGAGAAATTTAGATTTTTATTGAAATCGTAAACTCTGATAGAAGCAATATTGTTAAATAATGTTATACATTCTATGTGCATATTATTAACCTGATATATTATTTTAATTCTACAAACTAAAATTAAAATTATACGTGTATTATTAATATAGCGGTATGGTTGATCACTTAAGCTTTGAATCCCACAATACATCATCAAATACCACTGATATGATAATGTATACATCTGGAAAAAGTATTCATTTATGTCCACTGAAGAAAACAATGATTATGCTCCCTAAATTGTCTCACATTGATAAGATTGACCCAAAGAATGAAAATAAAAAGTCTTCCCACAACGGTAAAACAAAATTGAAAATCTAAATCTTTAAAATTGTATATTCATTTGTACTAAAACTCATTATTATTTAGAGTCTGAGGAGGAAGAAGAAGAAAGTGAACAGATTATGGCAAAATTCAAAGATAGGCCTGGTAAAATAAGTGAAAAGAAAAAAATTCAAGAGATGGTTAAACAACGAGCAATGGAACCTTGGATTGATTTAAACTTTGTACCAAATGGACATTACTTTTCCAGGGTAATAACTAATAACTAATAGTATTGATTCTATTCATATATGTATATATATATATATATATACTTAAGTTTTCATGACTTAGGTACATTTGAACCTAGTATTAATTCATTATCAATTGGTTTATATTATATTTAACAATATAATATATTATATTCAGTGGCGTGGCAAACTAAAAATTGTCCAAGTATTAATGCATAATAATGTATTAATATAATATAACTAATTATTTTCAGATCGTTATTGACTACCTATTGAATATATCATATATTACATTTACTAGCACCCACCCCTCCCACCCACTCACCAATCTATTTAAGAAAAATCTCAGAGGCAGTTGTCTCTGAAATTACCTTTTACCACACCACTGATTATATTGTCATGTTTAATTTGTGGAATCTGGTCACTATTCAGTATTATTAATTACGGCAGTCTATGTAAAATATAAGTACTTTGTTCGTTCATAGTATACAGTTATTGAATGTGTTTTTACAATTTATATAGGTACCAATATAAATACGATATTATAGAATAAGTTATATTATTTACTATTATTGTACTTAATACACTATTTATATTTTAGTGAATTTATTATTTAATTTATCACAACTTGCTAGTCATTAGTGTGCCTCTTTAAAAAATCATTTATCCACTGTTTTACATGTACATTATTTAATTGTATGCTTCTTATATGCTTAAAAGTGGTTTTCCAATGGTTAATTAATACAATTTAATAATATACATTTTAACTGTGAATGCCCATATAATATTAATCTTTTAAAACTGATACTGTTTACTTTGCCATTTTAAAAACTCAGAATTTTAAATAACTGGTAGTTGCAAAAACTTTTTTTTCTGTACTTACCCAACTATATGTAAACTGTCCATCTCTAGTATATTTAAACAGTAGTTTATTTGTATTTTTGCATTTTTTTTTCAGGAAGAATTAGATAAGTTTATATTGCCATATTCAAATAGAACTGATCAAGAAGATCCTGATATAACAATGACTAAAGTTGATAAAGAAGTAATCAATGAAAATATTAATGTGGTTAGATCACGTCAATTATCTAAAAATAAAATCAAATCATATTCCCTTGAGAAAAAAATAAAAATACATTTATTTAATGGTAAGTTATTATTTGTTATCTCAGATTTTACTGTTTTTAACACTTGTATAAAAAGTTAATTTTAGTATTATTATTTCTAAAATATTGTATAACCATGTATCATGACATGTTTATACTGTACACTTTTTTATACTATAATAAATTAGAGTTGCCAGATGTCCTGATCTGAGCAGAACAGTCAAAGTTTCACAAACTCGTAATGTTGTACCAGACGATCTTTAATTTTGTTCCAGTTATTAGAGGCTAAGAGATCATAATACTGTATTTTCCTCTCTTTTAGTTTATCTTTTGACAAAAATCTAGGTGATTAATCATTAATTATATTTAAACATAAATATTTTATGTAACAAGTTTAATAGAATACTTTATTTTACACAGTTTATTTTTGGATTTCTCACAATTTGAAAGTAATATAAAATACGAATAACAAATTTGACTTGAATTCCATTGATTAAATATTGAATATACTATTATGTGTCATTGAAACTAATATTTGTAATATTTTCAGCAAAAATGATATCTACAAAGATGTTGATAAATCTACTGCATAAAAGTGGTGTGCCAAGTGATGAAAGTGTTACAACAATTTTGACTCATTTAAAAGAAATGGCAGTTTTAGTTCATGGCAATTGGACCATAAAGAGTGAAGAACTCTATCCAGATAATACTATATCTTCCCATTTTGGCTTGAGTTTTGAAGTCATGCGCCTTTTAAGAGATTATATTGTAAGATATTATATTAATATTATATTCATCAGTTTATATATATTAGTTGAAAATTGTTCCAATACATTATTTTAAATATGCAAAAAACTAATTGATTATTATAAGGTGATATATAAGGTTAGATTTAAAGGAAAAAACTTTTTTTTTTAATAATAATAATAGAGAAATCATTTAACATCCGTGTTATTTAATATGTAAAATGATGAACATATTTTTTAAACTACGGTGTAACGTCCTCTTAAAAAAAGAAACTATTATTAGTTGATTTTCCCCTAATGATCAGATGTACATTTTAATTGGCAGGATCATAGATGTTCTATAAGTCTACAAACAACTATTTTTTGTGAAATGTTATATTATGTCCTCATGAATATTTTATTATAAATTATAAGATTAACAATTTTATTAATTTATGAACAACAGTATGTTATTTTTTACTGTAAATTTATAAGGTATCCTTTAATTTATTACGTAATCTACATATAATTATAATATACTATGAATTAAACTACCCCGATTTATTATAACAACATTCATTTATACATTTATTCATTATTGTTTAAGATTCACTTATTGGATTCTGACCAGAATGTCAACCGTAAAAATATTGGCAAAATATTTAATGCACCACCAGAAGAAGTTAAGGATGTTTTGAACTCTGTTGCAGTACTGGACAAAACCAAAACGTGGAAACTGCTTGTTACTGACAATGATGGATTTTTAGAAAAGTATGTCTAAACAATTTTTCTTAGAATAAAAAATTTTAATGGTATGACAAGGTAAACATACATTTTGACTAATGTCTCAATTTAAAAATGGTGTGTAAAAAAGATGATTTTTAAAATTATCTGTAACATTAATGCCGGGTTGCATAAAAGCGATGATTAAATTAGTTTAATGGTTTGTTTTAATGAATGATTAAAATACTTTTAATGAACCGATTAATGTACTGATTAATTAACCGTGTTGCATAAAAGATGTATTAAACTACTTTTGGTTTATACCTAGTATGTGGTTTTTGATAATTTTGTTATCACCAAATTGAGAAGATAATATTAATTATTAATACAAATCACGATTAAAGATATATATATATATATATATATATATCTTTAATCGTGGTACAATTGTACAAATTGAAAATATACTCATATATATAATATAATGATAATATTATGGTAATTGCCAATTGGTAAATATTAAGTCAATACGAATTACGAATATGCAAATTATGCAAATTTTAATAACTAGTAGGTATAACTCGTATCGGTAGGCATATTAGCTATCTTGAGATTTGAGAAAAAATTATAATTGTGTGATAAACCGTTGCATAAAAATTTAGTGAGCCGAAATCTGATCACTAATTTAATGATCTGGTAACCTCCAGTTTAAGGAACCAATAAGTTTAATGACCGTTTAGTGAGCCATTAAATAATTTATTCATTCAATAGCGCGCTATTGGTTCATTAAATGTTTAATGAACGTTTATGCAACCCGGCATAAGAGTTATAAATAAGCTATAAATTGATGACTCAATCTTTTTTTTTTTTTGTAGTAAAAAGAATGTATGTCTTATCAGTTTTTAGAGTCATAAAAAGGAAAGCATTGTTATAACCAGGGATTGGAAATTTTTTTGATAACATTATAATTTATATTTATATCATTAAATATTAATTTATATTACAAAATACACATTTGTTTCAAACTTCTCTGATGTCATGAACACATTTTTAATTTTGGCATCTTTTCTGTTTTTAGTGCTATTTTAGATATATTTTCATATATGAATCGAATCAAACACATTTTATTGAATTTATTTTTTACTTAATCATCGATAGTGCATAAAATTAGTATTTTAATTGTTTAATTTATCTCAAACGCTTGTTTATTGAAGTGATTTTTTTTTAGTGAAGGAACAGCAGGTTTCTTATTCCTAAACAGTGATCACTATATATCTATGGTATATTTATTAATTATTATACTATTATACTTTAACTATGATAAAAAAAGCATTTAAAGAATAAAAATTTAAAAATAATGTAAATATTTCCCTATTTTAGATTCTGAGCATCGCTCTGAATGTACTTGTTTTACAATGATGTGTGCTTTTTTAATTTTAAGGCGGCCTCAGTCGGTTGTGTTTCAAGGATATTAATATAGGCAATTTAACAGGATATTAACACAGTTTAACATTAAAATGACTTGAAAGTGTGTGCAAAGTAAATGAACATTAGTATGTGCGAGTTTAATCTGTAATCGTTTTCGGTCAATATTTCCTAGAAATGTCCGGAATTATAACAGTAAACCCGTATATTACCTCCCGGTACATTAATATTAATCGTCAATTAACTTACGTACGCACAGGCATTGGCGGAGATTTTTAATTACGATCAACTTTTTAATTTAAAATAACCTGCTTTTAGATCAATAAACTAGACGAAACTGGATGAATTTGGTTTGACGGATTATGATTGATTAAAAAGTTTACTAGGTTTTGCCAGAGGCGAATTTTAATATTACAATTATTGTAAGTTCCATGATGAATTGTATAAATACAAAATTATCATATTTTTATTCTTGGATAAAACAGCTGAAAAAATAAATATTCAAAATCTCCTTTGGCAAAAACCAGTAAACCTATTAATCAACCATAATCCATTTTCAAAAATAAAATCCGTCAAACCAAATTCCTCCAGTTTTGAATAGCTTATTGGTTAAAAAGTCACTTTTTTTCAACGACTGGAGCCCCCTTAATTTTTTTAATTGTTTCTGTCATCACCTTTAATTACAGCTATTATTTTCTTCAACAGTATCTTTTCTGATAGTAAAGTGAATCTACTTTGAGGGGTAAAAAGTAAAAAATGCCCAATTGTTTTCATAAGCGCCGGGGAAAAAAAAAAAAAGGTCCTCTGCTGTACAGTAGGTTACAAGTGGGTCACTATATAATAGATGGTATTAAATTACCATCAGAGTTCAATGATATAATATTATGGTATAAGAAAAACGATTCTAAACTGTGATACTATCATGGATATATAATAGTGTACTTTAGAAATTTCAAGTACCCGCAAATAATATTATACAATCACAAGAATGTACACAGACACACAAAAAAAAAAATTAAAATTAAAAAAAAAACACATCATTGTAATTTCAATACATTCATCGCTCCACTCAGAATCTAAAAAATTAAAAATTAAAAAAAAAAAATAACACACATCATTGTAAAATCAATAAATTTAGTTTATGGTGTAACTTTGAAACAAATAACCATAGATATTATTCACTTATGTTTATATTAGTATAATTTCTATACACAATAAAATTTTCAAAATATTTTGACTTGTTTTGAGGGGCTTACATACATTTTCAGATTAAATGTTTTTTCAGTATTTTTTCTCTAAATGTTAATTGAATTTTATTCGATGGGATTAAAAAGCTTGAACATTTAATACAAGGCTCCTTGTCCTAATCTATTGTTAAAATGAAAGTTGAAAAATATTAAAAATATAGTCATCATTTTTTTTTTTATAAGCATTTAAAGTTTAAAATTTATAAAAAATTTTCTTTTTAAACTTTTTGATTTAAATTTAATTCAAAAAACCTCAGAAATTTGTCTACCTTTATCAAAAAAAAAAAAAAAAAATGTGTACCTAAAAATCAAATTAAATTTTTATGAATGTTTGAAGGTCAAACATTGAACTCAACTACAGTTGAATCATTTTTCTTATACAATGATATTATATCATTTACTGTTTTCTCAAACAACCCAAATTAATAATTTATATGTATTTTTTTATATACTAGTGTGGACAATTATGATGAAATATGTAAAGAACAAAGTGATTGGTGGACAAGAAGAGTAAAGAAAATCAATACCTGGCTTGAGCAGAAACAAATAAAAAATTCAATGTAAATTTTATTTATTAAATACAACTATGTTTAATTTTTCTTGACCTATTTTTCCAATATTGAATACAAAACTTGTAAGTGTGTATTTAGCTAACTTCATATATAAAGTGATAAACTGATTCAATGAATATAATATATTAGTTATGAGCATTGCTGTGAATTAAATAAATTTGTATGTTTGAAATGGATTAGGCCAAAATTTGTTTTGCCTTGTTTATAGGTCTAATACAAAATATTATTTTGCATATTTTATGGGTTAGGAAATATTATAATTGCATGCTTTCATGATTTATTTGTATTAATGCTTATTTTCTTAAAATTTTTTTTTTTCGGTCCATCTGGTCTAAATTGGTCTAATAAACTCGTATCTCATAAAACCGACAGTAAAATCATGATTGTTCTGATATCTACAAGTCCGTTATCACTTATCCGTATATACATTAGTAATTTTTACAAACTAGAAAAATAAATATTTACCTACCTAAGAGATTTTTTTTGAAATTTAAGTGCATATTTTTAATTTTTCAAAAATTAAAGAATAAAGAAAATCTATATTTATTGGTATCCATACATGAAATGTAAATAAAAAAAGGTGGGTAAGTGGATGTCGCTCTGCTGTACTGTAGGTTACAAGTGGGTCACTGTATAATGGATGGTATTAAATTTGAATTCAATGATACAATATCATTGTATAAGAAAAACGATTCTGAGCGAAGACGGTATGTCAGTCTAGGTTTAAGACAAATTATATACATATCTATGGTATTAAAAAAAAATTGACCGATAATAAATTCCAAATTAATCATATCACATTATCACAATATCCATTAGGTACTTATAACACGTTATACATCAAGATCAATTACAAACCCTGATACTATCATTGATATATAATAGTACACTTTAGAAGTTTCAAGTAGGTACCCACGAATAATATTATATAATCACAACAAAATAACTAGGTTTTTTAAAATGTAATTTCGTCCAAATTTGAACATAAAATGACTATAAAAATAAACTGTGATTGTATATTTTTTAGATTTTTCGGTAAGAGAATTAACTACTTACGTAGAATCTTGTTTTAAATTTTCAATCCTTAGCTATAAAAACTGAACATTTTAGAATTTATTAATTACGATGATTAATAATTTTCGAGATTTTGAAAAATTCTGTCAAAATTCGATCTTTAAATGCTTATAAAAAAAAACTGTGCCTATGTATTTTTAATATTTTTCAACTTTCAACTGATATTGTAACAATATATCAGGAGCCTTGTATTAAATTTTTACACTTTTTGGCCCAACAGATAAAACTTTATTGATATTTAAAGAAAAAAAAACTAAAAAAAATTGAAAGCTGTAAATGTCCATAAACAGCTCAAAAAGAGTCAAAATATTTTCAAAATTGTATGGTGTATAGGAAATGCTAATATAAACATTCAGTGAAATTTTCATGTATCTACAGTTATTCGTTTTTGAATTACAACAAAATAAGGAAATCGCTACATGAGAAATCGAGTGAAAATCCAATGTTGTAAAAATTTGAATTTCAAACGCTCATAAAAATTTAATTTGACTGTCCGGTAGAGATTTTTTTATTGATAAAGGTAGATAATCTTATAAGGAATCTTGTGTTTCATTTTCAAATCTTAGATTTAAAAAGAAAAATTTTTACGAATTCTTAACTCAAAATAATTTGCTAATTTTCGTGATTTTTCCATATTTTGTCAATTTTTGAACTTTAAATGCTTATAAAAAAAAATTGTGACTAAGGATTTTTAATATTTTTCATCTGCCTTTGAAACAACATATTAGGAGCCTTCTATTAAATTTTCAAGCTTTCGCAACCAACAAATACAATTTTATTGATATTTTTAGAAAAAAAACTAAAAAAAAATGGAAAATGAAATGTCCCTAAACAGTTCAAAATAAATCAAAATATTTTGAAAATTTTATCGTGCATAGAAAATGCAAATATAAACAACCAGTGAAAATTTCATGTATCTACGGTCATTTGTTTTAAAGTTACACCAAAAACCAAATTCGATTTTGTCAAAAACTGATTTTGCGTAAAAATTCCCGTTTTTCCTTAATTTTTATGTTGTTTTTCCCGGCGCTTGTGAAAACTATTGGGAATTTTAAATTTTGACCTCCCCAATGCACCAACGATATTCACTTTCCAATCGAACAAGATACTGAAATCGAAAATCGAAGCATTATTTCGACTACTTATCGTGTACACAGACACAAAAATAAAAAAATTAAAAATTAAAAAAAAAAACACACATCATTGTAAAATCAATACATTCATCGTTTCACTCAGAATCTAAAATAAAAAGGTATTTAGGGATTTTCGATTGTGCCTATACAATAAGTTCATGAGCTTAAAATTTAAGATGGCCGATATTTTTATCATTACTTTTTCACTTTTTAATTAATCAACTTTTAACTTGATTTAATCTTAACTAATGTTTCGATTCAAGAAAACATAAATTTTTACGCAAAAACTGTCCAATCTAAAATTGTTGGATATCACTATTAAAAGACTTTAGTTGTAAGGTAGAACTGAATTTACATTCACAACTTAACTTTTCACGTGTATTCAATAGATAGGTACCTATATATAAAAAATATTACTTACCTATTACAAAAATAATGTTGGTAACACATTATATTATAATATAATATTCAAATCTACGTCCTGACCAAAATACATTTGACGGAAACATATGTTTTAGATTTTCCATAATAAGCTGTAAATCCTCGTCCAGACCAAAGACAAATTTGTACCTAAACATTTTTCGACGCCGATGTCAATAACTGTATAAATTGTAACATTTATTAATTTGTAATGAGTCAACTATTCTTATTTAAGTATACATTTTAGTTAAGTGAACGCAGTACAACACACATTTCCAATGTCTGCTAAAAATTTTAATAATATTTATTTTTTGTTAGTGACCTATAACTATCAAGTATCAATTAGATGACATGGCAACATTGGCAACATTATATGTGGAGGTATCTGTAGAAAGGTGTTTTTAATTGTCAGCTTGGTATATATATTTATTATATTACTATACATATATTATATACTTATAAATTAAAATACTGTTAGGTACACTCATAAAAAAAAAATTTCTAATTCCATTCAAAGCGATATAGATATAAAAAATTATAGACACGTATAAAAAGTTGGAAAATGTCAAAAGTTTTTAACCGTATTTTTTTAGAAAAAATCTCGATGGAAACACATATTGTTGGACTTGTCATTTTATTGAATCATAATATGATTATTATTATTGTTATATGGAATCGTAATAATCCGTTTGATATGTAGTAGGTATGTTAGAAACAAATGAGCTAGGAAACGTATTTTAATGAAAAATATTTCATTAGAAATTAATGTTATAATAATAGAATTGGAAATTTTCAAATGTAGTATTGTACTGCCTGAACCGCCCTGCAGACAATATTTTTTCGGAATCGTAGTTACTCAAAATTTTATTTTCATGAAAAATATTTCGTTCTAAATGTATGTTATCGGGTTATCAGGTATCAGTTATACGCGGTACAGTCGGATACGAAGTGGTGGATTTAAGGGGGGCAGAGGGCAAGGGGCGCATTGGCCTAGCATAATCTAGGTTAATAAATTGGCCATTTTTAAATATAGGTATGTGTCGTGAAACTTGAAAAAGACAATGCCCCAGTCAAAAAAAAAAAATTCTAGATCTACCACTACATCTAATACCATTTCGAAAAAATACATTTTATATAAATACGATTCCAAAATAATACTTGTTAAGAAGACGTTACAAAGACATTTAAAATGATGGTAGGTATTTCAAAATTGAAAAGTCCCTTATCCATGGTATTTTAGATTCTAAGTGAAACGATGAATGTATTGATTTTACAATGATGTGTGTTTTTTTTTGTATTTTTTAATTTTTTAATTTATTTTTGTGTCTGCCATCACGTTTTAGGACAGTAAAAGTGCTTGGATTTTCTTCAACAGTAGCTTTTTTGATAGGAAAGTAAATCTAGTTGGTACTTTGGGGGGTCAACACAGTACAAATTTCATAGTAGTTTTCACAAGCGCCGGGAAAAACAACATAAAAATTAATTAAAAACGGGAATTTTTACGCAAAATTGGTTTTCCAAAAAATCGATTTTGGTTTTTGGTGTAACTCTAAAAGAAATGAACGTATATACATAAAATGTTTACTGGTTGTTTATACTATTTGCATTTTATATACAGGATAACATTTTCAAAATATTTTGATTTATTTTGAACTGTTTAGGGACATTTTCATTTTCCGTCTTTTTTTAGTTTTTTTTTCTAAAAATATCAATAAAATTTTATTTGTTGGTTGCGAAAGCTTGAAAATTTAATAGAAGGCTCCTAGTATATTGTTTCAAAGGCAGATGAAAAATATTAAAAATCCTGAGTCACAATGTTTTTTTTATAAGCATTTAAAGTTCAAAAATTGACAAAATATGGAAAAATCACGAAAATTAGCAAATTATTTTGAGTTAAGAATTCGTAAAAATTTTTCTTTTTAAATCTAAGATCTTAAAAATATGTGATACAAGATTCCTTATAAGATTATCTATCTTTATCAAGAAATAAATGTCTATAAGAAAGTCAAATTAAATTTTTATGAGCTTTTGAAATTCAAATTTTTACAATATTGGATATTCACTCGATTTCTCATAATATAGCGATTTCCTTATTTTGTTGTAATTAAAAAACGAATAACTGTAGATACATTAAAATTTCACTAAATGTTTGAATTAGCATTTCCTATACACCATACAATTTTAAAAATATTTTGACTCTTTTTGAGCTATTTACGGACATTTACCGCTTTCAATTTTTTTTAGTTTTTTTTCTATAAATATCAATACAGTTTTATCTGTGGGGCCAAAATGTGTAAAAATTTATAACAAGGCTCCTGATATATTGTTACAATATCAGTTGAAAAAAATTAAATTACAAACGCACAGTTTTTTTTTATAAGCATTTAAAGATCGAATTTTGACAAAATTTATCACAATCTCGAAAATTATCAATCATTGTAATTAATAAATTATAAAATGTTCAGTTTTTATAGCTAAGGATTGCAAATTTAAAACAAAGGTTCTCATAAATAGTTCATACTGTAACCAAAAAATCTAAAAAATATATGAACACAGTTATTTTTTACAGACATTTTAAATTCAAATTTGGACGAAATTACATATTAAAAAACCTAGAATAACTATTTTAGTTATTTTGTTGTGATTGAATAATATTATTCGTGGGTACTTGAAACTTCTAAAGTGTACTATTATATATCTATGATAGTATTACAGTTTTTGTTGATGACGTATAGCGCGTTATAAGTACCTAATGGATATTGTGATATGATTAATTTGGAATTTATTATAGGTACCTATTATAGGTCAAATTTTGGTTTAGTACCATAGATATGTATATAATATGTCTTATACCTAGACTGACATACCGTCTCCGCTCAGAATCGTTTTCCTTATACAATGATAGTTTATCGTTGAATTCAAATTTAATATCATCCATTATACAGTGACCCACTTGTAACCTACTGTACAGCAGAGCGACACCCACTTGCCCACTTTTTTGTATATTAATGGTTACCATTCATTGCATACTATAAGATAGTAATAATAGCCTATTGGTAGAAATGATTATGTTTTATTCATATAAATAGCTGCAGTAGGTTACATATAATAAAATTATATAATTATTTGGATATAATAACTTTGATATTTAGTCACTATATTTTTAACCCCTATTATTTATTTAATGAAGTTAATAGACTCAAAAACTACTAACCTGTTGTCAATAAATACAACTCTATAATTTTAATTTCAAATTTTTTTTCTTTAAACATCTATTGAAAAATGTTTTCTTACTATAAGCATTTGGAGTTCAAATTTTACTATAAAAGGTATGGATGTTAGTATAAAAATTTAGTTTTGGGGGGTGATGGGAAAAAGCTCTTGTCTCTTTGAAATTTGTTAGGGATACGTGGTGTCTTATATTGTTTTGCTTAGTTTGCCGAGTATTTTTATTTTTTAAGCTACTTCGACCCCACTGTTCAAACTGACTGACACCTATACCTATAGCGTATTTTCCTATAAAAAACTGCACACGGGCATATCTCGGATATTTTGTCTTTATAGATATCAGAAAAGTTTAGAGAGTAATTAGTTCAAGTTCTATATATCAAGTGCTAAATAAAATCCACAACTTGAGGTTGCTCATTTTGGGCGAATTATTTCACAAAGCTACCTATATAGGTACATTGACGCCGATATTTGAACTGAGGTACACTGCCGTGTGCCGTACACCGAAACTGAGAAACATTCAGACTGAGATACAAGTCCTATATAGCGCATATATTATACCTACTATAATTGATTTGTCACAAAAAAAAAATTGCACTCGGCTGAAGTCGGGATATTCGGCTAGTGAATAAATAAAAAACCCCCAGGCCAGTAAATTCGGTGAAATTACCTACAACTACAAAAATAACTTTTTTTTAAAATTATTTTTAGAGAATAATAACTATATAAACTATACCCAGGAGCATAATAAGAATATGACGTGCTACAATAAATTTAGAACATGCATATTGAATAGGGTGATGGACGAAACCATCCAGTGATCGCACTTCCTTAAACTTAAATTACTGACTGACAACAATATTTGTGACCCGCGTAAATTGTTTCTTTGATTACCTACTATGTTTGGTGTCGACTCGATTGATGGTTTCTGGGAATATCGACCGAAAACAATATTACAGATAAACAGATTAGACAAACACCCTTACTTAGCACAGGACAAACACAAATCAAAGTTACTTTAATGTCATCATGTTAAGTTGCCTATACTAATTTCCTTAAACACTCTCGACTGCAGGGTGTTAAGCGGGTAAATACTATATATTTATAACCAACGGCTTTATAACCAATGGTTGTTAACATTACCATTTTCTATACTATTTAAATAACTTTATTCACAATAATATCATAAAATATACCTACTTAGTAATGTATAATAAGCTAACTGACTGTATTCAGCAGAATAGTTTTTCTTTTACAATGAAATTTTCTCATCAAATTAAAATGTAAGACAATCCATTACAGTGACCCACTTGTAATCTATTGTAGAGCAGAGCGACACCCAATTGCAAACAATTCTTAATCATCTTCTTAAATTTGCTGTACATTCATGAAGAAAGTATGCATTTATGATATTAAATTATCAAAATATGAATTTAAAATAAAAACAAATCAAAGCATTATTTCGACTACTTAACGGGTAAACAGACACAAAATTTAAAAATTTAAAAACACATCTTTGTAAAATTATCAATATCGTCGCTCCGATCAAAATCTAAAAGTAACAGAGTATCGTATAGGAATTAAACAGTTATCTAATATTCACAACTTGCTAGCAGATACCCAGGGCTGGGCAGGATCACAGTTACATATTATACATGTATCAAAAATACAATTGTATCTTGTACCATGATACATATTTCGGATGTATCAAGTATCATAATTCACTATACATTATACATTTTATACTATTGTAGTAGT
Source organism: Macrosiphum euphorbiae (assembly GCA_949089665.1). Taxonomy (NCBI): domain Eukaryota; kingdom Metazoa; phylum Arthropoda; class Insecta; order Hemiptera; family Aphididae; genus Macrosiphum; species Macrosiphum euphorbiae. The sequence continues at coordinate 2,302,777 of CARXXK010001029.1, forward strand.
TTCATGTTACTTATTTTTCAAAAGATACCTGCTTTGCGTTGCATAATTGTTTTAGAATTTACAAATTATAGAATTTTGATTTCGATCTGCATGTTTCAGAACTGAATGAATACTTATAATATATGTTACATTGTTGTCTTTGTTATACTTATAAGATAGGTAGTCTAAAAAGCATATTATGCGATTAAATTTTGGTGCTCATATACATATCAACTCACATAAGAACTAGGGGGAATTTTTTGTACTATAAAAATTAGAATCCACTAACTAACAATATTGTTGTTCTATGACATTATGAGTGTAGCCATGAAGGTCCACCACATATGCAAGTATTGTAATATTTTATGTATAAATAATTATTTATTTAATAATAAAATTATATTTAGAAAGTTAATTTTGAAACATTTTTACTGATATCCTATATCTTTTATTTTCTCACAATGAATCTTGTATATTGTATATAGTTATACAAAATTCATGTATAATGATACTCTTTTTTGAGTATAATATTCAATCCTGCGAATGCCATACCAAATTTGGGTTTCAAAACTGAAGAGGATTACACTACAAGGTGTAATTTGAAATCTCCCCCTCCTCCAGTCAATTTTGTAACTCAAAATTTGGTTAGCCTGATATAAAATACAATATTATTAATTTACTTTTATTTTGACACAAAATTCATCAAATGTTGGAAATCAGTTTTATTATTATACATTAATACATATAGGAATACATCACCACATTAGTTTTGAACAATTATAATATGTTAAATATAATATTACAATAATTATGTTGATCAGTTAAGCTGGTTTAAGTTAGATTTATACAAATTACAATTTATATCTAATAGTTTTTTTAATTCTTATAAATACAATAAAAAAGAACAATAAACAAACTTGAATCATGTTTTAAACATTTGATTATATATTTTATGGTTATAACTTTTAACACCATTTGTCTATAAATTTCATAGTTATGTAAAATAATACAACTGACATAAAAAACAAAAAAGAATTTTATAAAACCATCAAAAATATTTATTTAATAAACATTTAACAACATTAAAGTTCTAGAAAACTTTAATGAAGTAATGAATTTTTAAAATCAACTAAATTTAACGAATTCTACGCGCTTCAATTATCCGTTCATAGTATTCTTGAGGTATACCAATTTTCTTTAGACACTCATCAGTAGACTTAAACATCTGTTCTTTGAAATAGTAAATCATTGCTTCCCAACATATGTCTTTCAATTTGGGTATCTTAATCCATCCACTAGTTAAAGTGTTTGTAAATATGCCTCTATAATTTATATCATCAAAAGGAATTACGCCACCATAACAATACATACGACCAGAAGGCGTTATTTCAGTTGAGTGTAAGTGTACTGTCCGATGCGTTATACACAGTTTTTCCCATTGCAAGGTGTCAAAATCAATACGCCAAAAGTCGTTGAAGGATTGATTACCATCTACACCACCACATATATATACCAAGTTAGCTTTATCAGGACACTGGACACAGGTATGATACCATCTCTCAATCGGATAACCAGGTTCTGGCACCCTGTGGTCGTGTTTGGCTGAAAGTAATTGCCACTGTTTGGTGGCCACATCGAACATATGGATTTTCTAGTAAAAATAATAATATCTGAATATAAAATGCATGAAATTAAAAAAATCAATTATTATCATCATTAAAATACACAAATTGGCCTATCTTGTTGTATGCTAGCAATAAGATGTTCGATATAACAGAAACTGCAGCAAGCATTCTGTATACTCTACCAAAATAAAATATAAGACTTTATACAGTTATAAACTTATAACATATAAGACTATATGGTACATTTTATTCACATGTTTGAAATTAACATCTGTAGATAAGATCCTGTTAGGCCAAATATTGATTCTATGACTTCATCATTCATGCTATTGAGGTATTGTTATAACTAGGGAGTGGATTTAAGTGTTCTAAAAACAAGAAAAATGTCTTTAAAAATACTATTTAATGTACATATAAAAAGAATAGCTAAAAAAATTAGGAATGTCCTACAAATTATTTTAAACTGAAAAAAATAAAATCTAATGAACTTATAAAATAAAAAAATAGTTAAAAAGTACTTTAAAAAAATAAAAATATTTTGTGCAATTAATCGCTGCATATCTGATGATTGAAACGAGCACGATAAATCGCATAGTGTATAACTCACCACTAGATACATTTTAACAATAGAAATATGAATTTTTTCTTTTAGATGAAAATCCATACAAATGTTATAACATTTTCGAAGAAAGATACTAGGAAGTAGGTAAAGATAAAAAAACGCATTTAAAATGTCTAAAAATGCTTAAAAAATAACAGGAAAATAAAAGTTTAATTTTTAAATCTCAGATGTATGAATTGAAATTAGGCTTGGAAAACATTATTTCAGAAAAAAATGCCTTTTACATTGAAATCCGCTCTCTAGTTATAACATTTAAAGTGTTATTAATTATTATTATCAACAAGCTATATTTTATTATCAAATTATTAATCTCTATTTCACTTAAAAAACAAATCATTTTAAATTACAGAAAAATTTGATAGGTATCAATATAAATTTTAATGGTACCTAGTAAATATAATTCAAAAAATTATTTATTTTTACTAGGTAGGTATTATATGTGTTAAGATTTTTATTTATTTAATAACTACTCCTACAGAAGAATGACAAATCACATATATTTATGTTATCATGGGTTATGATATTAGGTATTTAGTTATTGTACTTATACTTAAGTAATACCTATATAAATATATCATCACTGTTTAAGACAGTTATACATTATTTAATATAGTTAGGAAATATTGTTATTAACTTAAAAAAATAGTTATTGTCATTATTGACCAGAATTCACTAAAATTACTAATTTACATTGTAGTTAACATAATATTATACAAATAATATATATAAAATGAAATCTGCAAATTTATGTCTTTCCTACCGACCGTGATATGTATATAACGTAAATTTACATCATTACTTCGATAAATTTTAAATTTATTATTTTATTTCTTTAAAACAAATTCACTTAGTAAAAATACTTCCCTCATAACATGGTTTAAATTCATAAAATAATGAATAGGATTGAATAAAAAGTATATTTGTTGAAAATAGGTACTATATTTAAAAAAATATAAATTAAATATTTTACACTAACCGAAAACCTCCTAACGCCACCTCCTTTGTCAGCGAATATGTATATTTTGCTCTTGTAGAATACCACTTCATGTGGATATCTAGGTTCAAGGTCTTGAACTTCTCCGACTGACTTATGTAACAAATCCCATTTTTTTGTACTCAGATCAAATCGATGAACATCCATATCATTTTTGGGACCGGTTGTGTTACCAATTGTATAAATATATTTACCATCCATTACAACACCTAGTCCACATAATTTGTACGGAACATCTCCAGACTCTTCTAAATCTACAAAGCTCATTCCATTTTCTTTATATTCATTGGCTAAATTTGCTGGAATCATTAAAATTGTGTAATAATTTTACTAATTTTCATCATTAATGTAAGTTGTGTCATTAAAATATTACCCAAGTACATGCGGTTGTTACAAATTCCTCCAGATGGAACTCCAATACCTCCATATATAATAATTATGTTGCCAGATATTGTAAATACATTGTAACTAGTTATTAATTCCTGAGGAACATTTTTGCAATTGACAATTTTCCATTCCACTAAATCCAAACTATACTTCCAAATCTGATGCATAACTCTTTGACCAGGAGCATCCTACAAGTACACATTGATTATGATTTATACCTTTAAGAGAATGTCAGTAAGATGAGTTACGATATAAACACAGGCAACCAAAAGATAATGAACAGTAAAATAATATCCATTTCAAGAGCAGAACACAGTTTAAATTAAAAGAAATAATTATAGAGACCGGATTTTTATGTTTTTACATATCTTTCTGAGAGTATGCAGCTCCAATTAGCTAAGCTTTCTCGACGATTCATTTACCTATGAACTGATATACAACATTTTTTAGCGCATAAAAAATATTTTTTTAAGATTAAAGAATGTTTTGTGTAAAAAACATTTTTTAGGAATATATTGCTATATTGGGTTCAACTTTGAATAAATATAAAAATATTTTATTTTTATTATTTAAAACTTGTTATTATTATTATTATTTGAGTTCGTTAGGCTGAATTATTTAAGTTTGAGTTATTTTACTACACAATATTATTCTGTTATATGCAATAATTTTTTTTATTTTTACTATTATTATTTTTTGATTTTATAAGTCTGAATTATTTAACTTGGTGTGTGAATACATAATATTATTCTGTTAATGAACTATATGCAATTTATTTTTTATTTTAGTATTATCATTTTTTGAATTCATAAGTTTAGGTTACAACAGTTAATATAGGTACACCAGTATATCACCATATTATAGATTAAATTTAACTGTTTATTTTTTTAAACTGTTACTTTTATTTGTTTTTCAGTGTTTAATAAATTTTTATGAAAAAGAATATTTCTTCATGAAAGAATATTTTTGCATATAAATCCGGTCTCTAACTATAAATATTATTAATTGGCAGTAATTTGTATAAAAAAAAATATCTCTCACATTTGTTCGACTTATGAATTGTCCAAAAAGGAATAAATAGGCATTATTGCAAACCAAGCTGTGCACAGGTCTCACCAACGGTGGTTGCTGTGGTTCAAGATTTTTCTGTAATACAGTGAACTCAAATGGTTTGAATTTGTATGTTGAAATGCTATTATTCGACATTTTTCACGGCTTAACACCTATTTAGAACATAAAAACTAATTATTATTTGGCCAGGAGTATTAATGTAGAGTAACATAATGAGTATACATAATGCACGTTTGTTGTCGTACACACCGAATAGTTATGTTAAAGTACACGGATGAAATAATTGCTCATATCTTTTCTAAATTATTATTGATGTCAGTTGTATATTTAATTTTGCTTTCATAGTTCATACATAAGCGGCAGAAGATGGGCTAAGTAGCAAACCATATCAAGTTATTTTATCATTGAAAACAAGATGAGTAAATTTCAAACATGAGTATCATATAGATTTTGACTGTAAATACTTGATTAAAAAAAATTATTTGAAATTTTCAGAAATAGTTAAATGTTTAGAACTATATTTATGAAAAATATGTATTATATTACCAAGTGTTTGATCGTTGCTCAATATTTGTAAAATATATTGAAAATAAAAATTAGTGAAATATTTATTAATATTAACTGATGTGCATAATAGACAAATTACCTACCAAGGATGAATACATTTTTTGTAAGCAGAATTTTTGTTGGACTATTTTCTGTAAAAATACTATGTTTGTATAAAAAATAAATATAACCACCAGCTTAGCAATATAATTTTTTAAGACTAGATATTATTACCTAATTGCTCCAGAACACGAGGCCCATTATACAGTGAACACTACATTATGTAATTTTCTTGTATTTTGTAAATAAATAAATAATAATGTTTTAAAAAACTATTTGAGTTACATCTCAGTTATTTCAATGAAAATAGGGGCCCCCGGGTGTTAACATTCTTAGATTTAGTCTTGTATATTTTTGTTTGAAAATAAATAAATAAACTCTTACCACACTACAGTAGAAACCAAAAATTACCAAAATATAATAACTGGTGTTCACGACTAGAAGTCAAATACGTCGTATTATGTAGTATTTGTATAAGTTCTTGATGTTTCGGATAAATACACAGTCTTAGATGATAAGGTCGGACAACTGTTCATTATTATTTATCAGCATTCCGCTTTAATCGGTCGTGCCCTACAGAAGTTTTTTGAGGTTGTGGCACTATAGTATTATACAAGTTTAAAATAACTTTCGACCACATAAACTAGCTAGTTTATTAAAAACCAACTAATTTATATTTTCGAAGAAAATAATATAATAACATAGTCCATAAAAATAAGCCTGAATGCCATATAAATAATGTTCTTAACCTCAAAATATGACTACCGGCAGCGCAAGGTATCAACATAGTATATTAGTATGTTAAGCGCGTAGGCAATAATATATTCTAACCATTACCAGACCTTGAAGTGATACACCCCCCCCCACCATTATTTTTTAGACTTTTTCCATCAATGACTACTATTACGACATCTATACGGTTTTTCCCCATGATTAATACGGCCTTACCACAACTAGTGGGCTACTTGACAGTAAAGTTCTTAATGGCAGCGATACATTGAATAATTGTGTTATCTGTGTCATGTCGGATAAAATTAATTTTCCATTAGTATTTTGCCGTTTAAAGCCGTCACTTAGGTCCATCGTTGTATAATTATTATTATAAAAATTTTTAATGTAGGTACCCTATCATACTACCAGCCAGAGGTGGCCACCGTATGTCCGAATAATAATATAGAAAAAAATTATTTATTTTTTTTATAATTATTTATGTTTATTTATACATGACTATATGTTTATTGTTGTTGATAACTATTAAACTCACTTATAATCAAGGTTAGTCATCAATACAACTTGCTTGTAATAAACTCAAACTCAAATTCCTATTATCACAAAATATGTGCAATCGCTATTTTTTTTCATAACATGTTATTATTCAACATTTTATATATCATTTCGTTTGAAAGTTCAGATTACTGAATAATATAATTTGGAGATATATTGTTTATAATTTTTACTTAATTACCGTGACTCTAAAACCACATAATCTGGGGCAAAACGGTATTAAATTTTTGTATGATAAAATAAAAATTTCACGGAATCTAACAAGACCCCCAAATAACGAAATCCACTCTCCATTTTCGGAGTTCTATCTCACTAAATGAAAATGAAAATGATTTTTTGTGGGGCTTTTATACACTTATGGTTATGTGATTACCTTTGAACGGGTGTCATTCATCTTCAAAATGTTCTATCAATTGAACTAAGTTAAAAGTTAACCAAAATTTAAAATTAACTTTTTAACTCAAGTTAAGTTACTTAACATTTTTTGTTTTCATATAGGTAAAATTAAAACAATCGGTAGCTAAAATTGTTCATGTTATTAGACTAAAGAACTATTAATATTTTATTTTTTAAAAGATTTAGGTAACAGTACAGACATTTATTAGCATACTTTCAAAATGTGTACCATCAGTTTGTATACCTATTAACTACAATAATTTATATAATTTTTAAATTTTTAAAAATAAAAAAAGGTGTACAAGTGGGTGTCACTCTGCTGTACAGTAGGTTACAAGTGGGTCACTGTATAATGGATGATATTAAATTTGAATTCAACGATATAATATCATTGTATAAGAAAAACGATTCTGAGCGGAGACGGTATGTCAGTCTAGGTATAAGACATATTATATACATATCTAAGGTATTAAACAAAAAAATGACATATTATAATAGTTCCTATAATAAATTCCAAATTAATCATATCACAATATCCATTAGGTAGGTACTTATAACGCGTTATACATCAACAACAACCGTGATACTGTCATAGATATATAATAGTACACTTTAGAAGTTTCGAGTACCCACGAATAATATTATTCAATCACAACAAAATAAATAAAATAGTTATTCGTTATTCTAGGTTTTTTAATATGTAATTTCGTCCAAATTTGAATTTAAAATGTCTGTAAAAAATAGCTGTGTTCATATATTTTTTAGATTTTTTGGCTACAGTATGAACTATTTATGAGAACCTTTGTTTTAAATTTGCAATCCATAGCTATAAAAACTGAACATTTAATAATTAAATGTATATTTAAATAAATATATAAATATATTTATAATTTATTAATTACAATGATTGATGATTTTCGAGATTTTGATAAATTTTGTCAAAATTCGTACTTTAAATGCTTATAAAAAAAAATTGTGCCTAGGTATGTATTTTTTAATATTTTTCAATTAAATATAAGAGCCTTGTATTAAATTTTTACATTTTTTGGCCCAAAAGATAAAACTTTATTGATATTTATAGAAAAAAAAAAACTAAAAAAATTTAAAACTGAAAATGTCCGTAAACGGCACAAAAAGAGTCAAAATATTTTCAAAATTTTATGTTGTGTAGGAAATGCTAATATAAATATTCAGTGAAATTTTCACGTATCTACAGTTATTCGTTTTTGAACTACAACAAAATAAGGAAATCGCTACATGAATAATCGAGTGAATATCCACGGTTGTAAAAATTTGAATTTCAAACGCTCAAAAAAATTTAATTGACTTTCCGGTAGATATTTTTTTGATGTAATATAATAATATTTACAATTTACTTTTGATCCCCCCCCCCCTTTCAGAAATCATGTCTACGCCACTGTATACATATAGAATATAGATATTTCCAATGATTTTACAATGATGTGTGTGTTTTCTTTATTTTTTATTTAAATTTTTATTTTTATGTCTGTCATCACTGTTTGGGGCAGTAAAACTTCTTCGATTTTCTATAACAGTATATCTTGTGCGATGGGAAAGTGAATCCAGTTAATGAGTTAAAGCATTCAGGAGGTCAAATTTTAAAATTCCCAAGAGTCTTCACAGACACCTGGAAAAATTACAGGATTATTTTTACTAAAAATCGGTTTTCCACAAAATCGATTCTGGTTTTTGGTGTAACTCTAAAAAAAATGAATGTATGTACGGGAAATTTTCACTGACTGTTTATGTTTGCATTTTCTATACACGATGCAATTTTCAAAATATTATGATTATTGATTTGTTTTGAACTGTTTAGGAAAATTTTCATTTTCCATTTTTTTTAGTTTTTTTTTTATAAATATCAATAAAATTTTATTTGCTGGTTAAAAAAGAAAAATATAATAGAATTCTCCTAGTATATTGTTCAAAGACAGATGAAAAAAATTAAAAATCCATGGTCACGTTTTTCTTTTTTATTAACATTTAAAGTTCAAATATTGATAAAACAACTCAAAATGTGAACATTTTTTTGAGTTAGAAATTCATAAAAAATGTTGTTTTTAAATCTAAGATTTGAAAATATAAAACAAGATTCCTCGTAAGTTTGTCTACCTTTATCTAAAATAAATGTCCACAAGAAACTCAAATTAAAAATGTATGAGGGTTTGAAATTCATTTTTTACAACGTTTGATATTCATTCGATTTCGAATGTAACAATTTTCTTATTTTATTGTAAATAAAAAACGAATGACTGTAAATACTTGAAAAGTTCACTGAATATATTTTATATTCGCATTTTCGATACACCATATAATAATGAAAATAATTTGACTCTCTTTGAGCTGTTTATTTAAATACAGGTACCATCAAGTAGATACCTTCAATTGTAACTGTCTTTTTGTAAGTGTTTTTAATTAAAGGGTTGTTGTAAATTTAAATTAAAGATTTTTTTACTCTAACATCTATATTTTTGAATAAATATATTTTTGTTTTTTTTTTTATAAATTATTTTTGGACTTGTGAATTCTACAAATGGACTTGAAAATACTTGCAAATAACTTGCAAAATAATGGCATAGATTTAAAAGAAACTGAATGACTTAGGTGGGCCAACTTCACAAACGTCTACCAGAGTGGCTGAGTTACACTTACTGCAGCGAGTTATACCCAATACGAGTTAAACAATCACAATTCTTTTAAGAGTTGTCACTTTGTATGGATAACGAAGTGCGCAGGATCCGCTAGTATAGTTGTATATATTGCTATGTCAAGAGGCATATAGCCAATATCATCATTGTTGTCAGTGAATTGTACTTTTTTTTAATAGCCTTTGAAAACTAATATTTTGGTCAAAAAACCGGGTGTCGCCGAACTCGAAACAAACCAATCAATATATTCATTGTTCCGCTCATCTAAATTCGTGCGTACCTACTTATTTTCAATATTTTAAGGTTTCTCTGAGAATAATTTATGACGAATTTTGTATTAAATTGCTAATAGAATTGAACACTTTATAAATTTCTATCAATAAAATATATTTACAAATTTTCGTGATTACGACGAATTTTTAAAAAGTAAATAATCTTAGCTTTAAAAGTAGCTCATTGTGCTTACTAGTGAAATGCTGGGAAAACTGCAGTCTGCACTCGCAGGATCCTAGTTTCATAGTTGATGCTTAGATAGGTATAGGTACTAACTATATTATACTACCTATAGGCTATAGTCAGTAGTCACTATACCTACGTAGTACGTATAGCGTAACACCTTTTGTGTAAGAATTTCTGAGGATAAATAAAAAAGTATTGGCAAATAAATGAATACTGGTTTTATAGATATACGAGTAAGTATTATAAGTATTATAAGTAGTATAATAAGTATAATAAGTATTATTATTCACTCATAAACGTCAGGGCTATTATTATTATTAATTGTGTCTATATGTTATTGGTACATAAGAATATGAATATACGATACCTAGTTTAAAATACGAATACAAAATAAATATAATAATTGGCAAAGTAGGTATAGATATTGTTTTTTAAATATTATTTTATATAATAAATAATATAATAATTTCATTACTCAGTGTAGTAATGTGTAGTGGTTTCCGGTTCTGGTACAGCGTATCAGTTTACATAAACTATGAGGATGACTGAGCTCGTCTCTGCTCTCTGGTGTTTTAACTCACGCATAGAATTCACAGTGCCAGAGAAATACATATTATAAGTATAAATATTTTTAATATTTTAATGTATTAGTGTATTACTAATATAATATAATACATATTAACATATTAGTATGTAAATTGTAATATGCATACTATATTAATTATCATTTAGAGCAAAATATATTAACTTGGTTTTTAATTAATTTAATATACCTACAGAATTTTATGTTTGAATAAATATTTAAAACTTAATTAAATTACTATTGAATATACTTCAAATAATAATTATTTTAATTATCTTTTATCCGTGCAAAACATTATTCTTCCAACAACCATTTTTTTAAAATAAAATGCAACAGTTATTCGAGCTTTCTTTAACTGTGGTGGGTCCGATGAACGAGAAGGATATACATCTGCACAATGAGATCCTCCTAAAAATACATAATTTTGTTTCACAATAAACAGACATTTTAATTTTTAAAAATGAGCCTAATAGTTTAATGATTTTCTACCTTTAATGACAATTGAAACGGAGTCTTTTGTCCGTGGTTCAATAAGACCCAATGTACTCCACACATCGTCAGAGCCATGCAAATAAATAATCCTGCTTGTTTTCTTTTTTAAATCATGGTGGATCATATTTGTTTTTTTGACTGCCGTATATAATGCATTTGCGTTGAACCTAAAAGAAAAAAATAATGTTAATTTAATTATTTACATTGATTCTATAGATTTCAAAATGTAGCGATGCGACATTATGATACTTATCGACGATTAAAACAATTAATACAATACATGCCATACCTACATTATGATGTATATATGCCTTGTATGATGTCAACCACCAAAAATAAAAATAGAAACAGTCTTAAATTACTATATTAGACCACTCCCCCTCCACACACATAAAGCAAAATTATCGCTACCTTACTAATATTATGCACCTAATGTAGTATTATCTAAATTATTTTATTTAATATTTATCTAAAAAAAATATAGTACCTACTCTATAAATCTATAATACTGTTAAAGTACATACCATATATATCTAGGTATTACACGAATCTGGTAAGGTTATAAAAAGAATTTCTAAAAATGAAAACAATATTATCTCATTATTAATACATATTTTGATATATTTTTCATAATTCATAACCACAAACATAATATAAAACAAAATATAGACTATCTAGCTACAACTTATAAATGACTTGAGTATTATTCAAATAGTTTGGTAAACGAGAGTTAATTTGTCTTATATGATATTGTAATATGTCACATTTACTATGGTATATTATAGTAGTATTTATAGATGTACCTTTTTAGTAATTGCTTTAATTAATCACTATCATTGACTCGGTTAAACACTATTTTCTCCCTTTAAGAGACGTCACATAAGCATGTGTTGGCTCAGTTTAAAAAACTTAATATTTAGAACATTTTCTAACACAAATTTACAAGCTTTATGTTGTTAACTTTAATGTGAGACTGAATTGTCAATTTCTGATTTTGTCTCTCTGGCGTTGTCAATGACTGAAGTTTTATTTCAATCTTCTGGTTATTTCTCATTGAAACTGGTCAAGTTATAAGTTATAATACAATTAAAGAGATTTGTATATCAATCCCCTCTTAGACTTTACCATTTTTTACTGTTAGAATTTTGTAGAATATCATTCAATTTACTAGCTTTTGCATAGTGGGGCAACGTTTTGGGGGTTCAATCATAAATTCAATACAATTTATTAAAATTCAGAAGCCGAAAGCCCCTTTTTGCTAAACGTGTCAATTCAATGTAACTTCAGGCCAATGAGAACTACCCTCCCTAAAGCAGCATTCATTATAAGAAATTGCAATTTTTAGGTTTTTCTTTTTGCACTATATGACCAACCTCGGTGTCAAATTGTCCGTATCTACTTACTGACGTAAGCTTGAATATATGTTATCTTTTGTATTATAAAAATCAAATTAATACACATCATATTTTCTATAAATAAGAGCCAATTTTTACTCTGATCATCAAAACCGATAAAATATATTGTTTTAGCTGCCTTGTTATACATACATTTATGCAGCATTTACACAACGCAGTGTCAATATGCGGGTTTAAAATTGTTTAAAAACCTATTAATCTTCTTAAATTGCCATTAATTTTGATCAAATTGGAATTTTTAGAATTGTCCCTCTATTTTCATTATAAAGCTTACCTTTGTGACAAATTTCACGTTTCTGCCTATGCTGGAAGTACCTTTTAATTTTGATAATTAGTGAGTCAGTTAGTAACAAAATTCAAAATTTGAAGTTCTCCTTTGTTGAAAAGACTTAATAACCTATGAAGGCTCAATTTTTTTACAATTTTCATTCATTGAAATATGATACTTATTTCGTTATATATTAACACGAATTATCAAGGCTGGGCAAGTTAATGATTTTTTTTAACTCAAACAAGTTAAGTTAATGTATACCAATAGCAAAACGTTGAAAGTTAAAAGTTTATTGAACTATAGGTTAACTCAGTTAAGTTAAAAGTTAATAGACACTTTTTGTTAACTGTTTATAAAGTAAAAAAAAAAGTTAATTTGTTTATACAACGCTAGCGTACTTAATTGTTTAATGTTTTCCAATCGAAAACTAAATTATAGACTATAGTGTTTATACTTTATACAGCATTTCCATATTAGTTAGATTCGAATGGTATTATAAAATTTTTACTTTAACAATTTTAACAATTTACGGTAAATATTTCTTGACATGAAATCAAAATAGACTGAAATAGTAAAATATAATAAAATTAAAAAAAAATAAATTAACTTAACTTACTTCATAAAATGAAAAATGAACTCGTTCATTTCACGTTAATTAAAAAAGAAATTAAGTAAGTTAACAGTTAAGTTAATGAAAACCAAAAGTAACTAGTTAAGTTGAAAAGTTAAAATAAAATTAACTTTTTAACTTAACTTTAACTTTTTAACTCGTTTATGCCCAGCCTTGCGAATTATGCATAATATACCTACTTACGTCATATGTGGCTATGCAGTAAACGCACTACACATTCGTACCTAATTAATTATTTTAATAATTGGAATGGACTTAACACTAAAGTATAATACCGACCTGTTTCAGTCGGTGACACGCATCTCCCATATAACGGCATAGATAGTGACAGGTGAAAGGGGAAACAATTGCGAAGCTAGAACCAGTGTATTCTACTTTAAGACAGAGTATATTCATGTACATTACGTCGTATAAATATTAAATATAATTTTTAAGAAATATTTTTATCAACTTACGATTTTCAAAAAACATCTCTACACGTGCCAGTAAAATAGTCTAATGGAATGGTATTACCAAATAAGTGGTTATGGTTATTTTATGTTGTAAAATCACCGATATCTGTACAGATTTGGTACAACCATTGTCGATTTGAAATAAAATAGTTTGCTTTTATATATTATCATACAAAAGCAGATGAAATAGCTGTTTAAGTAAATAAATAATACGTTCTTTAGATAAGAAAAAAAGACTTTGAGAACAATTAAATACATTTATTAAAAAAAAAGGTTCCTAATAAAATATTAAACTATACTAACTTCCCGATTTTACATTGTCTGCGTTCCAAGATGTTTTCTTAAAAGCGGGAATTAGGTATATCTTGATATTTATTTGATGTACATATTTGATTATTAACGGATCTTAATTGTTTGTGTACGGCTACATATCTGTCAAGCTGTGAAAAATATGGACATTATTATTGATTATTATTTTATTAGTTCCTTAAGTTATTAAATGATAAAAATCACTCAGTTACATGATCACATAGTTTATAGCCAATTTATCAGCCACTTAATGGTTCAATTTTAATACCCTACACTTTGGAGCAATAAAACTGTCAGATTAATTATTTATTTAGTTTAAATAAGAATTTCTAGCAAAATAGTAATTTGATCTACCACGCACGATGTACCTATCTACTGTAGTCTATAGTTACCCAACATTTTAAGTCATGCTTGATTTATTAATATTGTAGGTATTACAGAGTAAATTTTACATAATATATAATACATAATATTTTACATTGAAGCATAAAAATAAAATGTAGTTCCTCCAATCGTACTTATATTATTGAACATTTAGAACTGTGCACTGTAATTAATAATTATTTCAATTTATCGTTTATTAGTACTAAAAAAATAATGTTATATTGTAATGCTATTTTTTAATAGGTAAGTCTAGTATTTTAAACCTGAATAGCTTAAAGTAACATAAATTAATAGCAATGCCTATCAAAAAGCATATTATAAAATACACAAGATGTAGATACATGATACAGACCATCTCCACTCAGAATCATTTTTTGTACCTCTACAAAGCAGAGCGGTACCCACTTGCTCGCTTTTTTAATATTGAATCTAACTACAAAATAATATTTTCAAATATCCGTGATTTCGACTAAGTTTGTCAAATTAACATGGTATTAAAAAAATCCTGCAAATTTCAGGTCAAGTATACAGGGCCGGATTATGGTCATAATTTAAGGGGGCTCTTACTTTTATTAAGACCCTTTCAACTAAAACGATTTCCTTTTTTCCTTCGGTTTTTGTAATTTGTGATAAATATAAATTAAAATAAGTATAGCATTGTTTTTAAATAACATTTTATTATTATATTATATTATACATTTTTTCAGCATATGCAATAAAAATAAAAAAATATACATATAATTTATATCTTATATAGGTAATAATATGTTTGAAAAACTTTTTCCTAGATTTTTCTTGAACAAATGTTCTTATAATATTTTCAAATGAAATATTCATATTTCATAGTCAATTCACACTCTATGGAAAGAATTGATAGATATGTCAGTCTTGATTCACCCATCATACAATTTATTTTTAATTATTGTTAGTGCAGAAAAAGATCTTTCACTTTCACAGTTAGTAACTGGTATACTTAAAAAAAAATTTTTTTTTAAAATTCGGAATGCTATATAAATATGTGGAAAAACGCCCAAAAGATCATTTGTGACATGTTAACCGGGTTTTTTTTTATTAAATTATTATCTTCCTTGACTTTAACTATACCGAAGAATTGTTTCAATTCGTCGTATAGACTTTCTTCTATATCACGAGAGTAAACTTTGACTAAATTATTTAAGGACTTTTTAAATAAATTATCATCAATAGCGTCCAAACGAGTCAAAAATCCAAAAAGTTTTGTTATATTGTCATAAGCTGAGCTACGTTTTTTTAATTAGGTTTGCAATTTATCAATGATAACAAAAAAAGTGTTGACTATAAATGTATCTATATTCTATATACCTGTATGTATATACCTTTTAAGCTCTCATGACCTATAGTACCATCCGAATATGTTTGAATAATTTTACGTTTGTTTTTTCCTCATTAGACCATTCTTTATCAACTGAGAGACTCAATATTTTTTTTTTATTTAACCGATTATGTTTATGGCGTCGACAGATCGGCCAGAAACCCGTTCGATAACAACGATAACGAGTTGCGAGAAGCGACGACCATTATACCTATAGGCTATAATTGGGTCTTGTGTGTCGGTAATGAAGTATCCAAGTCCATAGTCCATTTTCATATGACATATATTTAAAATTTACAAGTTATAATAATGTTTTAAAAAAAATGAGTTGACACATTGTGGAACCTTTCAACTTGCGGCCCGGGGCTAAAGTACCCCCTAGCCACCCCCTTGATTGTCAAACAATGCATTATAATATATAGGTAGTACCTTTATAATCTATTCTCGCCATTAAAGGACTACTTGATGAAACTGCAGCATGTACGAGATGTGGATATTTCATTCTTAACCAGATTCAGCTAAACTTCCTGAATAGGATCCTCCAAATACTACCTAATAATAATATTGTCAGCGCAAGCCCCTGTTTCTGGACCAAAAATACATCAGGTCGACAATGCATCGACATTTTTTTTTTTTTTTTCATTGCCCTCAAACAGCAACATACATAATATTATAATCGATACATTTTTTTTAAAATAATAATAAATTGTTTTGTTAAATATTATTTTTTGTTTTTTCAAACACTCTGTATTCTTTAGGAACGCTCTATATAATATCTCTGGCAATATTTTGTTATAAAATATTATTAATGTTTTTCAATTAAATATAGCATATACTAAATGGAGTATATACATGGTATATTATTGTTAACGGAGTCATTTCGGAAAAAAAATTAATACCCTTTAGTTTCATATTATTGTTTTAGCTTTCATTAAGTATAGCACTCACATAGTGGGATGGCTTCTTCCATAATACCGATGTTCCAATTGAAAACACACGGTATTCAATCCAAGCACCAGTAGTCATCCAATCGTGTGCATTTTCTGCTTCTCCTCCTATATTCAAAAATATTGGGCCACCATGTTTATAGTATTTCAAATTCATGTGATTGCATGAGGTTATAATTTGGTTATCAGAATTAACCAAAAGCTTATGTTTTGTAAAGACCGACGACCGTGGTATAGAACTCAGTGTCGGTTTGTGCACATTATACGCGCGTGAAATGTGCGAGCAGCACTTTTGGGGATTTCCACTTTACCGCTCGGCACTATTAGGGATTCCCACTTTACCACCAGCTGGACGGAAAAAGGACGCTTTCGAATTCTTAAACAGCTATCGAAAACCAAACTTTCGGTGCAGGTGTGACAAAAAAGATATTATAAGAATGATACAGGTATTCACTTATCAGTCATCACTAATATTATTTCTCAACAAATCCAATAAAATAAAAAAATAATTTTGTTATAACCTCTATCAACGTCGCCCCTTTGAGGACTCAGAATTTGGAATACGCCACTGATGTTAGCAAGAGATTACATATTGTTTAAGTATTTTTATGATTCAATTTTATATATTTAAAATATAATATATTATAACATATTTTTATTTATTTGTATGATATGTAGGTAATAATGATTATCAGTTATATTAATAATAGGGATAATATATAAACACTGGGTACTGATATTTATATAAGTAATGTAATCATTATGATGATACATAATTGACAAGTGAATAATAAATAAATAATCTGTTTATATAATAATAAAAATCAAATTTGAATTTAAATAGTCAAACTTGAATAAATAAATGTATCTAAATTCGATAAATAAAGGCAAGATTAATGAAAAAATAAATCTAATTTGAATAAAATACATAAATTTAATGAAAAAAAAGGTCTAGTTGTAGAATAAAAATATCTTGATTGAATAAAATTTAAAAAAAATGAGATTGAAAATTAAATGAGATGCCTCCCTAAGAAAGAAACGTAAAATAGGTATACGTAAACCACATCACTTATAATATTGTTGGGATTATTAAATAGTTGTACTTCTATAGTTATAGATTACACACACGTCATAAATCAACTAAAAATATGATATGAATGCAATTTTAAATTATACTAATAATTAGTTTATACTTTTATAGTTACCATTAATAAAAATTGCCACGTTATTTTTTGTTCTTGCTTGCGTAATACCTAATGCATGCCATGGATCAACCGAACAGTGTACGAATATTACCCGGCTATATCTATTATGTTCAATTCACCGAACAATGTATTAGTTCGTTCGACTGCAGCTGTCAATTATTATAGCTCCGAATTATATCTAAAGGTGAAAATTATAGTAACTCGTAAGTAGGTACGATATATTCAAATCGTTTCTATTATTAGGTGTTACTTATATATTTTTATATTCTATATTGTAAACTCATAGTAAACAGTATACCAGGTATGCCGGTATGTAAATATGTCAGTACCTATAGGTGCATACAAATGACTGTGATAGAATCGACGTATTATACTGATATGCCTACCAATGTACAAAGGTACCATGGTACCTATACACGTCCAACTATATAGGGGCTAGGTATAGCACTTTTCAAATAAGAATGATGGGATTTTGTAGATGTTGTGTTAATAGCTGATATTTATTATTTTTTTTAGAAGTGTTAACATTGCTAAAAAAAAATCAATTTATAGTAGGTATTTAATAACCAATTTCTTGGAATGTACTTACCAACATTTGATAGGTATAACATACCACTATACTATACTATACCTACGATCTACCTAATGTCGATATATTAATACACAGTGTTTATTAACTTACGATTTTCGGAAAATGGCCTGTCATATATTAATACAAAACTAAAAAAGTAAATTGGAAAGTTATGACCAAACACATAATCATCTTGACAAGATGTCTGATAAAATCCAAGCTCTGTACAAGTTTTATATATGTCCATTGTCGACCTGTAACAGTAATATTGTCTTATCGCTAGAGATGTTCTGGGTAGAAAATCTGGTCTTAAACCGGGTACCTACCGAGTACTTTCCGAGTAAAAATGTTAACATATTAACCAGGTATCGAGTATTGGCCGAGTAGAAATGTAAATACAAAATGGGTATTATACTACTATTAAAGTATCAAGTAGGTATCAACTATATAAACATTAGACATTGTTTTTGTGATTCGTAGAAGAAAAACATGATTTGTTTATAATCAACTGGCTATTGTAAATCGGCTCAGTTATTCTCCAATATGTACCAAAATAAATTATAATATATTACCCTAGAATTGTAGATGTTTCCCGTTGGCCGTTATATTAATTATAGGTATCGTTGAACTTATTTTTGGTGATTAGCAAAAATGTATACTTGGTACACACCCACCCACCCCCCTTGATGTTTATTGACGGCATTTCCAACTCAGCAAAAAAGTTTAAATTAAAAATTTACAAAATATATGCCTACATTTGTAACGATTTATATAATCGGATATGATATTTCTACAATATACCTAGTCACCTAGGTGGCTAGGTATTTTGTGTCAGGAGACCACCTGACCACCCACCAAACAACAATTTTGAAGGAGCAAAATAATACGCCACTGATAGGTATGCATATATTTATAAATATATTATCAGCGTTTGCCATTGGATATGAGTTGAGGGTCCATACAGACGACAGGATTTTGCCGACCGGCGCTTTTGCCGTCAGGCCGATGTTTTTACTAGGGTCGAACGGCAGGCGAATTAGTATTATTATAAATAGTATTAGTATAATATTATTTAAAAAACCTGGTAGGGTTAACACAATATTTTTCGAATTCGATATTTTTTGAAAATTATAAAACTTAGGTACTTGTATTTTCCTTAAATTTTAAACTTGTGCAGTGATAAATTTTGGAAATGCTCTGCCTTGTACACCAAATATAATATCTAATAATTTGAAATAAAGTTATTATTTTTCATTCATGCTCATTGCTCAGTCTATTGGTTGAGTTGGTTGAGTGTGTTGTGTTCAGTGTTCAGTTTAATTTTAGACTCTGAGTGGAACGATGAATGTACTGATTTTACAATGATGTGTGTGTGTTTTTTTTTTATTTTTTTTTGTGTCTGTCATCAACCTTTAGGACAGTAAAATGTTGTTTTCAAAAGCAACGTGAAAAACAAAAGAAAAATTAAGGAAAACGGGAATTTTTACGCAAAATCTGTTTTCGAGAAAATCGATTTTGGTTTTTGGTGTAACTTTAAAATAAATGACCGTAGATACATGCCATTTTCACTAGTTGTTTATTTTTGCATTTTCTATAGACGATAACATTTTCAAAATATTTTGATTTATTTTGAACTGTTTAGGGACATTTTGAGTTTCCAATTTTCTTAGTTTTTTTTTTATGAACATCATTAAAAATTTATTGGTTGAGTAAAAATACTTGAAAATTTAATACAGGCTTGTTTCAAAAACAGATGAAAAATATTAAAAATCCTTAGTCACAGTTTTTTTTTTAAGCATTGAAAGTTCAAAAATTGTCAAAGATGGAAAAATCACGAAAATTAGACAATTATTTTGAGTTAAGAATTCGTAAAAATTTTTCTTTTTAAATCTAAAGTTTAAAAAAGGTGGGCAAGTGGGTGTCGCTCTGCTGTACAGTAGGTTACAAGTGGATCACTGTATAATCTTTCTATAATCTTTTTTATTAGACTTTCTTATAGACATTTTTTTTTTGATAAAGGTAGATAATCGTATAAGGAATCTTGTATTACATTTTCAAATCTTAGATTTAAAATGAAAATTTTTTACGAATTCTTAACTCAAAATAATTTGCTAATTTTAGTTATTTTCCATATTTTGTCAATTTTTGAACTTTAAATGCTTATAAAAAAAAATTGTGACTAAGGATTTTTAATATTTCTCATCTGCCATTGAAACAATATACTAGGAGCCTTCTATTAACTGTTCAAGCTTTCGCAACGAACAAATAAAATTTTATTGATAATTTTAGAAAAAAAACTAAAAAAAAATGGAAAATGAAAATGTCCCTAAACAGTTCAAAATAAATCAAAATATTTTAAAAATGTTATCGTGTATATAAAATGCAAATATAAGCAACCAGTGAAAATTTCATGTATGTACATTCATTTGTTTTAGAGTTACACCAAAAACCAAAATCGATGTTTTGGAAAACCGATTTAGCGTAAAAATTCCCGTTTTTCCTTAATTTTTATGTTGTTTTTCCCGGCGCTTGTGAAAACTACTGGGACCTCCCAAAGTACCTCCCTTACTTTTGACCCCCCAAAGTACCAACTAGATTCACTTTCCTATCAGAAAAGCTACTGTTGAAGAAAATCCAAGCACTTTTACTGTTTTAAAACGTGATGATAGACACAAAAATAAGAAAAATAAAAAATAAATAAAAAAAAAAAAAAAAACACACATCATTGTAAAATCAATAAATTCATCGTTTCACTCAGAATCTAAAATGTAATACAAGATTCCTTATAAGATTATTTATATTTATCAAAAAAAAATGTCTATAAAAAGTCTATAAAAGTCTAATTAAATTTTTAAAAGCGTTTGAAATTCAAATTTTTACTACATTAATGTATCCAATATTGGATATTCACTCGATTACTAATGTAGCGATTTCCTTATTTTGTTTTAATTAAAAAACGAATGATTGTAGATACTTGAAAATTTCACTGAATGTTTAAATTAGCATTTTCTATACACCATAAAATTTTGACTCTTTTTGAGCTGTTTACGGACATTTTCAGTTTTCAATTTTTTTAGTTTTTTTTTTCTATAAATATCATTTAAGTTTTATCTGTTGAGCCAAAAAGTGTAAAAATTTAATACAAGACTCCTCATATATTGTTACAATATCAGTTGAAAAATATTGAAAATACATAGGCAAAATTTTTTTTTATAAGCATTTAAAGATCGAATTTTGACAAAATTATCAAATTTAAAATTGAATAATTATTTAGTAGTTTAAAATTTACAAAACGTTCAACATTTATATCTAGGGGTTGAATATTTCAAACAAGATTCCACGTAAGCACATAATTCTGTTACCAAAAAATTTAAAAAATACATAAGCGCAGTTTATTTGTATAGTCATTTTAAGTTCAAATTTGGACGAAATTACATAAAAAAACCTAGAATAACTATTTTACTTATTTTGTTGTGATTGTATAGTAGGTATTATTCGTGGGTACTTGAAACTATTAAAGTACACTATTATAAATCTATGATAGTATCAGGGTTTTTTGTTGATGTATAACGCGTTATAAGTACCTAATGGATATTGTGATGTGATTAATTATTAATTTATTATAGGTACCTACCTATTATAGGTCATTTTTTTGAATTCCATAGATAAGTATATAATATTATGTCTTTTACCTAGACTGACATACCGACTCCGCTCAGAATCGTTTTTCTTATACAATGATATTATATCATTGAATTCAAATTTAATATTATCCATTATATAGTAACCCACTTGTAACCTACTGTACAGCAGAGCACCTTTTTAAAAATGGATTCAACAACTCTAACAATTATTATTGCACTTCAGTTTTTAAAAAAGAAAAAACGAAAAAACGAAAATTAAAATCCCACGTTGGTGGGCTCATCCTGTATGAGCTAAGAGAATGGAGTATGGATCAATTGCAATTTATAGTAACTTATAATGAACTAAGAACAAATGAAAGTATAAGTATAAAAATTATAATTGTACCTTATATGAATAGGTAATTATTATTATTATTATAATTTTTTTTTAATAAAGACATTATTGATTTATATATGAATTTTTTATTTACACTCGAATGACAATGTCAACATTTGATGAGCTTTACAGTTTGTTTTAAAAGTTTTTTAAGCTTGTTATAAAATTTAATATGTTGACACATTTAAAATATAATAAATGAAAAAAATAAATATTTTTAATAATAATATAAACCAATGAAATGTTGAAATCTAGCCTATTCCTTGGGCTGAACTAAAAAAAATTAAAACTTAAAAAAAAATTAGTACTCAGTTCAATCTGTAAATAAATATAATATAATGTAAATGAGAATATTATACTTACTCTATGTCTGTGAAGTTGGCCCCCCGACTTCACCCGATCATCGCCAACCCTATGCCAATATCTTGCAACAATTTGCAACAAGCTTTTGAAAATTTGCAACTCTATACTATCCCCACAATCAACGATTTAGTTTTAGGGGGAAACTTCATCTGGCCCCCCGACTTTATCCGATCCCCTCCAAACATATGCCAATATTTTGTAACTTATTTCTCTAACAATGAATAATATTTTTTAAATATACACAAAATTAAAATTATTCTTCATCGTTTAAGTATCTAATTTCGTCCAAATTTGAACATAAAATAACTATAAAAACTATAAGTTATTTTTTGTTCACAGAATGACCTATATAAATGGAACCTTGTTTTAAATTTTCAATTCTCAGCTATAAAAGTTGAACGTTTTATACATTTTTAACTACCAAAACTTTTTTAAATTTTAAATTTGAAACATTTTGTCAAAATTCAAACTTTAAATATGCTTATAAAAAAAACCGTGCATACGTATTTTTAATCTTTTTCAACTGCCATTGTCACAATATATTAGGAGCCTATTGTATTACATTTTCAATCTTTTTGAAAAAAAGAATAAAATGTTATTGACATTTATAAGAAAAAAAAAAATTGCAACTGTAAATGTCCGTAAATAGCTCAAAACAAGTCAAAATATTTTTAAAACGTTATGGTGTATAGAAAATGCTAATATAAACATTCGTTGATCATCTAGTTTCATAATATATCAGTTACATTTACGGTTATTTGTTTTAGAGTTACACCAAATACCAAAATCATTTTGCTTTAAAATTTCCGTTTTTCCTTATTTTTTTTTTGTTTTTAATGGCACTTTCAAAAACAACTGGGAATTTTTAAAAGTTAAATTTTAACCAAACAAAGTAAGTACCAACTAGATTCATTTTCCTATCAGAAAAGATGCTAGTGAAGAAAATTTAAGCATTTTTAATGTTCTAAAAGATGGTGTCAGGCACAAATGAAAAAACAAAAAAGGCAGGTAAGTGGATGTCGCTCAGCTGTACAGTAGGTTACAAGTTGGTCATTGTTTAATGGATTGTATTAAACTTGAATTCAATGATATAATATCATTGTATAAGAAAACTGAAAAACGATTCTGAACGGAGACGGTTTGTCAGTCTGGATATTTTATATAGTTATTATTTATTATATCATGTAAGTTGAATTAATATTATAATTTTTTATTCGTTTCTATGGTGATAAACAAAGCGTTAGAAATTAAAATCCGATTTTAAATGGTTTTTCGTAATTTTTCGGTGGTTTTTAACGTGGCATTATATAACTATTGAGAAAATCGAAAAATGACCTCTCTAAAGTACCATCTTGGTCCAATATTTGCTAAAAGATAAGATACTATATGTTGAAATCAAAGCACTCCTTCTGGTAGAAATTTTGTATACAGGATATAAAAAAAAAAATAAAAAAATAAAAAATAAACACCATTGTAAAACCACTAGCTTCCTCGCTCCGCTCAGAATCTAAAAATAAGAAACACACATCATTATAAAATCAATATACTACTACACGAGGTCCATTTAGAATCTAAAATAGAACAGATTTGATGGACCATATTAAAAGATAATTAAAAAAGTTAGCGAGTGTTTTAAGCATTGTCAGATTGGTTAGGTGAGCTAATAATTTTGGACGTAATTTTGGGCCAGTGAATATGTAAATGGGCCGCTAATAAGTGAAAATCTCGATGGCCCAATACATAGATACACAAATCCGGCTCTGCAGGGTTAGGTTAGGATATGGAGTAGGTTCTGAGTGGCCGGAGTGTGTCACACTATAATTCATATAATAGTACCTATAATGGATGTGTTTAATTTAAATTCAATGATACAAAATTATTATAAAAGATAAACGATTCTGAGCGAAGAAAAATAAATCAAATCCAGTACCTATAGCCATTATTTAAGTATCCATTCAACAAAAAGACATTGTAAAAAAGGTGCTCTGATGTACAGTAGGTTACAAGTGGGTCACTGTATGATGGATGGTGTTAAATTTGAATTCAATGATATAATATCATTGTATAAGAAAAAAGATTGTGAGCGAAAACGGATAGTCAGCCTATGATATTGCGAAGTATATTTGATGATACTATAAGGCTAATAAAGTAATTTATATAAAACTTATGTACGTGGAATCCGCTGTTTTCAATTTTCAATCCTTAGCTATAAAAGTTGAAAACAAATAAAGTTTTATTGACATTCATAGAAAAAAAAGGTCAGTCAGCCTATGATATTACAAAGTAT
Source organism: Macrosiphum euphorbiae (assembly GCA_949089665.1). Taxonomy (NCBI): domain Eukaryota; kingdom Metazoa; phylum Arthropoda; class Insecta; order Hemiptera; family Aphididae; genus Macrosiphum; species Macrosiphum euphorbiae. The sequence goes on from CARXXK010001029.1 coordinate 2,328,150, forward strand.
ATTTATAATTTGTTGATAATATTGTGAATAAAATAATTTATATATTTAACTATTTACGTGAACCCTTTTTTAAAATTTTCAATCCTTAGATATAAAAGTTGAACATTTTATAAATTTTAACTACAAAATAATTATTACATTTTAAATTTGATAAATTTTGTCAAAATTCGATCTTTAAATGCTTATAAAAAAAAATTGTGCCCATGTATTTTTAATATTTTTCAATTGCTATTGTAACAATATATCAGGAGCCTTGTATTAAATTTTTACACATTTTGGCAAAATAGATAAAACTTTATTGATATTTATAGAAAAAAAACTAAAAAAAATTTAAAGCTGTAAATGTCCGTAAACAGCTCAAAAAGAGTCAAAATATTTTCAAAATTGTACAGTGTATAGGAAATGCTAATATGAACATTCAGTGAAATTTTCATGTATCTACAGTTAATCGTTTTTGAATTACAACGAAATAAGGAAATCGCTACATGGGGAATCGAGTGAATATCCAAGGTTGTAAAAAATTGAATTTCAAACGCTCATAAAAATTTAATTTGACTTTCCGGTAGAGATTTTTTTATTGATAAAGGTAGACAATATTAATGTCTTTTGTTCTTCATTAATTACAAACTGTATTTTATTAATAAAGCATAACTCATTGTTTTTTTTCATGATTTTTTCTGACTACAAAAACTTATTCCCACTCTTGGGTTATAGTAGAGAATTTGTTTACGCAGACCAAAGCCTACGGACTGTTATCCGTTGAACTATGGGTTGCCATTTTTTACTTTCATAAGACTGCATACATGTACTCAGAAACGATATGTAAAAACAATATAAATCACGACTCTCTCATGATATACCAAATAAAATATCATTTTATATTCATACACTATTTTTATTTTGCAAATTTGTAAATAATAATTTTATATACCTATTGTTTGTAAATATAAGTAATAATACTTATTAAGTAATATTTACTTGAAATAGGTAATTTTTAATAATAATTGTTTAAAAAAATAAAAACAATCAATTGACTATAGATACCTAATTTCTTTCTAATTATATATTATAATATTGTATATAATATACTTTACATCAAATATAGTCAAAATATTATAATTTTGACTGAATCAAAATTTGTCTAGACTACCTACTACAACTTTTACAAAGAAAAATTGTTATGATAATATGTTTAAGTAAAATTACTTTTTTTGGTTCAACTAAAGAAAACTTTAAGTTATTAGATAGATACCCATTGGAGTCTGTATTTAAAAAAATATCTATTGTATATATAACTAAAATCTCCGAATCCTTTCTGGATATGAAAAAGGTAATAAATTTTGATTGAACCTTTTTGATTCTTTTTTTTGCGGGACGCAACTCACCTACTGATAATAATTTCGGACGCAAGTAGTATGCTCCCCATATTCTATACCAGGGATGGCCAACCCAAATGATCTTGAGGAAAAATTTGTAAATACATTACAATCCTGCTGGCCACATAATATATGGTTGCCAAAAAAAAAAAAACGCATTTCAACAGTCACAGCGAACTGAGCGAACGGACAGGTTATGAGTTATGACTGTTATTTTTCACGTTTTATTTTAACAATACATTTTACATAAGCTGGTGTCTAATCGTATATATTTTTATCAGATTAGATTAGATTTATTACTTTTCTTGCAATTACGTTGTTAATAATACAATTACCGCGTTGTGCGGGCATTCCAGAATATTCTATAGGCGAAAAAATAATTTTTTTTTGTAAATATTTGAGAAATGTCAAGGGCAGCAAAACTTTCCAATGCGGGCCGCTGGTTGGTCATCCCTGTTCTAAACAGAAGGGAATAGTACATATAGAAATTAAAAAAAATTCAGATTTGGTTTTTTTCAATGCTTGAATAAATAAGAAGGAATTATATTTAACTGTTATAATTTAATACTAATTATAAGTATTCTAAACGATTTATAATTAAATTGTTCATATTATTCACTCTTTACCACCAACACAAGCATGTGCTTAAAGGCAGTATAATAATGAATAATAAAAACATTTATTTGTTTTTTTTTTTAAGTTTACCCAATTACTATTTTATAATATACAATAAAATATATCATCTTGAAATTCTTTTTTTTTCCACTGCACAAAGTCACAATTTTCACTGCACTATTAATTTTCTCACTGCACAAATTGTGTCTCACGGCACACTAAAAAACATGTTATGTATACAAAATCTGTAAAAACAAAATTTATGAAATTTAATAAATATATATAAATTTAGTTTTTGACCATTAAGATTGAATATTGATGATTCACTTACATTAAATTGAATTCAAATCATTATTTCAAATAATTACAATTATTTTTAATTTTGTAAAATAAAAACAATTATTAGTCAGAATATTTTTTGAGTTTAATATTCAACCTTACCCATGCCATACCAATTTTGGGTTTCATAACTGAAGAGGATTACACTACAAGGTATAATGTGAATTTACCCCCCACCAATCAATGTTGTAACTCAAAATTTGGTTTTAATGATATAAAACACAATATTATTAATTTACTTTTATTTTGACACAAAATTCACCAATTGTTGGAAATCAATTTTATTATAATACATTAATACATATAAGAATACATCAACACAATAGTTTTAAACAATTATAATTTGTTAAATAAAATTACAATAATTATGTTGATCAGTTAAGTCGGTTTAAGTCAGTGGCGTAGCCAGAGGGGCAGAGGGGCCATGCCCCCCCCCACCAATTGGCCGTGTTTTTTTTTAAAATATTTGTTTGTAAAATTGCAAAAAACTTTGTGAAACAAGATGTGTTGATCAACATGATTCACTTAAACATTAAAAAGAGAACAATAATACAAATTGTATTATGTTTACACATTTATTTTTTGTTATCACCGTTCCATTAAAATAATGATTTATATATAATATATACAACAAAAATTTTTATCAACAAAAAATATTAGAAAAACTTATTAGAAAACGGAAGAATGCATTCTCAAATCAACTAAAATTAACAAATTCTACGAGCTTCAATTATTCGTTCATTTAGAATTCTTGAGGTTATACCCAATTTTCTTTGACACTCATACTCAGACTTAAAACCATCGCTTCTTTGAAATAGTGAATCATTGCTTCCCAACATATAACTTTCCATTGGGTATCGTCATCCCTTGCCCCAGTAATATCAATTGAACGGTTAGCTGGATCTAAATCACTCCGTTCAGTAACTATGCCGCCATAAACAACACATACGACCAGAAGGCGGTGTTACAGCAGTGAGTGCAGTATACTGGAAGAGGCATTATACAATTGGTCAGCTTTTCCCCATTGCATAGTGTCAATGTCAATACGCCAAACGTCATTGAAAGTTTGGAAATCACCAAGACCACCACATAAATACACCAAATTGGATTTCTCAGGACATTGGACACAGCTATGAAAGCATCTGTTAATCGGATAACCAGGTTCTGGCTCCTTGTGGTCGGGTTTGGTTGGAAACAAATGCCACTGTTTGTTGGCCACATCAAACATATGGATTTTCTAGTAAAAATAATAATATCTGAATATCAAATGAATGAATTTAAAATAATTAATAATTATCATCATTAAAATACACAAATTGGCCTATCTTGTTGTATGCATAGCACTCAGATTTTCAATATAACAGAAATTCTGTATACTCTACCGAAATAACACATAATACAGTTATAAACTTATAACATATAAGACTATACGGTACATTTTATCGACTTGTTTGAAATTAACATCTGTAAATAACATCCTGCTAGGCCATATATTGATTACATGACTTTTATTTCATGCACATATGGAAAAAGTAGCAAAGAAATACTAGGAAGTATGTAAAGCTAAAAAAAAATACCATTAAAATGTCTAAAAATGCTTAAAAAATAACGGGAAAATAAATGTTCAATTTTTAAATCTCTAATGTAATAATTGAAATTTGGCTTGGAAAGAATTATTTCAGAAAAATTGTATTATGCATGGAAATCCGCTCTCTAGTTATAATATTTTAAGTATTATTAATTATTATTATCAACATTCTATTATTTATAACCAAATTATTAATAACAATTTCACTTAAGTCATGAATCATTTTAAATTACAGTAAAGTTCTTTCCTTTTAACAATATATATTTATATTAATGATTCAGTTTAAAATTGTATTAATTTTTTTTTCTATAAATTCTACTTTAATTGTTGATTAAAAATACTTGAAAATTTAATGCAAGACTACTACCACATGACTTTTGAAAAATATTAAAAACCCTTGATCACAGTTTTTTTTTATAAGCATTTAAAGTTAAAAAATTGACAAAATATGTAAAAGTCACAAAAATTAACAAATTATTTTGAGTTAAGAATTCGTAAAATTTTTCAACTTTAAATCTAAAATTTTAAAATGTTATACAAGATTCCTTATATGATTTTCTATCTTTATCCAAAAACAAAAATGTCTATAAGAAATGCAAATTAAATTTTTATGAGGGTTTGAAATTCAATGTTTTACAACATTTGATATTAACTCGATTTCTCATGTAGCGATTTACTTATTTTGTTGTACTTCAAAAACGAATAACTGTAAATACTTGAAAATATCACTGAATGTTTATATTAGAAGTTCCTATTCACGATAACTGTTTACAGACATTTTCAGTTTTCAAATTTTTTAGTTTTTTTTTTTCTAAAAATATCAATTGGGTTTTACCCGTTGGGACAAAAAGTGTAAAAATTTAGTAAAAGGCTCCTGATATATTGTTACAAAAGCAGAAGAAAAACATTAAAAATACATTGGTACAAATTATTTTTATAAGCAATTAAAGAATGAATTTTGACAAAATTATTAAAAATTGAATAATTTTTTTGTAGTTAAATATTATGTATAAAATGTTCAACTTTTATAACGAAGGATTGGAAATTTAAAACAATATTCCACGTATGTACTTAATAATGTTATAAACAAATCTAAAGAAATACATAAAAACAGTTTATTTTTAGTAATTTTAAGTTCAAATTGTATACATAATTAAAAATTTATTTATACATAATAAAAAAACCTAGAACAACTATTTTAGTTATTTTGTTGTGATTATATAATATTATTCGTGGGTACTTGAAACTTCTAAAGGATACTATTATATATCTGTGATAGTATCACGGTTTTGTTGATGTATAACGCGTTATAAGTACCTAATATATATTGTGATATGATTAATTCGGAGTTTATTATAGGTTTTCGTACACTCATGATAATGACTAAGTAATACATACATATTTCATCATTGTTTGAGACAGTTATTCATTATTTAATATGGCTAGGAATTATTGTTATTAACTAAAAATATAGTTATTGTCATTATTGACCAGTAATTCACTAAATTTACTAAATATTGCAACTAACATATGACCGTGATATGTATGATATAACGTAAATTTACATCATTATTTCGGTCAATTTTAAAGTTATTATTTTATTTCTTTAAAATAAATTCACTTAGAAAAAATAATTCGTTCATAAAATGGTTTAAATTCATAAAAGAATGAATAGGATTGAATAAAAAGTAAATGTGTTGAAAATACCAATTAAAATTAAATTAAAATATAAAATATAAATTAAAGATTTTACTCTAACCTTAAAACCAAAGTAAATAAAATTATCAGCATCACGTATCTTGCTACCGAATATGTATATTCTGCCCTTGGAGAATACAACTTTATGTTGATGTCTAGGATTAGGGTCTTCATCTTCCCCTAGTGACTTATATAACAACTCCCATTTTCTTGTACTCAGATCAAATCGATGAACATCCATCTCATGTTTGGAACCAGATGAGTTACCAATTGAATAAATATATTTACCATCCATTACAACACCTAGTCCATATAATGGTAAAGGAACATCTCCAGACTCTTCTAAATCTATAAAGCTCATTCCATTTTCTTTATATTCATTGGCTAAATTTGCTGGAATCATTAAAATTGTGTAATAATTTTACTAATTTTCATCATTAATGTAAGTTGTGTCATTAAAATATTACCCAAGTACATGCGGTTTCTACAAATTCCTCCAGATGGAACTCCAATACCTCCAAATATAATAATTATGTCACCAGGAAGTGTAACTATTTTATAACTAGTTACTAATTCCTGAGGAACATTTTTACAATTCACGACTTTCCATTCACCTGAATCCAAACTATACTTCCAAATCTGACGCATAACTCTTTGACCAGGAGCATCCTACAAGTACACATTGATTATGGTTTATACCCTTAAGAGAATGTCAGTAAGATGAGTTACGATATAAACACAGGCAACCAAAAGATAATGAACAGTAAAATAATATCCATTTTAAGAGCAGAACACAGTTCAAATTGAAAGAAATAATTATAAATAGAGACCGGATTTTTATGTTTTTACATATCTTTACTGAGAGTATGCAGCTCCAATCATCTAAGCTTTCTCGACGATTCATTTACCTATGAACTGATTTTAAACCAAAAAAAAAATATATTAAGGTTAAAGAATATTTTGAGTAAAAAACATGTCCTAGAAATATATTGCCATGTTGAATCCAAATTTGAATATTTTATAAAAATCTAATAGATAATAAAAATTTTTTATTTTTATTATTTAAAACTTATTATTATTATTATTATTTGAGTTTGTTAGGCTGAATTATTTAAGTTTGAGTTTGATTACATAATATTATTCTGTTAATAAAATATAGGTATGCAATTATTTTTTATTTTTTATTTTTCAATTTAGTATTATTATTTTTTTTAATTCATAAGTTTGTGTTACAAGTTACAACTTACAACAGTTAAATATAGGTACTATATAATATAATATAACTGTTTATTTTTATAAACTGTTAATTTTAGTTGTTTTTTAAATGTTTAGTACATTTTTATGACAAAGAAAATGTTTTCATAAAAGAATATTTTTGCATATAAAGGATTATTTTTATGAAATTATAGGGCATAGAAGTATCTTATTTTCAAGATTTTAAGCGCATATAAATACGGTCACTAACTTTAAATATAAGGAATTGTCAGTAATTTGTATAAAGAAAAAAAAATGTGTCTCACATTTGTTTGAACATTGAAACTTCGAAACGATAATATATAGGCATTATTATTGCACACCAATTGATATCCAAATCTATATATTGAACCTTGCGCTGGATCACAATCTTTCCTTAATACAGTGAAATGAAACGGTTTGAATTTGTATGTTGAAATGATATTATTTGACATTTTGAACTGCGTAACACCTATTTAGAAAATAAAAACTAATTATAAATTTGGACAGGAGTATTTATGTAGAGTAACATAATGAGTATACATAATGCACTTTTGTGTCTGTACACACCAAATACAGTTAAAGTACAGGGATGAATTAATTGCTCATAACTTATAGGGTGTATAGAAATATAGGGATACAAAAAAAAAAAAAAATGATATTAAATCTTAAGCCACATCAGACAGGGTTTAATAATAATATATGGACACGGTTGAATCTAGGGTGGGAAAGTCCCAGTTTCATCCCTGTGCGTGATATGTTTAAAATTATTATTGATGTCAGTTGTATATTTAATTCTAATTTCATAATTTACACATAAGCGTCAGAAGATAGCTTAAGTAGCAAACCATATCAAGTTGTTTTGTCATTGAAAACAAGATGAGTAAATTTCAAAAATGAGAATCATATTGATTTTGACTTGATTAAAAAAAATAGTTAAATAGTTAAATGTTTAGAACTATATGTATGAAAAATATGTATTATATTACCAAGTGTTTGATTGTTGCTCAATATTTGTAAAATATATTGAAAATAAAAATTAATGAAATATTTACTAATATTAACTGATGTGTATAATGGACAAATTACCTACCATGGATGAATAATTTTTTTGTAAGTAGAATTTTTGTTGGAATATTTTCTGTAAAAATACTATGTTTGTATAAAAAATAAATATAACCACCAGCTTAGTAATATCATTTTTTAAGAGTAGATATCTAATTGGTCCTAAACACGAGCTTGCTCATTGAGGCCCATTATACATTGTACACTATAATATCATGTAATATTTTATTTATGTAATATTCTTGTATTTTGCAAATAAATAAATACCTAATAATGTTTTAAAAAAATATTTGAGTTACATCACAGTTATTTAAATGAAAATAGGGGTATTCTCCTATCCACGGCCCCCGGGTGTTAACATTTTTAGATTTAGTCCTGTATATTTTTGTTTGAAAATAAATAAATAAACTCTTACCACACTTCAGTAGAAACCAAAAATGTAAATATAATAACTGGTGTTCACGACTTCTTGACTGGAGTTCTTGATGTTTCGGATAAATACACAGTCTTAGATGATAAGGTCGGACAACTGTTCATTATCATTTATCAGCATTCCGCTTAAATTGATCGTTTCCTGCAGAAGTTTTTTGAGGTTATGGCATTATAGTATTATACAATTTTAAAATAATTTTCGACCATATAAACTAGCTAGTTTATTAAAAACCAACTAATTTATATTTTCGAAGAAAAAAATATAATAATATAGTACAAAAAAAAAATATACCCCGAATGCCATTTAAAAAAATGGCAGTAAATAAAAACGGTTCATATCACATTCGTGGATGAAAAATTTCTTATCTATTTGGCTTAGAATAAACAACAAATAGCATTTATCACGAATTTAAAAATATTTAAATTTTTAATACAAGGGATTCATTAAGCGTAAAACACTCATTATCTCAAGTATTAATGTTTTTGAAAATATTATTTTTTCGTAGTTTCTAGTTGTTAAAAAAACAGCGTTTTCATTAAAAAACTTTATTTTTAAATATTATTTATCCTTATAATTTTTTAAGTTTTTTACTTTTTTGAATGAAAGCATAGAGTTTTAATTTCATATTCCAAAGCAGAATATTTTTCTAAGTATTTTGATACATAAAAACCGAACTTAGGACGAGTAGTTTATGAGTTATAAGTATTTTAAGTTTAGATGGGCGGAGTGGAGTGGTATGGGGTTACCACGCAAAATGTTTATCTTTCACAACCGAGTACTGCATTATCTGAGGGGGTTCAGGGGGCCTGGACCCCCCAAATAACAAAACATAAATTCAATAAAATCACACTATACATGTTTTGGATAACATATTAAGATATCGGTTGTGTAAATTGCTATATTGTTGGTCTCTCGCATTCAACAACAAAAAACATTTATATTTCTAACATTATAAGTTATAACTAATTGAATTACATTATTTTGTTGGGTAATAAAGCTTGAAAATTTAATACACGGACCTTAATATATTGTTACAATGACATTTGAAAAATATTAAATATACATTATACAGTTACAATTATTAAAGTTCAAATGTTGACAAAATACGTAAAAATCACGGAAACCACACTAAAAAGCAGTCTATGATTATATTTATGACAGGATTACCTCATTACTTGCCTACAGCACTAAAGTCACGCAATCCTTTACTTTAGAAGCTTGAATTGAATTAGCGGTAGACGAAGAGGTTGAATTTAATTCTAAGTTGAGCATAGCGAAGTTACAGGAAAATGTAGGCAAACAGAAAAATAACGATTCTCAAGTAGGAGAAAAACGACAGAATGATAGTAGTTAAACGCATGTATTTAATAACGGGGGATACGGACACGGGAATCAGTATGGTAGAAATTTCAATAATCAAAATGGTTACAATAATAGCTTTGGAAGGGCTGCTAATCGCAATAGTTATAACGCAAATCGCGGAGGAAATAGTCGTGGCGGGAATTTTCGCGGCGGTAACTTTCGAATAATAAAGGTTAAACGTAAAAAGAAAAAAAACCATCATAATAGAGTAATATATTATATAGGAACATACAAATATATAAGTATATTAAATATCATAATGATTTAAGCATCATAAAAAAATCAGTTGTTTAAGAAAAACATCATTTATGTGCATAAATCATTATTAACATTTTGTTGGAGAAATACATAATGGTATTGGTAAATATGTTACCGTAAATGCCCGATCACTAGGTAAACCTAGGTTTTACTAGTTAATGCCAGGTTTTACTGTTTGTGCTCAGTAAATGCTGAAATTCTAAATTTTATTCTAGATTTTACTAAACACGTTGTGTACATCCTACGATATACAATTGACTTAGTAAAAGCTGATCAATACACGATACATAACATTTAAGCTGCGTAAAAATTGATGTAAAATTGATTCCCGCACATTATTGGCATTAGTTGTTGAAATTATTGACGGAGAATTTTATCAATAAGGATTTAAAGCTGGGACATTAAATCAATTATTCACTAGAAATCAATTTACTTTATGCGAAGAAAAATTTATTTTAATATCCGATGTTCCAAATATGACTTAATGTAAATAAATCAGTATGCATGCCGATAGTCACAAACCGATCACAGCTTCCAGTTGGATTGAACTTCATATTACATCAATGTTCCACAAATAAAACAATCTGCAATTGTAAGCCACTTAAAATGGTACAACAATTTAAATATTTAGGAGTCATAATGGATCAATAGCTGAAATGGTCTGAGCATATAAAATGTATCAATAATAAAATCCGGAGATTAACTTCCTTATTTTATAAAATTCGCTTTCTTAAGAAATCAGTTATACGGCAAATTTATATGGCATTATGTAATTCACTCTTATTATATGGTATAACATGCTGGGGAGGTGCCAGCAGAACAGACATAAAATCGGTATATATTGCCCAGAAATTTATTATAAAAGTAGCCTACTCGTTACCGCCAACATACCCTTCAATAGATATTTTTAAAAATACTAACATACTATCAATCTATAAATTATACATTAAACAAACACTTATAAAAACAATTCAAATGCAGATACTTAATAATACAGATATAATATACAGTAGAACAGGTAATAACATAAAATTACCTTATATATCACTATCCAGTACAAAAAGTGCTCCCGATTATATGGTCAAAACTATATTCAACAATTTAGGAAATGATGTAAAGAGTCTAATAAAGTATGAATGTGAAAATCAGTCTAATAAAACCAATGTAAAAAATATAATTAACAAAAATCGTATAAAAAATATAATTACTAAAATAGTAAATGACCTAGATGAGAATGTGTGTAAAAATCAATTATTAAAAAGTATCTATGTGTAAATATAAATGATTATCTATCAGTATTGTTTAGTTATAAAATTATAAGATAATGTTATTTAGAGAAGTAAAATACATCATTCTCAATTGTATAAGACACATGACATTTTATTATATTATATTATATAAGTAATATGTGTGGGAACTCCGTATACCAGAAACGAGCTTGCTCAGTTGGTATAAGTATCAGCTCTTATCACTATTATTGTAGTAATTTAACTTTTAATTTGTAATTTGACTATTGTACAATTTATTTAATTATTTAAATAATGATATTGATTTTGCTGAAATAAATAAATAAATTGTAATTCCAACTAAATACAACAACAAGCATACACCAAACTTTCACTATCAGGCGGGCAAGGATTTTTGAGGTGTGATTGCCAGAAAAAATGTAGGTACAACTAAAAATTGCATATGCCGCCAGTCAAATGTATTATGTAATAGCAGGTGCCATAATAGTACAACATGTGCAAATAAATAAACATTTTAAATAATTAGGTATTTCTAACTACCCACCAATTTTACTAATTTTTATGAAGAAAAATATTTTTTTTATTAATTTTTAATGATTCTGTTTTTAAATGATTTTTATTTTGTATAAAGAATTTAAATAACTGTCAGTAGTTTGTTTTAATAATATATAATTATAATCGAAATCATATAATTGTAAACAAAGATATGTAAACATGAACTGTAATAATTGATAAATGTAAAATATATAGGAAGGTGCTTGAAGTATTGGAAAGTTAAATTGAATTAATTTTTCTTGTTTGGACGATAAAAATGAACTTTTCAAAGGAGAGATGTAGTAACCCTAGTTAAACATGTTTTAAACATCTAAATTAATCAAACATGGTTTTGTTTAAAACATTTAAAACAAATGATTTAAGCATCATAAATAAAATCAGTTGTTTAAAACAGAAAAACGACATTTATGTGCAAAGAACTTATACCTAGTTTATAAGTTCATACTGGCAACTCCTATTTATTATTATATTTTGTTTCATAAAAAAAATTGAAATTGAGTTTCTTGTAGACATTTTTTTTTAATAAAGGTAGGCAAACTTATGAGGAACCTTGTATTACATTTTAATATCTTAGATTTAAAAAGAAAAATTTTTATGAATTTCGAACTCGAAATAATTTGCAAATTTTCGTCAATATGCTTAAAATGCTTATAAAACAATTGTGACTATGGATTTTTAATATTATTAAAATCTCAGTGTAACAATATAGTAGGAGCCTTGTATTCAATTTTCAAGTATTTTTACCCAACAAATAAAGTTTAATTGACGTCCATAGAAAAAAAAACTAATAACATTTTAAACTGAAAATGTCCCGAAGCAGTTCATAATACCACGTACTGTCTTATTAGGTACTACACTACGCTCACTGTGGAACAGCAAAACGAAACTAAATATAGTTTAAGCTAATAGCCTTTTCTCCAGACATCATCTTATAGCACCGATTAATTTATGGACCACATGTGGCATGAAACTATTAAGTACCCCGGCGAAGATTATGAGTGTTTAATACACGTAATCTTTATCGGTGGGTACCCGATTTTCGGTCTTTATTAATTTTACATTTTTTTCCTACATGGTAAAATAAAAATAATTTAATAAACAAACTTTTACATCGTAATAATGACTGCTTGCGTCTCCCCAGCAATGTTTACACGCCCCCCAGGTTTTGAAGCACTGATCTAAGCATTATTTCGACTACTTTTCACACAGAAAAAATAAACACTTCTTTCATCTTCGTAAAATCAATAGATTAATCGCTCCACTCAGAATCTAAAAGAATACATAATTTATAATATAAATACATTTAAATTCTTTTTAAATTGTACAAATTATAATAATAAAATATTAATAAAAATAACATTCAAAATGTTCCTATAGAATTAATAATTATTTATGTATTGTTTTTTTTTTCTGTAACTGTTTCAAATAATGTATACATTTTCAGCCAACTTTAAATAATCTGATATTAAATCTTCTAAATATAATAAACATTAGTAAGCGTCAATGTCTTCGATGCATTTAGTAATCAGATCGTATAACATAAGTATCAAATTAAACATAAATCACAATCATCGATTAGGTTCCATCGGTGCGTTGCAATGCATTTGATCGTATAACTTAATTTTAAACGGTTAAACTGTATAATTATGTTAACATTTAATTGTTAGTTATCTAAATTAATTTTAGATTTTGGACAGAATTTGCGTACACTAATACTATATCTACAACATTTTGGAGTGGAATTTACCATGGACCTTTTTTTACTAATTCATTTTTGGTGGGATTTATAGGACACCCTTAAAAAAGTACAATGTTATACCCGGGGATAAACGTTCAAACAAAATTGAATGATGCATTCAATTAATTTCAAACTATTTATTATAAGTTTAGCCATCAAACTAGGAACTTCATAAAATCATAACTATGTACTAATTTTCGTTTATTACGATATAATAACCTTTCATTTACACTAAATTGTATAGGAATTAAACAGTTATCTAATATTCACAACTTGCTAGCAGATACGCAGGGCTGGGCAGGATCACAGTTACATATTATACATGTATCAAAAAATTTATAGAATTTTGATTTCGATCTGCATGTTTCAGAACTGAATGAATACTTATAATAAATGTTACATTGTTGTCTTTGTTATACTTTATATTACATTTTTATTATAATACATTAATACATATAGGAATACATCACCACATTAGTTTTGAACAATTATAATATGTTAAAATAAAATTACAATAATTTTTTTTTTAGTTAAAATGGTTTAAGTTAGATTTATACAAATTACAATTTATATCTAATAGTTTTTTTTTAATTCTTATAAATATAATAAAAAAGAACAATAAACAAACTTGAATCATGTTTAAAACATTTGATTATATATTTTATTGTTATAACTTTTAACACCATTTGTCAATAAATTTCATAGTTATGTAAAATAATACAACTGCCATAAAAATCAAAAAAGAATTTTATAAAACCATCAAAAATATTTATTTAATATTAACAACATTAAAGTTCTAGAAAACTTTAATGAAGTAATGCATTTTTAAATCAACTAAATTTAACAAATTCTACGCGCTTCAATCATCCGTTCATAGTATTCTTGAGGTATACCAATTTTCTTTAGACACTCATCAGTAGACTTAAACATCTGTTCTTTGAAATAGTAAATCATTGCTTCCCAACATTGTCTTTCAATTTGAGTATCTTAATCCATCCACTAGTTAAAGTGTTTGAAAATCTGCCTCTATAACCTAAATCATCAAAAGAAACTACGCCACCATAACAATACATACGACCAGAAGGCGTTATTTCAGTTGAGTGTAAGTATACTGGCCGATGTGTTATACACAGCTTTTCCCATTGCAAGGTGTCAAAATCAATACGCCAAAAGTCTTTGAGAGATCGGTATTCATCTAATGATAGTATAGTATAGTATCCATAGAAATAAGCATTACAATCGAGTCAAATGGACAAGTATTATATGCTATAAACCTGAAAAATAGTTACATTCATATAGTACCGTATTCGGAATCATGTTTTAAATATAATCAATGGTTTTTTCATAGTAAATCAAGTGAACCGATATAAAAGGAAATTAAAAACCGTTTAAAAATTGTTTAGGTACCTACCTATTTTTTATATAATAAATTTATTAGTATTGAAGCATCTATAACATCTATAGCAATTATCATGTTTGTAGGGTTACACAGTTTGTTCCTTCATAAAGATATATAAAGAAACAGCATACCTATTAATGATACTTAAAGTGTGATTTAGGCTGACAATATATTTAACATTTTTGTAATTAGAAATTATTTATATTGTCTACACTGGGCTCATGGGATTTCGTTATTAAGTAGGTAGTCAATGATAAATATTTTAAGAGAGTTTAATGTATTTTTTTAGAATCAAATAATGATAGATCGTCAAATAAATCGAATCGTTAAAAACGAATTAAGTATTTATTTTCTAAATAATGTTTTTAGTTTCGCTATGCAAATATCTAAATGATGGGAGAAGCTCCACTGTGTATAGTTATTGTGTTAGTATTAACATTTTATAAATTTCACAAAACGTTATTCATATTGTGTAATTTCATGAAGTTTACGGATCGGATAATAACGTTATTCATATATTATATTAATACCTATACCTATATTTATTTTACAAGTATAACAAAATTAGGTTTAAAATAAGCAATGAATCTACGATAGTTTTAGCTACCTATCTTGATTTAAAATACGTTTAAGTATTATATGTAACATAATATTATACATACATTAAAAATATTCGAAGTAATCCCATCGTATTGAAAGAAATTGCTCATCTGCTGTAATCTAATCGACAATTGTTATATCGTCGGTATAATACATTTATTTTTATATAATACAACCTGCAAGCTATGAAATGAACATTCAGTAAAATGGTCTGGTGTTACAACCGTGCTGGCAATTGACATCGACATTATTTAGTTACCGTACTAAAAAATATCCTAATTTAAAAAAAATGTCGAAAGTACGTAAGTTTGTAGTTCTTTTAGTTCTAAAGTACGTGAGTGGATTTCCTGTGCAAACAAAAACGCAGACGTTTTTTACTTGAATGGAAAAAAAGTATTTTGTAACCCGTGTGAAAAACATATAGTTTGTGAAAGAAAATCACAATTAGATCAACATATTAAAACAGGTACCTACTTCCTTAATTTAATTATATGCAGGCGTAGTATAACCTAAACGTAATATAGTTCTTAAACATTTTTTTTATATTATAGTTGTGCATGTTACTGCAATTAAGGGGTCTGCAACGTAGCATATTTTAAGGAGTACTATTTAGGCAATTCATGTGACAAATAAATTAATACCGTATCTATGGGTGAGTAGTAAATGAACATTAGTGATGTGTAATCCGTTCTCGTTTCCGAGAATCGCCGGCAACCGCGCCGGAAGCAACTCTCACACGCGCACGCACATGTCAATTAATCGCGTACAATGAAATATATTCTTGTGTGCATGACTATAAAAACTACTAAAAGCGGTAGTAAATTAATCATATTCCCAAAGTTCGATTGTAATTTCGAAAAAATGGTTGAATTTAGAAGCTTCTAGACTATGCTTCTTAGGAATCACTTTTTTTATTTAAAATCAGACGTGCCCAAAATAAATACAAAATATGTAATGCGATTATTTCATGGGATTTCTAAAAAAAAAATTGTTATTTTAAGGTATTTTAAATTTTAAATTGAAAATCGACTTCCTAGAGAAGCCTATATATTTTATCAATGAAATCAAACATGTATAAAAAATTTAAATTTACTACCGCTTATTTGTCTAAAACGTACGAAAAATACGTGCCCTGCAATACCCTTAAAAGAACATTTCAAAAACAACAATTACTTTCGTCTAGCTCTCCAGTTCTAGTTTTTTTTCTCGAAGATTTATGTTTCGCTATGGTTTTATCCGATATACCTTTATATAAATTACAAAGCAAACCATTTCTAAATTTTTTGTCAAAATATACCAACCGATCTATACCAGACGAAAGCACATTACGCAAAAATTATTTATCAATTTGTTATCAAAAGACAATGAAGGAAATAAAATAAAAAAATGGAAACAACTTTATTTACGTTGTACTTGATGAGACCACTAATGCTCTAGGTTTATACATCGCTAATTTACTTTTGGATGTCCTAAACAAGGATTATGCAGGGCGGCCTTATATTTTATCATCCAAACAATTAAATAAAACGAATACGAAACTATTAGTCAATTCATAAACGATTCATTAAAATTATTATGGACCGATGTAAGCATGGAAAGACGCTTATTAGGTAGGGTACTCTTATTAACAGACGCTGCTCCATACATGGTAAAATCAGGAAAATCTTTGAAGTTGTTTCATTCTATTATGGTACATAATACATATATGACTTGTATTGCTCATGCTATTATAATCTAATTGCTGAAAAAGTTCGTGAATTATTTCCAAATATTCATATTTTAATCAATAATGGTAAAAATATATTTTGTAAATCATCGAGCAGAATTTCAATTTTCAGAGATGAAATGAAATGGAAAAATTATCTTATCTCCGCCCCGGTAATCACAAGAGGGGGGGGGGGCGACATGGATACTAGCAGACTATTTTATAACATGCCAAAAGGTATTGAACAGTTCACAGCGAAGTACGATCGGTTGTGAAGCATTATATCAACCGCTTGTCATTTATTGAAAGCTAGAAACAAAAAGCCTTATCTGAAAGACTTTTTCTAATAGTGAATTAGAAAAAAATAAAATAGACTAGAGGACATCAAATTAAGATATTTTTCCCAAAAACAACGGCCTAAAATAATTACTTAAAATTAATAAAATATTATTAGGGGAAGCGAAAGCAGTTGAACTAGATGAAAATTACCAAGACCCAACGATTTTAAGTCCTTTTAAATTTGCCCCAGTAACGTCTGTGGATTGTGAACGATCATTTTAAATTTTATCGTTTTACATTTTACAAGCATTTATTAACAGATATATCTGTCTATATAGACTTCACAGTTTTACTGAAGAAAAACTTGAATATCATTTAATAATTAATTTTAACAATAAAGAATAAAAACAAATTTTGAGTGTATATTTTATTTTATTTTTAAACAGAAATATTTATGTATGTATTATTGTATTTATGTACACATTGAAATATTTTTCATACTTAATACAACTTTGAATTTTTAAATGTAAATTTTAATATTGCATTTTATTATTGCATATTTTAGTGATTTTTACTGCATATTATATGGCATATTTTGATACCTTTTAGTGCATACAAATCCGGGCTCTAGACTTATACCTAATTATATTTATATAAACCTTACTGAAGTGAAGTTGAAAGGTATAATTTAAGTATATCCATTTTGATATTTTGTAGTAATTTGGCTATCGTATTAGGAAAAAACATTTTTGTATTTCTAGTTACAAGTTGAAAAAATTTTATTTTTTACCAACATTTTTTTAACAGGGTAGGTAGGTATATAGTTTTTTGTTTATCATCAGTCCACAATTAAAATATAATAATTCAATTAAAAAATATTAATATTATAATAATAATACTACACAGCCAACACAAGTATAAAAATATTGTCCATACCTCTTGATAAGTAATATAATTGCCGATATAATTTTTATAAAATAAAGTGTAAAAACCTGATATATTTTTCTTGATTAGTATATGAGCATAGAATATTTTTTTAATTAATGAAAATACGTCACTAAGTATTATGTATAGAAGCAAAACAAAAATTGAATTTAAGATTTAATAAGGTACTTCACTTGTAATATTAAATTAACTAATTGATTAGATTTTATTATATTATAAAAATATGTAATAGATTTTGCAAACTAACAAAATAAATATTATATATAATATTCTTGAATGGGTTGACTATACTGGCCTTACTATACAAGTGCATAAACGTAAATAGAATGAAAATATAAACTATTTATTTTCCGCCCTTGATTTAGTTAAAACTAAATAATTAGATTAATATATAATATTTATCAACTAATTAGTACACAAACCTACCTACTTCTTAACAATTTTGTCTATCTTGTCGTTTGACACTTGTACTCAGCAATAGGTATAAACAATTTTCAATCATTAAGTATATTTTTTTATAAAATATCTTTAGGTATACTCATTACTTATGTATTGTAGTTTATAAGTAGGCAGTAGGTTTATTTTTAAAAAGAAATCGGAAATAAATCACATAATCCTATGTACTTAATTAGAATCGTTATGATTTTTGTATGAAATATTATACGTTTAGTTCTATTGAAACTCATTGTGAAGAAAATTGGCTAAGTGGGTGTTAATCTGCTGTACAGTAGGTTACAAGTGGGTGACTGAAAATGATGGTGTTACATTTTGATTCAATGATACAATACCGCTGTATAAAAAAAACAATTCTGAGCGGAGACAGTTTGTCAGCCTAGGATATTTTATATTATAATTATATTGTTATTATTAATACAGTAGCCGGTTAATGTGTTGTCTCCGTCTTAAAAATGTACAATATAGCAAAAACTGTTTCTATTTTTAATAGCACCATCCAATCATTTTTTATAAGAAAATTAAAAAACAAAATGTTTAGAAGCAAATAACTTTTATTGTATTTACGTTATATAAAATAATATGGGCACGCTGAATGCTGATGCACAGATTAAGTTTTTATTTACGTGTTGTACAAATTTGGTAGTTCTACATCAATTAGAACAGTTGTCCTGCGCAAAACAATTTTTTCTATGTTGCACATTTGTAAGACGGAGACAACACATACGGGTCATAAGTTAAATGTTAGGTTAAGTTAAATTATGATTATTTGTTTATTATTATATTTGTATAAAATAATATAGGTAGGTACGTTAGAATCAGGTGCAGGGCTTACATTTGAAGAAAAAAATTCCGTTTTATGTTATTTAGAATTAAAACGTTGGAAAATGTTTGCGTTTATCGTTATTTAGAAATAAAACTTTATACAAGTTCTGGGTTTATCGTTATTAATAATAGTGTTAATACATTTTAAATGTATTATTGATAAGTAGGTAATAACTAATGCGGGTAGGTATATCTAATTGCGGTGATTGGGAATAGCTTATGGAACATTTTCTACGATAATATTCTGCGGCTGGAGTTCCAACAAGAAGTGAGACGAGAAGTGAGGCTGGTTGGTTTTGCTGACGACATTGCGCTTGTCATCTCGGCTCCTAATGCAGACCTAATAGAGGACATTGGTAATATTCTAGTCTGGAGCTGGTTAACCAAACGGCTTGCAGGTAGTGCCGCAGAAATCTGAAGCGGTTGTCCTGACCAGTGTTGAGCCGAGATTAATATAATTTTATCTAGACAAAGATAAGGATAACTAAATTATTTATTTATCTAGATAAAGATGAAAAAAAAATTATTTTATCTAGATAAATTATGGGATACATTTTTTTAAAATTTTTTTTATGGCACTCCTTAAGCATGTAGCAATATAGAATAACTTAATAGTATGTTATCGAAAATGTCCATAGTTATTAGTAAATATTACCTACTCAATAAATTACTTAATTGTCTACCTATATTCTATAACAAATAAAAGCTGTTTAATAAATTAAATTATCTAGATAAATTCATCTAGATAACTGTGGAAATTAATATTTTCTTTTTATCTAGATAAGATAAAAGATGAAAAAATATTTATCGAGATAAGCTCAACACTGGTTCTGACCAAGAAATGGGCGTATCGAAGACATAGATATAAGTTTATAAATAAAATATAAATTTTTACGAAACCAATTTAACTTTTAAACAAATAGATTTTAAGTTATTACGTTTTACATCATTTTTCATTCAATGGATTCTATAAATTACCGACGTTTTGAGCTATGTATTGTTATTTGTTTGGCGATATAATATAATATATTATTTAATCATTATGTTTTGTTTTGGGGTATTTTATTATTTTTGATTATCGCTTTCCGTTATAGGTAATTACGTTTACAAATTTCAATCGTTTTTAGTCAAATGTAACGTTATTAATTATAATAACGTTTTACGTTAACTATGAATAATATTTTTAAAATATACACAAAATTAAAATTATTCTTCTTCGTTTAAGTATCTAATTTCGTCCAAATTTGAACATAAAATAAGTATAAAAACTAAGTTATTTTTTGTTCACAGAATGACCTATATAAATGGAAACTTGTTTTACATTTTCAATTTTCAGCTATAAAAGTTGAACTTTTTATACATTTTTAACTACCAAAACATTTTTAAATTTTAAATTTGATACATTTTGTCAAAATTCAAACTTTAAATATGCTTAATTGCTTAATATGACGTAATTTTGGGCCAGTGAATATGTAAATGGGCCTCTAATAAATGAAAATCTCGATGGCCCAATACATAGATATACAAATCCGGCATGCAGGGTATGTGCCACTCTGATATGCAGTAGGTTCTGAGTGGCGGGAGTGTGTCGCACTATAATTTATATAATATTATAATGGATGTGTGATTTAAATTCAATGATACAAAATTATTATAAAAGATAAACGATTCTGAGCGAAGAAAAATAAATCAAATCCAGTACCTATAGCCATTATTTAAGTATCCATTCAACAAAAAGACATTGTAAAAAAGGTGCTCTGATGTACAGTAGGTTACAAGTGGGTCACTGTATGATGGATGGTGTTAAATTTGAATTCAATGATATAATATCATTGTATAAGAAAAAAGATTGTGAGCGAAAACGGATAGTCAGCCTATGATATTGCGAAGTATATTTGATGATACTATAAGGCGAATAAAGTAATTTATATAAAACTTATTTACGAATAAATTTTCAATCTTTAGCTATAAAAGTTGAAAACAAATAAAGTTTTATTGACATTCATAGAAAAAAAACGGTCAGTCAGCCTATGATATTACAAAGTATATTTATAATTTGTTGATAATATTATGAATTAAGGGGAACGCAGCAGACGTATTTTTCATGCGTTTTAGACCAATAAGCGGTAGTAAATTACACATACTTCGGAATGTCCGATTTAAATTTTTTTACATGTATGAACTCTTTGACAAAACATCTAAGTTATTTAGGAAGTCGATTTTCAATTTTTAATTTTTAAGGACCTTAAAATAACGATTTTTTTTTCAAAAATCTCATGAAATAATTGCATTACATTTGTATTTATTTTGGGCACATCTAATTTTAAATCAAAAAAGTGATTCCTAAAGAGCATAGTCTAGAAGTTTATAAATTCAACCATATTTTCAAAATTACAATCGGACTTCAGGAAGTATGTTAAATTTACTACCGCTTTTAGTAGTTTTTATAGCATTACAAACATGAATATATTTCATTTTTCGTAAAGTATTGACATGTGCCTGCGCGTGCGATAGTTTATTTCAGCGGCGCGGCGGCTTGCGGCTGCCGACGGGCCGTGATAGATTCTCGGAAAGTCAGATTCAATTAGTCGATAAGGATTATTGGATAGGTATAGAACATTACTAATGGGCGACAATAATAATAGTCAGTGATAATAATTATATTTTTCCAAATTTAATACAACAAACATATTATATTTAAATTTTAAGGAAATACAAAGTATAAAAATACTACCTATGATTTATGAATCATTTGATTTCAACACAACACGCCGATCAGTAAGGTTGTCTGTAAGTTTTGTGTTCTTTTTAATTTTTTTTTTACAAAATGGGTTAAGATTGGCGTTATGGGAGAAAAGCTAGACGTAAGTTAAGTGCATCTAAAATAAAAAAAAAACATCGATTGCAAAATGTACAGAATGAAAAAAGTGATATACATAATAATTTCTAAATTGGTAAAATAATGTGGTAAATATTTTGGAAAATAAATTTTTTTTTTTACTTTTTTCTTTGGTTACATGGTTTTAAAATTAATTGATTTAGTATACGAACGTGAGTTTCCTTTTCCTATCGGAGATGGTTTGTAATACTACTTTTTTAAATGGTTTTATTTGTATAAAAAAGCTATGTAATAGTCAATAACTATGAAATAACAAAGTGATTCTCTTGTAGTCTTGTGTAGTATAATGTAATTGTACATTTTTGCGAATTGCAGCGAAAGCCGAGTAGTGAATAGGTAATATACCTAATAGTAAAAAATAACGCGCGCAATTGATCATAATATATTGTCATTTTTATAGCATTTTAATTATACGTAGTTCTGGGAATTCGTAATACTGTCAACCGATAGTCCGAGGCACGCGGTAATGGTTTACCCACACTAATGTTCATTTACTACTCACACATAGACATAGCAAAAATGTTCATGTTAAGTGAATTGCCTAAATATTACTCCTTAAAACATGATATGCTGGAGCCCCCTTAAGTAATTTATATATTTAACTATTTACGTCTACCCTTCTTTCAAATTTTCAATCCTTAGATATAAAAGTTGAAAATTTTATAAATTTTAACTACAAAATAATTATTACATTTTAAATTTGATAAATTTTGTCAAAATTCGATTTTTAAATGCTTATAGAAAAAAATTGTGCCTATGTATTTTTAATATTTTAATAATTATTTAACAATATATCAGGAGCCTTGTATTACATTTTTACACATTTTGGCAAAATAGATAAAACTTTATTGATATTTATAGAAAAAAAACTAAAAAAATTGAAAACTGTAAATGTCCGTACACAGCTCAAAAAGAGTCAAAATATTTTCAAAATTGTACAGTGTATGGGAAATGCTAATATGAACATTCAGTGAAATTTGCATGTATCTACAGTTATTTGTTTTTGAATTACAACAAAATAAGGAAATCGCTACATGAGGAATCGAGTGAATATCCAAGGTTGTAAAAATTTGAATTTCAAACGCTCATAAAAATGTAATTTGACTTTCCGGTAGAGATTCTTTTATTGATAAAGATAGACAATATTTATGTATTTTGTTCTTCATTAATTACAAACTGTATTTTATTAATAAAGCATAACTCATTGTTTTTTTTCATGATTTTTTCTGACTACAAAAACTTATTCCCACTCTTGGGTTATAGTAGAGAATTTGTTTACGCAGACCAAAGCCTACGGACTGTTATCCGTTGAACTATGGGTTGCCATTTTTTACTTTCATAAGACTGCATACATGTACTCAGAAACGATATGTAAAAACAATATAAATCACGACTCTCTCATGATATACCAAATAAAATATCATTTTATATTCATACACTATTTTTATTGCAAATTTGTAAATAATAATTTTATATATTGTTTGTAAATATAAGTAATAATATTTATTAAGTAATATTTACTTGAAATAGGTAATTTTTAATAGCCCGCTGCGCAGGAGTAGAACACCCACAGCACGACTAGTCATTGTCAGGGTGGCTGAGGAAGTAGGGGCTGCAGATGCAGACACCACGCGACGCAGCGATTCAATCGGATCCCGGAACGACGACAGAACACAACGACGGAGACAGAAGGAAAACTGGGAAACCAACAACGAGCACCCTCCAGAACACCACAAGGAGAAGGAAGCTCAGTACGAGTTTCGAGGCCGGCTGGCTATCAAGCCGGGCCAAGAACATGAACATGACTTTCCGACTGGCGGGCAAAAAAGCCGGGTCGGGAAGTCAAGAAATGCGAACAGCGGGCCATAAGCCAACAATGTAATCTTTTTTATTAATAAAATGTATGAATACTAATTTCAATGTGCACCCACTAAGGGACTAAACAATGGTGTAAAAAATTAAATTATAAATGTACTACTAATGTATTATTAAATTTAATAAACGATGGCGGCGTCGCGGAAGTAATGCGAAAGCTGTTCCCGCGACGCCGTCAGTTCAAAATTGGAAAAAAAAAAAAAAAAAGGTAATTTTTAATAATAATTGTTTAAAAAAATAAAAACAATCAATTGACTATAGGTACCTAATTTCTTTCTAATTACCTATATAAATATGTGTATAATATAAAATATACTTTTACATCAAATAATAGTCAAAATTATAATTTTGACTGAATCAAAATTTGTCTAGACTACTACAACTTTTACAAAGAAAAATTGTTATGAGTATATATGTTTAAGTAAAATTACTTTTTTTGGTTCAACTAAAGAAAACTTTAGGTTATTAGATATGTAAACATTGGAGTCTGTATTAAAAAAAATAACTATTGTATATATAACTAAAATCTCCGAATCCTTTCTGGATATGAAAAAGGTAATAAATAAAAGAGAAAATATTGCATTTGATGTCAGAATGGAGTATTCTAGGAAAGCATTTGGTCAAAAATTCATAGATTATCTATGTCCAAAAAAACTACAAGTTAATGCCAGTAAATATAAAAAGGTACATACATATTCTATACCAGGGATGGCCAACCCAAATGATCTTGAGGGAATATTTGTAAATACATTACAATCCTGCTGGCCACATATATGGTTGCCAAAAAAAAAAAAAAAAACGCACTTCAACAGTCACAGCGAACTGAGCGAACGGACAGGTTATGACTGTTATTTTTCACGTTTTATTTTAACAATACATTTTGCTATGAGATGGTATCTACACGTATATATTTTTATCAGATTAGATTAGAATTATTACTTTTTTTGCAATTACGTTGTTAATAATACAGATACCGCGTTGTGTGGGCATTCCAGAATATTTTATAGGCGCAAAATTAATTTTTTTTTGTAAATATTTGAGAAATGTCGAGGGCAGCAAAACTTTCCAATGCGGGAAAATGCAAATTATTTCAAATAATTACAATTATATTTAATTTTGTAAAATAAAAACAATTATAAGTCAGACTATTTTTTGAGTATAATATTCAACCCTGCCCATGCCATACCAATTTTGGGTTTCATAACTGAAGAGGATTACACTAAAAGGTATAATGTGCAGTCTCCCCCCCCCCCCACCAATCAATGTTGTAACTCAAAATTTGGTTTTAATGATATAAAACACAATATTATTAATTTTATTTTATTTTCACACAAAATTCACCAATTGTTGGAAATAAATTTTATTATAATACATTAATACATATAAGAATACATCAACACAATAGTTTTAAACAATTATAATATGTTAAATAAAATTACAATAATTTTGTTGATCAGTTAAGCCAGTTTAAGTCAGTGGCGGAGCCAGGGGGCCAGGGGCGCCATGCCCCCCCCCCCCAATTGGCCGTGTTTTTTTTTTAATATTTGTTTATAAAATTGCAAAAAACTTTTTGAAACAAGATGTGTTGATCAACATGATTCGCTTATAACATTAAAAAAAGAACAATAATACAAATTGTATCATGTTTAACACATTAAATTATAATTTTTTTGTTTATAACACCGTTCAATTATAAATTTTATAATGATGTAATATAATACAATTGACATTAAAAAAAAAAAAGATTTTTATAAATCCACCAAACATATTTATTTAATATTAACAATATTAATGTTCTAGAAAACTTTAATGAAGAAATGCATTTTCAAATCAACTAAAATTTAACAAATTCTACGAGCTTCAATTATTCGTTCATAGAATTCTTGAGGTATACCAATTTTCTTTAGACACTCATCACTAGACTTAAACATCTGTTCTTTGAAATAGTGAATCATTGCTTCCCAACATATAACTTTCAATTTGGGTATCGTAATCCATGCACTAGTAATATCATTTGAATGGGTACGTGCATCTAAATCACTACGTTCAGTAACTATGCCTCCATAACAACATATACGACCAGAAGGCGTTACAGCAGTTGAGTGCAAGTATACTGGAAGAGGCATTATACAATTGGTAAGCTTTTCCCATTGCATAGTGTCAATATCAATACGCCAAACGTCATTGAAGGTTTGGAAATCACCAAGACCACCACATAAATACACCAAATTGGATTTCTCAGGACATTGGACACAGCTATGCCAGTATCTGGTCTTCGGACATCCAGGTTCTGACACCCTGTGGTCGTGTTTGGCCGAAAGTAATTGCCACTGTTTGGTATCCACATCAAACATATGGATTTTCTAGTAAAAATAATAATTTCTGAATATCAAATGAATGAATTTAAAATAATTAATTATTGTCATCATTAAAATACACAAATTGCCCTATCTTGTTGTATGCATAGCACTCAGATTTTCAATATAACAGCAACTGCAGCAAGCATTCTGTATACTCTACCGAAATAAGACATAGTACAGTAGTTATAAACTTATAACATATATGACTAAACGGTACATTTTGCGAGACTACTACCACAAGACTTAAGAAAAATATTAAAAACCCTTGATCACAGTTTTTTTTATAAGCATTTAAAGTTAAAAAATTGACAAAATATGTAAAACTCACAAAAATTAGCAAATTATTTAAGAATTAAATTAGTTAAGAATTCGTATAATGTTATCAACAAATCTAAAGAAATACATAAAACAGTTTATTTTTAGTAATTTTAAGTTCAAATTTATACATAATGAAAAATTTATTTATACATAATAAAAAAACCTAGAACAACTATTTTAGTTATTTTGTTGTGATTATATAATATTATTCGTGGGTACTTGAAACTTCTAAAGGATACTATTATATATCTGTGATAGTATCAAGGTTTTGTTGATGTATAACGCGTTATAAGTACCTAATATATATTGTGATATGATTTATTCGGAGTTTATTATAGGTAACTAAAATAGGTCAATGTCTCATACCTAGACTTGACTACCGTCTTCCCTCAGAATCGTTTTTCTTATACAATGATAATATATCATTGAATTCAAATTTAATACCATCCATTATACAGTGACCCACTTGTAACCTACTGTACAGCAGATCGACTTTTTTAATATGTAGGTATTAGATGTATTATGATTTATAATTTGTTACAACTATTTTAAAGAAACTTATTGAAAATTAATAAAAATAATTTCCTATGTTACAATGTCACTAAATTAATTTAATTCAAATTGAAAACTATTCGGTTAG
Organism: Macrosiphum euphorbiae; assembly: GCA_949089665.1. Taxonomy (NCBI): domain Eukaryota; kingdom Metazoa; phylum Arthropoda; class Insecta; order Hemiptera; family Aphididae; genus Macrosiphum; species Macrosiphum euphorbiae. The sequence goes on from CARXXK010001029.1 coordinate 2,355,955, forward strand.
TAATAATATTAGTATTGACATATATTTTAATAATTTGGTTTGTATGTCCTGCAGAGGAATGACATATCATATATATTTTATTATCATGGATTATGATGTTCGGTATTTATTGATTGTACTTATATTTTAATATATATATTTGCCCCAATGATGTAAATTCTGATATTGTCAATAATAAACCTTGGCAAGATCATTGAAGGCTAGTATTGTGATTTTAGGAAACAATTATAATCCGTAATAATTTACATCATTGTTTACATTCGTACACTCAAGATAATGACTAAGTAATACATACATATTTCATCATTGTTTGAGACAGTTATTCATTATTTAATATGGCTAGGAATTATTATTGTTATTAACTAAAAATATAGTTATTGTCATTATTGACCAGTAATTCACTAAATTTACTAAATATTGCAACTAACATATGACCTTGATATGTATGATATAACGTAAATTTACATCATTATTTCGGTCAATTTTAAAGTTATTATTTTATTTCTTTAAAATAAAGACACTTAGAAAAAATAATGCATTCATAAGATGGTTTAAATTCATAAAAGAATGAATAGGATTGAATAAAAAGTAAATGGGTTGAAAATACCATATTTAAAAATATAAATTAAAGATTTTACACTAACCGAAAAATCATAGTGAATAGAATTATTATCAGCATCACGTATCTTGCTACCGAATATGTATATTCTGCCCTTGAAGAATACAACTTTATGTTCATGTATAGGTGTAGGGTCATGATCTTCCCTTATTGTCTTATATAACAACTCCCATTTTCTTGTACTCAGATCAAATCGATGAACATCCATATCATTTTTGGGACCGGTTGTGTTACTAATTGTATAAATATATTTACCATCCATTACAACACCTAGTCCACATAATTTGAACGGAACATCTCCAGACTCTTCTAAATCTATAAAGCTCATTCCATTTTCTTTATATTCATTGGCTAAATTTGCTGGAATCATTAAAATTGTGTAATAATTTTACTAATTTTCATCATTAATGTAAGTTGTGTCATTAAAATATTACCCAAGTATATGCGGTTTCTACAAATTCCTCCAGATGGAACTCCAATACCTCCATATATAATAATTATGTCACCAGGTAGTGTAACTATTTTATAACTAGTAACTAATTCCTGAGGAACATTTTTACAATTCACAATTATCCATTCACCTGAATCCAAACTATACTTCCAAATCTGACGCATAACTCTTTGACCAGGAGCATCCTACAAGTACACATTGATTATGGTTTATACCCTTAAGAGAATGTCAGTAAGATGAGTTACGATATAAACACAGGCAACCAAAAGATAATGAACAGTAAAATAATATCCATTTTAAGAGCAGAACACAGTTCAAATTGAAAGAAATAATTATAAATAGAGACCGGATTTTTATGTTTTTACATATCTTTACTGAGAGTATGCAGCTCCAATCATCTAAGCTTTCTCGACGATTCATTTACCTATGAACTGATTTTAAACCAAAAAAAAAATATATTAAGGTTAAAGAATATTTTGAGTAAAAAACATGTCCTAGAAATATATTGCCATGTTGAATCCAAATTTGAATATTTTATAAAAATCTAATAGATAATAAAAATTATTTATTTTTATTATTTAAAACTTATTATTATTATTATTATTTGAGTTCGTTAGGCTGAATTATTTAAGTTTGAGTTTGATTACATAATATTATTCTGTTAATAAAATATAGGTATGCAATTATTTTTTATTTTTTATTTTTCAATTTAGTATTATTATTTTTTTTAATTCATAAGTTTGTGTTACAACAGTTAAGTATAGGTACACCAGTATGGCAGTATATCACCATATTATAGATTAAATATAACTGTTTATTTTTATAAACTGTTAATTTTAGTTGATTGTTCAGTTTATGACAAAGAAAATGTTTTCATAAAGAATATTTTTGCATATAAAGGATTATTTTTATGAAATTATAGAGCATAGAAGTATCTTATTTTCAAGATTTTAAGCGCATATAAATACGGTCTCTAATTATAAATATAAGGAATTGTCAGTAATTTGTATAAAGAAAAAAAATGTGTCTCACATTTGTCCGAACATTGAAAGTTTGAAACGATAATAAATAGGCATTATTATTGCACACCACTTGATGTCCATATATAAATATTGAACCTTGCGCTGGATCACATTCTTTCCTTAATACAGTGAAATGAAACGGTTTGAATTTGTATGTTGAAATGCAATTATTTGCCATTTTGAACTGCGTTACACCTATTTAGAACATAAAAACTAATTATAAATTTGGACAGGAGTATTTATGTAGAGTAACATAATGAGTATACATAATAAAAAAGTAGAATTTTTGTTGGAATATTTTCTGTAAAAATACTATGTTTGTATAAAAAATAAATATAACCACCACCTTAGTAATATCATTTTTTAAGAGTAAATATTTAATTGGTCCTAAACACGAGCTTGCTCAGTGAGGCCCATTATACATTGTACACTATAATATTATGTAATATTTTATTTATGTAATATTCTTGTATTTTGCAAATAAATAAATAATAATATTTTAAAAATATATTTGAGACTTGAGTTACATCTCAGTTATTTAAATGAAAATAGGGGTATTCTCCTATCCACGGCCCCCGGGTGTTAACATTTTTAGAATTAGTCCTGTATATTTTTGTTTGAAAATAAATAAATAAACTCTTACCACACTTCAGTAGAAACCAAAAATGTAAATATAATAACTGGTGTTCACGACTTCTTGACTGGAGTTCTTGATGTTTCGGATAAATACACAGTCTTAGATGAGAAGGTCGGACAACTGTTCATTATCATTTATCAGCATTCCGCTTAAATTGATCGTTTCCTGCAGAAGTTTTTTGAGGTTATGGCATTATAGTATTATACAATTTTAAAATAATTTTCGAATATATAAACTAGCTAGTTTATTAAAAACCAACTAATTTATATTTTCGAAGAAAAAAATATAATATAGTACAAAAAAAAAATATACCCCGAATGCCATTTAAAAAAATGGCAGTAAATAAAAACGGTTCATATCACATTCGTGGATGAAAAATTTCTTATCTATTTCGCTTAGAATAAACAACAAATAGCATTTATCACGAATTTAAAAATATTTAAATTTTTAATACAAGGGATTCATTAACGTAAAACACTCGCATTATCTCATGTATTAATGTTTTTGAAAATATTTTTTTTTCGTAGTTTCTAGTTGTTAAAAAAACAACATTTTTATTAAAAAACTATATTTTTAAATATTTTTTATCCTTATAATTTTGTAAGTTTTTCCTTTTTTGAATGACAGCATAGAGTTTTAATTTCATATTCCAAAGCAGAATATTTTTCTAAGTATTTTGATACATAAAACCCGAACTTAGGACGAGTAGTTTATGAGTTATAAGTATTTTAAGTTTAGATGGGCGGATTGGAGTGGTATGGCCGTATGGGGTTACCCCGCAAAATGTTTATCTTTCACAACCGAGTACTGCATTATCTGAGGGGGGTTCGGGGGGCCTGGCCGCCCCCAAATAACAAAACATAAATTCAATAAAATCACACTATACATGTTTTGGATAACATAGGTATTAAGATATCGATTGTGTAAATTGCTATATTGTAGGTCGCTCGCATTCAACAATAAAAAACATTTATATTTCTAACATTATAAGTTATAACTAATTGAATTTACATTATTTTGTTGGGTAATAAAGCTTGAAAATTTAATACACTGACCTTAATATATTGTAACAATGACATTTGAAAAATATTAAATATTCAGTTACAATTATTAAAGTTCAAATTTTGACAAAAATACGTAAAAATCACGAAAACCACACTAAAAAGCAGGCTATGATTATATTTATGACAGGATTACTACATCACTTGCCTACAGCACTAAAGTCACGCAATTCTTTACTTTAGAAGCTTGAATTGAATTAGCGGTAGACGAAGAGGTTGAATTTAATTCTAAGTTAGGCTTAACTCAGGGTTTTTTTAATGATTTTTTCTGACTACAAAAACTTATTCCCGCTCTTGGGTTATAGTAGATAATTTGTTTACGCAGACCAATGCCTAAGGACTGTTATACTGTTATACGTTGAAATAAAAAAATAAAAACAATCAATTGACTATAGGTACCTAATTTCTTTCTAATTATATAAATATGTATATAATATATTGTATAATATATAATATACTTTTACATCAAATAATAGTCAAAATTATAATTTTGACTGAATCAAAATTTGTCTAGACTACTACAACTTTTACAAAGAAAAATTGTTATGATAATAATATGTTTAAGTAAAATTACTTTTTTTGGTTCAACTAAAGAAAACTATAAGTTATTAGATATGTACCCATTGGGGTCTGTATTTAAAAAAATAACTATTGTATATATAACTAAAATCTCCGAATCCTTTCTGGATATGAAAAAGGTAATAAATAAAAGAGAAAATATTGCATTTGATGTCAGAATGGAGTATACTAGAAAAGCATTTGGTCAAAAATTCATAGATTATCTATGTCCAAAAAAACTACAAGTTAATGCCAGTAAATATAAAAAGGTACATACATATTCTATACCAGGGATGGCCAACCCAAATGATCTTGAGGGAAAATTTGTAAATACATTACAATCCTGCTGGCCACATATATGGTTGCCAAAAAAAAAAAAAAAAACGCACTTCAACAGTCACAGCGAACTGAGCGAACGGACAGGTTATGACTGTTATTTTTCACGTTTTATTTTAACAATACATTTTACATAAGCTGGTGTCTAATCGTATATATTTTTATCAGATTAGATTAGAATTATTACTTTTCTTGCAATTACGTTGTTAATAATACAATTACCGCGTTGTGCGGGCATTCCAGAATATTCTATAGGCGCAAAAATAATTTTTTTTTGTAAATATTTGAGAAATGTCGAGGGCAGCAAAACTTTCCATTGCTGGCTGCGGGTTGGTCATCAATGTTCTAAACAGAAGGGAATAGTACATATAGAAATTAAAAAAAAAATTCAGATTTGGTTTTTTTCAATGCTTGAATAAATAAGAAGGAATTATATTTAACTGTTATAATTTAATACTAATTATAAGTATTCTAAACGTATAGACTGATTATTAAGGTCTTGTCCGCTTTTCTTATTTATAATTAAATTGTTCATATTATTCACTCTCTACTACCACCACAAGCATGTGCTTAAAGGCAGTATAATAATGAATAATAAAAACATTTATTTGTTTTTTTTTTTTTAAGTTTACCCAATTACTATTTTATAATATACAATAAAATATATAATCTTGAAATTCTTTTTTTTTCCACTGCACAAAGTAACAATTTTCACTGCACTATTAATTTTTTCACTGCACAAATTGTGTCTCACGGCACACTAAAAAAACATGTTATATAAAATCTGCAAAAACAAAATTTATGAAATTAAATAAATATATATAAAATTAGTTTTTGACTATTAAGATTGAATATTGATGATTCACTTACATTAAATTGAATTCAAATCATTATTTCAAATAATTACAATTATATTTAATTTTGTAAAATAAAAACAATTATTAGTCAGACTATTTTTTGAGTATAATATTCAACCCTGCCCATGCCATACCAATTTTGGGTTTCATAACTGAAGAGGATTACACTACAAGGTATAATGTGGATTTCCCCCCCCCCTACCAATCAATGTTGTAACTCAAAATTTGGTTTTAATGATATAAACCACAATATTATTAATTTACTTTTATTTTGACACAAAATTCACCAATTGTTGGAAATCAATTTTATTATAATACATTAATACATATAAGAATACATCAACACAATAATTTTAAACAATTATAATATGTTAAATAAAATTACAATAATTATGTTGATCAGTTAAGCCAGTTTAAGTCAGTGGCGTAGCCACTATTTGTTTGTAAAATTGAAAAAACTTTGTGAAACAAGATGGGTTGATCAACGTGATTCACTTATAACATTCAAAGTACTGTATATTTATATAATTTCTACTCTAGAACTTCTTGAGAAATATGATACAAATCCTGAAAAGTCAACCAAAGCGTCGTTATATGTGAGTGCTATAACTATGAATGATTTCCTTGTCTCTCTGGAAGTAGCTGTTACTTGTTTCTCATATACAATACAATTAAGTCAAGTACTACAAAGTTAACAACAGGACCTATCTAAAGCTTTAAATGATGTAATGATTGTTAGAGAAGCTTTAGAAGCCATTCGAGAAGATGCTGATAAATCCTTTAAGGAAATAATGAAAAATGTTAGAAAAATAGCTTCTGACATTGAAATACGCATGCCTCGAATCTACGGGAGACAAACTGCCCGAAACAATGTTAATGCCAAAGACGCAGAGGAATATTATAAAATAGTATCTAATATTTATTCCATTTCTTGATAATTTAATCATGCAGTTGCATTCAAGATTTGATAAGACTAGAAACTATTATACCACTAGGACTCATACCATCTAATTTTTCACATTATGATGACCAAGCAATCTTAGCTGCTGCTTCTATTTACGAGGATGACTTTTTAGTTAGTATGAATACATGTTTGAATCTGAGTTATTCATATGGATAAATCAATGGCAATTGAGAGAAAAATTACCAGAGACTGCTGTAGAAGCAATTCAACACTGCACAGCTCTTTCTACCAAATATAAAGAAGATTCTTGAATTATTTGCTACTCTGCCTGTAACATCCGCTACTTTAGAACGCACATTTTCGGTTCTTAAAAGACTGAAAACATATTTAAGAGTTACAATGACGGAAGAAAAGTTGAATGGTTCGGCCTTAGCTACAATAAATAAAGATGAATTGGAATATGAAAACGTAGAAAAAGATATAATGACTGCATTTATAAATAAATCTCCTAGGAGGATGAAAGTTTTAGATTGGACATAATAATAGTACTTATTAAAAATATTTACCTTATATTTATTAAGTTTTAAGTTGTTTGCAATAAATTATTATAAATAAAAAGTTGTTAAATATTTTATTAATTTCACCCGGATGTATTTAGTATTATATGTGGTCACATAATAAGTATACAAATTATCTCAATTATTTTTTATAATAAAAACAGTACAAATTTAATTTTTTTAGATATTTTGGTTGCCCCCCAATTTTAGAAATTTTGGCTACGCCACTGGTTGAAGTCAGATTTATACGTATTACAAATTATATCTAATAATTATTTTTAATTCTTATAAATAAAATAAAAAAGAACAATAATACAAATTGTATCATGTTTAACACATTAGATTATAAATTTTTTGATTATAACACCGTTCAATTATAAATTTTATAATGATGTAATATAATACAATTGACATTAAAAAACAAAAAAGATTTTTATAAATCCATCAAAAATATTTATTTAATATTAACAATATTAATGTTCTAGAAAACTTTAATGAAGATATGTATTTTCAAATCAACTAAAATTTAACAAATTCTACGAGCTTCAATTATTCGTTCATAGAATTCTTGAGGTATACCAATTTTCTTTAGACACTCATCACTAGACTTAAACATCTGTTCTTTGAAATAGTGAATCATTGCTTCCCAACATATAACTTTCAATTTGGGTATCGTAATCCATGCACTAGTAATATCATTTGAACGGTTAGCTGGATCTAAATCACTACGTTCAGTAACTATGCCACCATAACAACACATACGACCAGAAGGCGTTACAGCAGTTGAGTGCAAGTATACTGGAAGAGGCATTATACAATTGGTAATCTTTTCCCATTGCATAGTGTCAATATCAATACGCCAAACGTCATTGAAGGATTGGTAATCAAGACCAAGACCACCACATAAATACACCAAATTGGATTTCTCAGGACATTGGACACAGCTATGCCAGCATCTGTTAATCGGATAACCAGGTTCTGGCTCCTTGTGGTCGGGTTTGGTTGGAAGCAAATGCCACTGTTTGTTGGCCACATCAAACATATCGATATCCTATTAAAAATAATAATATATGAATATAAAATGCATGAACTTAAAACAATCAATTATTATCATCGTTAAAATACACAAATTGGCCAATTTTGTTGTATGCATAGAACTAAGATTTTCAATATAACAACAACTGCAGCAAGCATTCTGTATACTCTACCGAAACAAGATCTATTATAGATTACATTTTATTGACTTGAAATTACATCTGTAGATAAGATCCTGTTAAACCATATATTGATTACATGTTTTTGTCATTAATGCTTTTAAGGTAATGTTATGACCAGGGAGTGGATTTAAATTTCTAAAAACAAGAAAAATGTCTTTAAAAAATGCCATTTTATGCACATATAAAAAAAAATTAAAAATGCCCTAGGTACAAATTATTTTAAACTGAAAAAAATAAAATCTATAGTTAGAAAATACTTGTAAATGCTTTAAAAATAACAAGAAAAAAATGTTTAATTTTTTAAATCTCTGATGTATAAAATGAAATTTGGCTTCATTATTTCAGCAAAAAATACATTTTGCATTGAAATCCGCTCTCAAGTTATAACATTTTAAGTGTTATTAATTAATAATTATTACTATCAACAAGCTACCATTTATAATCAAATTATTAATTACAATTTCACTTAAGTCACAAATCGTTTTAAATTACAGTAAAAGGTCTATCCTTTTATCAATTGAATTTTAATGGTAGTAAATATAACTCAAAAAACTAAATTTTTTTAATATGTAGGTATTAGATGTGTTATGATTCTTATTTGGATACGACTATTTTAAAGAAATTTGTTGATATTTAATAAAAATAATTCTCAATTTTACAATATCATTAAATTAGTTTAATTCAAATTGAAAACTATTCAGTTAGTAATAACATTAGTATTGACATATATTTATGTAATCATGGTCTATGATATTCGGTATTTATTGATTGTACTTATATTTTAAAATATATATTTGCCACAATGATGTAAATTCAGATATTGTCAATAATAAATCTAGGCAATATCATTGGAGACTAGTATTGACATTTTAGGAAACAATTATAATCCGTGATAATTTACATCATCGTTTAAATTTGTACACTCATGATAATGACTAAGTAATATATTATAAATATTTCATCATTGTTTGAGACATTTATACATTATTTAATATGGCTAAGAAATATTGTTAGTAACTAAAATTATAGTTATTGTCATAATTGACCAGTAGTTCAATAAATTTACTAAATATTGCAGCTACCTTATGACTGTGATATGTATATAAAGTAAATTTACATTATTACTTGGATAATTAATTTTATATTCAAATTAAATAATCAATTTTAAATTTATTATTTTATTTCTTTAAAATAAATTCACTTAGAAAAATAATTCATTCATAAAATGGTTTAAATTCATAAAAGAATGAATTGGATTGAATAAAAAATAAATTTGTTGAAAATACCATATTTAAAAAAATAAATGAAATATTTTACACTAACCGAAAAACCATACTCAACAGCAATATTCTCTTCATCTTCCCCCGTGCCACCGAATATGTATATACTGCCCTTGTAGAATACCACATCATGTAGATATCTAGATTCAGCGTCTTCATCTTCCCCTAGTGACTTATGTAATAACTCCCATTTATTTGTACGCAGATCAAATCGATGAACATCCATCTCATATCCGATACCAGTTGTGCCACCAATTGAATAAATATATTTACCATCCATTACGACACCTTGTCCATATAATGGTATCGGAACATCTCCAGACCCTATTATCTCTTTAAATTTCATTCCACTTTCTTTAAAAGCATTGGCTACATTTCCTGAAATTATTAAATTTGTGTAATAATTTTACTAATTTTCTTCATTAATGTAAGTTGTGTCATTAAAAATCTTACCCACGTACATGCGGTTGCTACAATAGTCACCAGATGGAACGTCAGTACCTCCATGTGTAATAATTATATTACCACATAGTGAAACTGGACTAGATGCTAATTTATGAGGAATATTTTGGCATTTTATACTTTTCCATTCACCTAAATCAAAACAATACATCCAAATCTCCTGCATAATTGATGTCTCTCCTTGACCACGATCATCCTATAAGTACAAATTGATTATGGTTGATACCCTTAAGAGAATGTCAGTAAGATGAGTTACGATATAAACACAGGCAACCAAAAGATAATGAACAGTAAAATAATTTCCATTTTAAGAGCAGAACACTGTTCAAATTAAAAGAAATAATTCTTAATGTAGACCGGATTTTTATGTTTTTACATATCTTTCCGAGAGTATGCAACTCCAATTGGATAAGCTTTCATGACAACTAATTTACTTATGAACTGATATAAAACATTTTTTAGCGCATAAAAAATAATATTTTAATATTAAAGAAGATTTTGTATAAAAAACATATTTTAGAAATATATTGCTATATTAGGTTCAACTTTGAATGAAATATATAAAAATCTAATATAATAAAAAATTTTTTATTTTTATTATTTAAAATTTGTTATTAATATTATTTTTTGAGTTCGTTAGGCTGAATTATTTAAGTTTGAGTTATTTTACTACACAATATTATTCTATTGTTGAACTATATGCAATCATTTTTTTTATTTTTACTATTATTATTTTTTGATTTCATAAGTCTGAATTATTTAAGTTGATGTGTGAATACATAATATTATTCTGTTAATGAACTATATGCAATTTATTTTTTATTTTAGTATTATCATTTTTTGAATTCATAAGTTTATGTTACAATAGTTAAATATAGGTACACCAGTATATCACCATATTATAGATTAACTTTAACTGTTTATTTTTTTAAATTGTTACTTTTATTTGTTTTTCAGTGTTTAATACATTTTTATGAAAAAGAATATTATTTCATGAAGGAATATTTTTGCATATAAATCCGGTCTCTAATTATAAATATTATTAATTGGCAGTAATTTGTATAAAGAAATAAAAATGTGTCTCACATCTTTATCAGAATTGAAACCTCCAATCGAGAGTAAATAGGCAGTATTGCACACTACTCGATGGCCAAGTCTCACCAATGGACATTGCTGCGGATCAAGATTTTTCTTTAATACAGTGAACTCAAATGGTTTGAATTTGTATATTGAAATGCTATTATTCGACATTTTTCACTGCTTAACACCTATTTAGAACATAAGAACTAATTATTAATTTGGACAGGAGTATTAATGTAGAGTAACATAATGAGTATACATAATGCACGTTTGTTGTCTTACACACCAAATAGTTATGTTAAAGTACAGGGATGAAATAATTGCTCATATCTTTTCTAAATTATTATTGATGTCAGTTGTATATTTAATTTTGCTTTCATAGTTTATATATAAGCGTCAGAAGATGTGCTAAGTAGCAAACCATATCAAGTTGTTTTGTCATTGAAAACAAGATGAGTGAATTTCAAAAATGAGTATCATATAGATTTTGACTGTAAACACTTGATTAAAAAAAAATATTTGAAATTTTCAGAAATAGTTAAATGTTTAGAACTATATTTATGAAAAATATGTATTATATTACCAAGTGTTTGATCGTTGCTCAATATTTGTAAAATATATTGAAAATAAAAATTAATGAAATATTTATTAATATTAACTGATGTGTATAATAGACAAATTACCTACATATATCTAATTTTTTGTACTCAGAAATTTTGTTGGAATATTTTCTGTAAAAATACTATGTTTGTATAAAAAATAAATATAACCACCAGCTTGGTAATATCATTTTTTAAGAGTAAATATCTAATTGGTCCTAAACACGAGCTTGCTCAGTGAGGCCCATTATACATTGTACACTATGTAATATTTTATTTATGTAATATTCTTGTATTTTGCAAATAAATAAATAATAATGTTTTAAAAATATATTTGAGTTACATCTCAGTTATTTCAATGAAAATAGTGGTATTCTCCTATCCACGGCCCCCGTGTGTTAACATTTTTAGATTTAGTCCTGGATTTGTTTCCTTGAAAATTAAATTAGCTCTTACCACACTACAGTAAAAACCAAAAATATAAATATAATAACTGGTGTTCACGACTAGAAGTCAAATACGTCATATTATGTAGTATTTGTAGAAGTTCTTTATTTTTCGGTTAAATACACGTTCTTAGATGAATAAGGTCGGACAACTATTCAGTATCATTTATCAGCATTCTGCTTTAATTGAGCGTGTCTACAGAAGTTTTTTGAGGTAATGGCATTATAGTATTATACAATTTTAAAATAATTTTCGACCATATAAACTAGCTAGTTTATTAAAAACTAACTAATTTATATTTTCGAATAAAATATAATAATATGCTCCATAAAAATAACCCTGAACACCATTAAATAATTTACAGTAAATAAAAACGGTTTATATCACATTCGTGGATGAAAAATATCTTATCAATTTGGCTTAGAATAAACAACAAATAGCATTTATCACGAATTTAAAAATATTCAAATTTTTAATATATTACCTATATTATATTATTATAATATACAAATACACTCTTTCACAACCAAGTACTGCATTATCTGAGGGGGGTTCAGGGGGTCTGGACCTCCACCCCGAAATTTTTTCAATATGTCTTATTTATAACCAAATATCAAAACATAAATTTAATAAAATTACAATATACATATTTTGGACCCCTCCCCCCGAAAACATTTCCACTCATATTGTGGTACAACTTTACTTAGTATATTTATTAGACAGTGTTCTCTGGATAATATGACAACTTTGAGTCTTAACATAGTAACTATTAAGACAAAAGTTAATAACATTAAACTATATACTTATGTATTATTTATGTGTTTAGGTAGTTACAGGTAAGCATAATATGAGACTGTTAATTTAATATTCATTATTATTCTCCTAGACTTTCCACCCTAGATGCAAACTTATTGAACTTAAATAAACAATTTTACATAAAACAATTCATTATTTGAATAATTAACAAAGGATATAAATCATTATACTTTATTGTTTATGTTCAATGTCATTAAAATTGAAATATTTATCTCATATAAATATTGCTGAGTTATATTCTTAAATTCAAAACAAATTACTACCTATCATACTAATATAATGCATATTTAATTAACACATAAAATTAATTCTAACGACTGAATTATTGTATCCAAGCACATTTATTTTGTTCTAAGTACATATTATGATATATATTTATTTGGTATAATCATATAGATAAAATCAGACATTTTTTTTAAACTTAATTGAGTTTCATATCGTACCAAATTATTTTGTGCTATGTACAACATATTAAGATATCGATTGCGTAAATTGCGATATTTTTGGTCTCTTGCATTCAAAAACAAAAAAACATTTATATTTCTAACATAATAAGTAATAACTAATTAAATAACATTAAACTATTAATATAATTGATACACTTTGTACAAATATAATAATTTATAATATGTTTAATATTGTAAAACAGGTAGTCAATCTCTATTGATGAATATATAATAATATAATATTTTATATTATTAATATATAGTATAAGTCTAAACAGTACTTTATGATGGACAACTATAACTGTATTATGTTAATTAGTTAACTGTTTAACACTATTGGTTAATTCAATAACAATTTTCTTCACACACCACATTTACTGAAGTGTAATTTATATTTTTACAATATTCATAATCAACATCTCAAAAAAGTAATAATATTTTGGTATATAATAAATAATAATGTATACAACATTTAATATTTTATAAAATGTTTACGTAACACAGCCGTAAAATAAATCAGTATCTACTTAAGTTTTTATATTCTATAATATATTGAACACCACTAATATAGGCTATTACAGTTTAAGTGTTGAACAGTGTCATTATTATTATTATTATTATATTTAAATTTAAACTATTTATTGTAAATCTATATATTAAATATTATAATTATGTATATTTTACACTGTATGTCTGTACCACACTGTATATTTAAAATTAAATTAGAATTATATTCCGTTAGTTATATAAAGTTTATTATTATTTTTATTATTATTATTATTATTATTAATATTAATATTATATTATTTTTTTTAGAAAAATTGACATGCAAAGTTCTTTGAATAATTTTGAATTGGAATATTCAAATTGTACCAATAAGTAATTTAGTTATTTGTTATATTAATTATAAGTTAAATATACCTTTTTATGTAATTATATTTATTACAATTATTAGATAGAATATACATTTATTATAAATGTATACAAAGTTACAACATAATTTAATTTAAAATTTTAGTATTTTTATAAACAATAGTTTGTTTCTTACAATCTTAACAATAATTTAATGTTTCATTCCTCGCAATCAAAATGAATTTCCAAAATGATAGAATTAATCATTATTCAGTTGAGTAATTTCATCTATCTGAAACTCTGAAAAAATCTGAATCTATACGAAATATATGCATGAACTGAAGAAAACATAATTGAGTAGTCCATGTATACATTGATATCCTAGTTTATCTGGAACTTGGAAACCTTCTTTTTCTGACTCTAAGAAACAAAAAAATACATTTAATTGTAATTCTTGTAAACATATATTTTTAAGTAACCGTAACATAGCTATTGAAAATTAAGTGTTACTTATTTATTATGATAACTCTTTTAAAGGTAAACAGTTAGTTAACTAACATAGTCAACATAATATGTGTGTAGTTATGTTGTATAATGTATTATGTACCAAATTTAGGTAATTTCTGGTCTATAGACTTTAACGATACTGGATGAAACTTTGGGATGTGATTTTTAATAAATTGATGTAATTGATGTTTATTAAAATACAACTTGTAACATTAATATAACATATAACATGTCGGGTTCTTGGTATTAGGCTTAAATAATAATATCAGTTCAAGTTCCGATATATAATTGGGGGGCAATTTATTAACAACAATTTTAGGTACAATAAATAATTTATGCATGATGTACTTACAGTATCAGTTAAAAAAGAAATATAAGTATTAAGTAGCGATGATAGTATTGATTTCACAATGATCTGTTTTTAATTATTTTATTTTATTTTTGTGTCATCACATTTTGGTGCATAATAAGGTATATAATTATAACATATTATATTATTATAAGGTTTCTTCCATTTTCTTGTTCGAAATACAACTTTTTAAACCAATAAAATATATTATTTATGATTTGGCTATACAATTTAATAATTAAGTTTTTCTATTAATATATCGTATTAAGTAACTAAAAAAATATATATTTATTTATAATATAATGTATATTAGTATATTATAAGAAATTCTGTACCACAAAAGTCAACTAACGCAAATCCCTTTTTTGAAATGTTGAGTTAGTTATATAATCAGAATATGCTTTTTGTGATCTTTTTAAAGGTATTAAAACGTAAGTCCTATGTACAATAAATCCATAGATAGCAAGAAGAATACTAATTCAAGTCCTAAACTATGATAGGAGTATAGAAACGTATGTCCAGCGTTTACATAAGAAAAGTAATACAAAATAATATTTTTGAAATATACAATTGAAGGTCCATTGCAACAAATATTTTTGTTTTGTCTCTCCTGTAAAATTTGCTTTTTGTGACTTATGTTACTCGACTCCTGTGGTACATAATTTATTAGTGCAGTGCAGAATTTGTGACATACAATATAGCCATAGGTACACGCACTTTTGAACAAGAGTTATTTATCTCCCCGTCGTTTGTGGTATTATAATAGTCATTGCCATTATTTAAATGGCTTACCCGAGAAGTAACTGCAGTTGAGTTGCTGAGAGTTCTAATCATATTTGAAATTTAAAAAAATAAATTAAAATACATCATTATTCCAACACTATAGAACGAGGACAGACATAATATTTTACGTTTAGAATATTTTCTGATTAGTTTACGTATAAAATACAACGGGATTACTAATTTCAACAAAACAATAACAAATGACAAAATAAACACTTTTGGTTATTTTATTTTTATTTTGTGTATTTATTAAAGTTTATAGACACTCGCGCTACAGTATAACTCTTTTTATTTTTATTTTTTAAACTGAAAATGAAAATAATTTAAATTTTGTTTAATAATTTTTGTAAAAATCTAATGACTAAACAAATTTTGATGGTAAAAACATACATTTATGTAAGTCCGTTTATTTTTATAAATTTTTTTAAATGTTCGATATTTTTTTCGAATAAATTAATTTGAAACGTATAATAATCTAATCACGTTTTGCAAAATATTCTTGAAGAATAAATAAAAATAAAAAAAAAACTATTAATATTAGTTTCATAATTTTGGTCAACCAATGTCAATTATTTATTTGTTTTTTGTCGGGTCTTTCTGTTACAACTAGTTGTGCCCAATAATTGCTCGATTACGTTAGCTATTATATTTCGGTTATGGTGGTAACCTAACTAACGCCTTATGCGTTTTGGGGTAGGCAACTCAACTTTCGGCCGTGACGTACGCAACAGTGATACTATAGCGACAGATCACGACCGACAATAGGAATATTATAAAGAAATGATCGATGGGAAGACAATTCGTACGTATCATACGGAACGGATGAAGGACGTGATATTTAGTCGAAAGGGATACGCCCTGTGGTCGATTCTATGTGGGGCTCACACGAAATCGGGCACAACTATTTTGACACGATAACACTTAAGGACCATCTTAAATAACTAAGGCAGGTCACGATGACCATCGTGGCGACCGGACTCTGTGATGGCCTAGGCGGCCTCGCACACACACCACCCGGTGCTGGCGGACTTACGAGTGATGATTAGAATGACGATTGTCTAGGTGACACTCGCGAACAGACAACAAGTGCATAATACATAAAATGTGAATCACTTACGAAATGTAGACCCGTGAATATCGATGACGGCTTTATTGAAGCGCTCGGTTCGGCCGAATAATACACAATGCAACACAGTGTAATACTGTGGTACAATAGAGATCACGAAACGATGTGCGCCGCAACAATGTTACAGCTGGCCGACAACTACAATGGTTTATAATAACGATCAATAGACGCAGGCTGCTCTCGATGATTCGACGCACTGCCAACTTAAGCTCGTAGGTATATATATATATATGAAAAAAAAAACAAATCGATATGAAATGTGAAATTACGTAGAAAGATTTCGAAACGAAGAGAATAATAATTATAATAATGATGTGGAACGATCGTGTCGGCGTCGATTATTATTCTTATAATTTCGTAATATTATTGTGATGCGGCGGAGTTTTGGCGTTACCGTCTTATCGTTTCGAAGACGACAACCGTGTCTACGTTCCGACCGTTCATCTGATGACGTGTTAAGGGGGCTGGACCGTAGCTTATTATTTTAAGGAGTACTTTTTGGGCAATTCACGGGATATAAATCAATACTGTATCTATGACGTGGGAGTAGTAAATGAACATTAGTGTGCGTAATCCGTTCTCGTTTCCGAGAATCGCCGCACGTCGAGTCGGGCGACCGCGCCCAAAGCAACACTAGCACGCGCACGCTAATGTCAATAATCGCGAAAAATGAAATATTATATTCTTGTTTGGAAGCAACTCTCCCACGCGCACGCGAATGTCAATAATTCGCGAAAAATGAAATATTATATTCTCGTTTGGAAGCAACTCTCCCACGCGCACGTCAATAAATCGCGAAAAATGAAATATATTCTTGTTTGCATGACTATAAAACGACTAAAAGCGGTAGAAAATAATTAGTCGTACTTCCCGGAGTTCGATTGTAATTTCGAAAAAATGGTTGAATTTATAAACTTGCTTCTTAGGAATCACTTTTTTTTATTTAAAACCAGATGTGCCCAAAATTAATACAAATGTAATGCAATTATTTCATGGGATTTATAAAAAAAAAAAAATGTTTATTTCAAGGTCATTTTAAATTGAAAATTGAAAATCGACTTCCTAAGAAGCCCATAGTTGTTATTTTATCAATGAATTCAAACTTGTATAAAAAATTTAAATCAGACATTCCGAAGTATGTGTAGTTTACCACCGCTTATTGGTATGAATAATACGTGCGTTGCAGCCCCCTTGAGTTAATTTATAAATAATTAAATAATAAATATATAATAAAAAATAAAAATAATTATTGATATTGCATAACCATTTATTAGAATAGGGAATTAAAAATATAGTTGAAGTATTTTAAGTACTTATTATCCATTTACTCATGTGTATTATGACTGTAAATGAAATTGTAATAATATAATATTGTTGTTAATAGTTTTGGGAAATACCTTATCTTATGTCCTAATGACACTGATAATTTTATTATCTTCAAATAATACTTAGAATCTTAGAATATTACATTATATTGAATTTCCTGGAATTATTTTTGTTGTACAATTGTCTACACATTTTATATATTTTATATTTTATACATTTTAATTATTATCATTATATATATTTTGTTTTGTTTTTTTTTTTTTACTCAACTTTTTTTTTGGGTCGGGGGTATATGTTAATATCTAACCTGACTTATGGGTAATAGTCTCAAAAAGGTTGGGAACCGCTGATATAGGTGTATCTCATATATAAAGATATACCATACCATACTGCGGTACACGGGCATATTGTAATAATAATAATTAATAAATACTAATAAGTAATAAGTAGTAGGTTGTATAATATTATTTAATTTTATATTTTTATTGATATAGATACAAATCAAAAATGTACAATTCTCAAGAACATAATATTTAAAAATATTTTCGGCATAAATAGGTTATTTTTAAATTAAAACTAATTGGGTTATGTTCATGTATATTTATATTTCAAATTTTTATATTTATAAACAGTCAATATTGTCAGTAGATATAAGCCCACATGGGTTCACTTTTCGTTCTCATCTCTCTCAGCACGCAAGATTTACAATACCGTGTTTCAGTTTTTGTGTAAATATGATGTGATTATCAGTGTCTAGTGAAATACGTTTATTTTTATTTTTATTTTTTTTGATTAAATTATAGAATTTTCAACTTTTTCAAAATTCTTTCAATACATTCAGTCTACAATAACTGGGGACTTGGTCTGCAAGGCTGGGCATTAACGAGTTAAAAGTTAAAATTAAGTTAAAACGTTAAGTTAATTTTAATTAAGTTAATTAACTCGTTACTTTTTTTACAAATTAACTTTTAACTTAATAAGTTACTTTTTTTTTAAGATTAACGTGTTAACTTTAAGTTAATTTTATTTAAAATTATCTAAATTAAGTTAATTTTAGTGCAAAGAAAAATGCAAATTATTAATGAGGTTTTTAGTATATTTTATGATTTACTATTTTAATATGAATTTCCTGTAGACGAAAATAATATGAAAAATAACTTTAATAGTCATTATATGGGCTATATAATATCTACCTACACGTTTATCATTATAAATTGTATTAATAATATTTTCAAAGATAGGTTATACAGATTATCGTTTAAATGGGTTCCCTGAAGTGGATGTCGAATGTTGTCGTGAACGTAATAATATAGTACAAAGTAATTATATTTTTACTGATAATAATTGTTCATGTTGTGCTGAGCCTAGGTTTTAAAACTACACGGTGGCTGCATTTTGTCCTCAGTATAGAAAATATATTTGGGTGGTAGGTACTGCCTGTTTGATTTTTAAAATTTATGTGAATCAATTAAAAATATTGGTATCTTGGCAGTTGGGAGAAAACTATTAAGGTGTTTTTTTTTTTTTTTTTGATGTACCACTTGGGTAAATTGATTTGAGTATGAGTTCAGGACTAAGATTTATTTTGGAAAAGTCGGTTTTTTGATAGCTAATTAATACTTTTATGTCTCATTTAAAAAATTTCCCTAGTATTTTTCTTGAGTGTAAAAAAACTAATATTATGTGTGCAATTTTTTATTTTTGCAAAATAGAAAATTTTAACTTTAAACTAAGTTAAGTTACTTTTTTTTCAAAGTTAACTTTTAACTTAACAAGTTAACGTAAAAAATATGATTAACTTTTAATTTAACTTAACTTTTATATTTTAAAATAACTTAACTTAACGAGTTAAAAAAAATCGTTAACTTGCCCAGCCTTGTTGGTCTGTATAATATCTATAATACTTATCTGTGTTAATAAATCAAAAGATTGTATTTGTTTCGGCATTTTAAATTTTGTATGCTGTTCGTACCTACTACACAATTCTATTAACTCAGTACCTACCTATGTATAGAAAAGCTATTGGCTATTTCCTGTGTTCAATAATATTTATGATTTTCATTATTTTGAACCATATTAATGTGTATTTATATAGATATAAAAAAAAAAAAAAAAATAACTTTACTTAACTTAAGTTAATAAGTTAATTGAAAATGTTCATATTACTTTTAACTTAGGTGGGTTAAAAAAAAAATTAGGTCAACTGTTAACTTTAAATTTTTAAAAATGTTTTCCATTAACTTAACTTAACTCAGTTAAAAATTATCATTGACTTGCCCAGGCTTGAATTATAATCCATATAGGTAGCTATCAGTTCTGTAGAACCTATCTTAACGCCCTAATCATTTAACTACTTATTATAATTTAATAACACCATTTAGAGTGCCAGGCTTACTAAGGTTAAGTCTACAACGTCATGGCCTAATACGTTGTTGTCTAACAATGCACTAGGCAGGCCACTGACTTGTTCCTGCTGATTGGGCATATTTAAATCAATCGCCGACATCGAGGCCTGTTGATTGCCAGTTCAATGAGAAGACGACGTAGTTACCCTGGGTATTTTCTGCAAAACAATATTAGGTAGGTAACAATTAATGTAATATAATAATTTATATTATATCATTGACTATAAATACTAATCAATGGCGATCATGTATTAATATTAAAGCAGCACTTGTACAACAGTAGGTAGTACCGAAAGATTTATACTGCAGGTAAAGCGGTGTTTTCTATAATATTCATTATTCGTGATGACCGATGAACATAATACATTTTGTTTTCATATCATCGAGGTAGATTCTCGGTTTACTTGAATTAAATTCCGATTGCTTATAATATAATCATCTAAGTTTGAGTTATTGCTGGAATCGCTGTACAGCATGTACAATATATTATCAGATCGCACAAGTTGACGTGCACCTCTGGCATGGTCATAAGTCATAACTTGCTGAGTGCTTACGTTTATTTTCCATTACTTGAACTGGGAAACTTGCAACTGTGAGAGCATGAAAAGCAAAAATTATTTTTAAAACTAGTAATTAGGTACGACAGTCGATTTGTATACCTACAGTCTACGGTATAGAAATGTAAAGTAAATACTAGGGCTCGGATCTATATGTATTCATATAACCAACGTAGGTATTTATACACCAAAAATATTTACATAAATATGTGCTAAAGAATTCAAAATATTATGTATAATCAAAAAAAAAACTAAATAAATAATCAATTGCTATCGATTTTATACTAGCAGTTGTACAATACAAAATGTGACCGTCACTTTGTAAATGTTCATTTGGATATTCAGAAACATATTTTATTGCTTTGCAAGTTTTAGACGATTGTACTTTTGGCATTACCTATTGGTAATATACATGTAAAATATAACGAAAAACGAGTCCACGAAACACACACTACGATGTCACTTTAAAACTACACACTCATCGCAGTGTTCGCTCGTTCGTGTCTAACGTGTTTAAAAATATGTTAATCGTAATACATTACGATAAGATATCTGATATTTCAATCGATAAAATCGTGTCTAGAAATAACTGAAAATATAGCAGGTTGAGTCCCACGGTCGTTTAGCCAAGTCAAAAATACGTCCGGTGGACCTGAACTTCGAAGAAATGACGTTAAAACAGTACAATTGTCTAAATATGTGAAAAAAATTGAATAATTGTGAAATATGTAAAAATACTTAAAATCAAATACAGCTCATTTTATCAAAAATCTTATGAAATGAATTTATCACTTGCCGAAATTAATTTATCATGTTGCAGAGAAAATATGTATATACATATAAATCCGAGCCCTAATTATAACTATTTTAATATTAAGTACCTAGGTATACCTATGCACTTTACTGTTATTATAGTATTATACTAAAACTCTAATGAAGTATAGTTGTATATTAAGTTAACTGTTAATTCGATACCGTGATTTTATATTTTTGTCTAACACTCTAACACACGCGCTACATAGTATTTTAGACGTATTTTTTGCCAAACATACCAATTGATGTAATGAAGCGATAAGAATTCTGAAAATCGATTTGAATTTGCCGTCAAGTCTACTTGAAATTGTCTATCAAACATTTTTGATATTATCCCCCAAATTTTTTAAAATGTCATATTCAAAAAGAGTATTTAAAAGTTCTGGTATTTCAATTTTTGGAGAAGTTAAAATCAAAAAATAAAAAAAATGTGGGAAAGTCGACTTCAAGTAGACTTGGTGATAAATTCAAATCTGTTTTCAGAAATCGTATCGCTTCAATAGATCAATTGGAATGTTTGGCAAAAAACACGTCTAAAATAATATGTCGCGAGTGTGTTAGACAAAAACAGAAAATAACGGTATCGAATCCCCTTAACCTAAGAAACAACCAGTAGACCTGGTACGATGTTTGAGTATTTATTTTTAATTTTCAGTCTTATAATAATCTGATTTTTGATTTCCAGCCGAGCGATACGTTTCCATTAGGATGCATTAAAAATGTTTAGTTATTCAATTTTTGAAAACATATCATAAAGTTTCAGATTAAAATATTGAAAAACGGAGTTCAATGTGACCTGTAGAATATTAACCTCTACTAGCTTAAAAAATGTATCTAATTTGGTTGATTCTACAGAACAGGATCATTATTCCCTTAGAGCGTATTTTTATGGATAATATTACTTCGGATCGGGGTGCTTTAATTTAAAAAATGAAAATTATAGAAGTTGTTTAATACCTACTTTGTTAGTAATTAAACTGAAAATTTTTTTAATTCGTTTGTTGCTTCAAGTGTGACTGAATTTAAATAGTTTAAGAAAAAAAAAGGGATGTGATAATTATTTTCAAATTTATTTATATTATTACACGATGTTCAATTAATGGATGGTAAATGTAAATATTATAAATTT
The DNA here is from genome assembly GCA_949089665.1 of Macrosiphum euphorbiae. Taxonomy (NCBI): domain Eukaryota; kingdom Metazoa; phylum Arthropoda; class Insecta; order Hemiptera; family Aphididae; genus Macrosiphum; species Macrosiphum euphorbiae. Next base: position 2,379,151 of record CARXXK010001029.1, read on the forward strand.
ATATAGTTTCATGTTAAAATATACTATTCATAGATATAGGAAATAACAATATACCTAAGTATTCAATTGAGAATATTTTTCAAAAAATAAAATTCGATCACATTCACGTACACAGATCATATACTAAAATCGAATATGAACTACAACTACTAAATTAATAACACTTGAACAGTTAACAACTAAAATACAAGCAACGTTTAAATTTCAGCGAGCGGATATAATTGTCCTAATACAATAAAAAATAATAATAATAATAATGATAATATTGCAATAATAGTAGTAGTAATAATATTATATATTTTATTATACTTTTGTGTGTTATTGGAATTTAAACATTAATCAGTATACGCCCGTGCTATGCGGGCCCTTACGAGACGTATTTAGATGTCGCTCGCTACTTGGATTATTTTCAAAATAGGGGATTTGAGTATTTGATATTTATTAATTCATAATAAACATTTATTATTTTCTAGTATTTAACAAATAAGTATTTTGGGGCGAATGAATACTATCGCGTATTCGCGTGGATAATTGAAGTAAAATCTCCAAATATTTACAGTAGACAGAGGAAAACTTTATCTGTGCTTACCTAAGCGATTTCTTTTTTTTTCGAAAACACATTTCGTTCTTATTTTATGGGGGTAAGTAAAAACTCAATACTTCCAAAACGTATCAAAAACAATCAATTTGATTTATCAAAAAAAAAATCGAAATCCTTAAGCATAGATAATATTCTCCTTTATTTGTCAATATGAATTTGGAGAATTTAGTATTATTACAGGCTTCACCGTATTAAAAATCGTGAACCGTGGTTTTGCTCTCAGAATTCGGGAGGGTAGCGTCCTCTTAATGTCTATATCGTTAACCTACTATTATGAAAAAAATGTGATTTCATTGACAAACAAATCGCTTGACGACCAGATTGTTTGAAATAAATACGTACAATTGTAATACACTTAATAAACAAAAATATGTGAACCGCGTCGCCAATTAAAATATATTACAAAAGTCGTGTTGAGCTAAATTGTCGTAAACGTGACGTGAGACGAAAATCTGACGGCTACATTGCCACGTACCTATCACTTATCGCCACAGTGGTGTACATAACGTGATCGTGATGACATCTCTGGTGGTTACGGCGACTACTTCGGTTGAGGCGGCAGAGTCGTCGACTGCGAGTACGGCGGAGACGGTGGTGGCAGCGGCAGCATCGTCGGCGGAGGTAATCGCTGTGCCGCCGTCGGTTGTGTCTGCGGCGGCGGCGGCTTCCACTCTGCCACTGGAGCCCGAGACCACCGAGATCGTGGCCATCTCCCTGCAGATCCGTCGAGCCCTGGAATGCCCGATATGTCTGACCATGATGTCTGTCATGTCGTGCTTCTGCCCCAATGGGCACGCAATCTGCCAGACGTGCATGCTGACGCTGTTGAACACCAGCGCGTTGGTGGCCAGCACCTTGTGCCCGCTGTGTCGGACTTTGATGGTGCAGTCCTTGAGCATGTCGGCCATGGTGATGAAACTGGCCGAGGCCACCCCGTTGGTGAAGGTGGCGTGCTCAAACTGGTCGTTCGGGTGCCCCGATCTGGTTCCCGTTCGACACGTTAACGAACACGAGTCCGCGTGTCGGTACGTGCCAGACGTGCCTTGTTTGGTACATGTGTGTCAGTGGGTCGGCATGTACGAACAGCTGTACGAACACGTTTCCAACGTGCACCCTGATGTCACCGTCGAGTCTTCGGTAACGATAATAAAATATTACCTATTATTAATAATATTAGTATGACAATATCAAGACACAACTGCCTGCCTACTCCACAGTAGTACGAGTGTAGCTATCACGGCTGTATTTAGCATGGTTGTATAATTATGGGTCCACCATAATATTATGTTCTTGTCAAAAATATTCTGTAATATTAAATAATATTTAATGTCTTAGATATAATTATTATCTATGACCTTATGTATACCACGACTGTAAACAGTACAGCTGTGCTGCAACTTTATAATTATTATGCACACAACTCAAGACCGGACGACCCCACTAAGAAGCCAACGCGCTCAATTATTTATTGCTGTCATATTACTAGAAATCGTTTTTTAGCTTTTGCGATTGTTTTAGAATATTATATATCTTCCCAACTGTTATCATTATTCGTATACTATAAACAATAATATTAACTATATTAATATGTTAACCGAAAAAAGAACCGTTTCAGACAAACCTGCTGAACGTGACCGACCTACATGCAATTACAAGGAACCAGCGCCGGACGTACCTGGTCCGTTCAGAGTACGGCATGATCTGGGTGCTGGTATCGCGGGCCACACGGTCGCGGATCCAGACGGGACTGTTCATGGTGAAGAGCACTCGGGACGACCAACACTCGACATCGAACCTCGACCAATATCGAGGTAACCCAAGATCACCGGAATTATTGTACCGGGTCACGTGGTTCGATGGCAACGACCGAACCCGGACCAAGAGCAGGACGAAGCAGGTCTTCTGGAGTACGGCCCTGAAGGAGAGCTGCCACACCGCGTTCTTTCCCAACGCGTACTCCATGTTCCGGTCCAGGTCGGGTCGCATGGAGATCAGTTGGTTCCGTCGGTACGTTAGCAACAGCCAGGTCCGAAACCAACCCTCATCGACTTGAACAGCATGCACCAAAAGGTTTCGTCTTTATTTTTTAAAGTTATTATTGCATACGAAGATCGTTGATGCGGTGTTATAATATTATCATATCATTATAGTCATGGCGACGATGTACCTAACTATAATTCAACCACTGAAAATTAGTCTGTGTGTGTGTTCCGTCATTGTATTAAATATCAATCGTCGTTGACATCAAAGGCTCACCGTCGGGGGGTCGACACATCAACATTCAATGCGAGATCGTGTGTGCATGGGATGTTTGAATAATTATTTGTTTTTAAGAAACTTGTTTTAACTGATCAATAAATAAACGTTCTATTTTTAACGAAATATATGGATTTTAGTGTATATACGCTCACATTTGACTTATTGGTAAGCCGCCACGTTTATAATAATTATTAAATTTGTGTCTGTTAATTTTGCTGTAGATTTGCCGCCATGTCAAAATTCTCTATTACACTCATTATTACGAATCCATTTTACTTAAATAAGAATATAAGTACAACACAACTATTTACTCCCTCAACACTGTAAACTGTTATACGTGATTCGATAATGTTGTAGTATATACTGAACGGTTCTAGAACCTAGTACCTACCCACCCCGAGGTCCAATGAAACGCAGTGGCGTATTTACGATTTTGGAGCCTTGGGTACACACATTTTGGAGCCCCTTTTTTCTCAGTTTATATTTATTCATTTTCACAAAAAACTCAATAGTCACAATTTACTTTTTCTCTCAGTTAATAGTACAGTGCTTGAAACCGGTATAAACCGTTATAAAACCGAAACCGAAAAAAAATTTAGACCGGTGTACAAATCGAAACCAAAACAGACATTTTTTCAATCGGTTTCAAGCCATGTAAAGGTGATAATTGATAACCTAAAATGTATATTTTCCCCTTATTGCATTTATGCTTCCACTAATTTAGAGAACACTTTTATTGTACCATTAACAATCCGTTTATTCCTAATTAAATAAACAAATTATAATTTTGATTTTAGCCTTTTAGCCTTTTTTTACGACAATTTAATAAAATACATTATAATATATATATATAATATTACATAGAAGTATGTATAGAAATGAAAAAGATATTATAAGAAAGATACAGATATTCACTTATCAGATATCACTAATATAATTTCTCAACAAATCCAATAAAATAAAAAAATAATTTTGTTATAACCTCTAGCAACCCCTTTGAGTACTCAGAATTTGGAGCCCCCCCGTGCAATTGACCTCCCGTCGGCTCCCCCCTAAATACCCCACTGATGAAACGACAATCATCGATGAATAAATTATCAATATTATTGATAGTTATTATATGAAGGGTTACGGGGAAAAACGATAATAGTCAATATTCCTAAAATGTTCAGTACCTATCGCAGTTTTAAATTGTTTCTCTGGCCTTTTTTTCCCATTATGATAATATTTAAACCTGTATTATATCATTGACCGAGATCTTTTTTTTAATAACTCGATACACGTGTCGATTCGTTATGAAACTAACCAAAAAGTTATTGTACCTTTTTTTATTTTATTTTATTTTTTCTTTCTTTTGATTATGATCGTTTTCCCCCGTAACCCTTCATATTCATTGGACTATATGTTGCACATTTATAATGTTAGTAGAACACATAGTTTTTTTCACACTTGTACAAGTTTAAACAGGCAAACACGTATTTGTAGCTGCTCGAAAAGTGACTTATCATTTTAATTATTTGCCATCACAGTTTTTTTCTTTAGATTCAGTAATTTGTAATAAATATAAATTAAAATAAGTAAAGCATTGTTTTTAAATAACATTGTATTCTTATACTATATTATACATTTTTTCGGCATATGAAATAAAAAAAAATATACATATACCTATTTTCAATCTTAGAAAGTATGTTTGAAAAACTTTTTCCTAGATTTTTCCTGAGCAACAGCATTTTTCCTGTTCTTATAATATTTTCAAATGAAATATTCATAGTAAATTCACACTCTATAGAAATAATTGATATTTGATAGAGCTGTCAGTTTTGATTCACCCATCATACAACGATATTTATTTTTAATTATTGTTAGTGCAGAAAAAGTGCTTTCACAGTTAGTAACTCTATACTTAAAAAAAATCGGAACGCTACATAAATATGGGGAACAACGCCCTAAAGATTATCTTCAACAATCATTTGTAACATGTTAACCGGGTTTATCAATTTATTATCTTCCTTGACTTAAACCATACCAATGAATTGTTTGAATTCGTCACATAGACTTTCTTCTACATCACAAGAGTAAACTATGACTAAATTATTTACCACTAAACCTATAATTGAGTCTTGTGTGTTGGTAATGAAGTATCCAAGTCCATAATCGTTTTTCATATGACATAAATTTAAAATTTATAAGTTATAATAATGTTTTGAAAAAAATGAGTTGACACATTGTGCCACCCTTTCAACTGGTGGCCCGGGGCCATATACCCCCCTAGCACCTCCCTTGATCCAGCGCTGCCCAATTTTATATCTTCATATTTTTTGTTATATTTTAATGGTTTTTTTTTCCAAACCACATTTTAATTATTATCTACTACACAGACACACAGTAAACAATATTTTGTGTTGTTACGTCTTATACTCGTATTATAGTTGATATTATTAATTGTTATTGCGACTAGCTATTTTTATTATTATCAGCTTAGTAGTAAACGGTGGTACATAGTATATCGTATACTAGTGTTTATCTAGAAATAATTTAGATTTGACCGATTTGGGACTATGTGTGTAATACGATAATTTGGATATTTTAGGGACTGGTAACAATTAATATAATATAATAACTATATTATATCATTGATTATAAATACTACTAATCAATGATAAAGCTGTTTTTTCTATAACATTCGTGATGATGACCGATGGACATAATACATTTTGTTTTAATATTATCGAGGTAGATTCTCGGTTGACTTGAAATAAATTCCGACAACTTATAATATTTTATTTATCTAAGTTTGAGTTATTGCAGGAATCGCTGTACAATATATTATCAGATAATTTATGTTGACGTGTACCTGTACCAATGTTGGATTATTTTCGACTTCGTTTAATGTCCATTACAGGAAATGGGAAACTTGCAACTGCGAGAGCATGAGAAGCAAAAATTAATAATATTAATAATATTAATAATATTTAACTGTTAATTATTTAATACAGTCGATTTGTATACAGGTATAGAAATTTAGAGTTATAACTATTAAATTATTAAGTAGGTACCTAGGCACTATACTGTTATTATACTAAAACTGTAATGAAGTATATGTAAATTGTAAAGTATATGTAAGTATATATAAGTTGTATATGTAACAAGACAGAATCGCATTACATCATGAAACGGCAGACGCCATCTATTGGAGGCCTCCAAGCGTCATGCGAACTCAATACAATCCTACGGAGACGTAACGAACCGGCCCGCGCCGACTCGACATAAATCGTGCAGAAACGCTTATACTCTACATCGCGACACAAAAGCCCGACTTTAAAGGCTCAAGTGTCACGAAATAGGATAAATAATATACGGATAAGCTGTGCCACTAGGTGCTACTAGATGCCGCCCAGCTAATAAACAGAACACAAATTATGAAATACAACCATAAACCGACGTCACGGAAACCTGACGAAACTCAACGAAAGGACAAAAAGGACAACATTTTTTTATACATAATTTATAATTAGGTATTAAGGTGTAGTACCTATATTCTAATCACTTTTGAAAAAAAAAATGCACTGCTTACATCTTTTTAATACCCACGCCACGCCACTGATATATCATATTGTAAATTTACAAACTATTTAGTACCTAGTTAAATATGTATAAAATTTTCAACTTTTATTGTTAAGTGTCCGTAAATAGGTTAAATATAAATAACTGTATTCACAATAACATCATAAAATATACCTAGTTATGTGTAATAAGCTGACTGACTGTTTTCTGCCCATTCCTTTTTCTTTTACAATCATATTTTCTCATTGAATTCAAATGTAACACAATCCATTACACTATTACAGTGACCAATTTATAACCTACTGTAGATCAGAGCGACACCCACTTGCCCACCTTCATTAATCATCTTCTCAAATTTTGCTGTACATTTATTAAAAAAGTATGCATTTATGTTATTAAATTATCAAAATATGCATTTAAAATAAAAACAATAAAATATGATAAATAATAACATTATTTTTTGATTCAGTAGATTACGAATCAAATTTGTATCAAAGTCAGCATTAATATGAATAAATATAAAAAAAATATGCAATACCTATTTCATAACTATTTGATCCTTAATTATTACTACAGGAAAATGTAATTGTTATATAACATTTATCATATAGTAGGCAGATTCTTCCTTGAAAGTAGGCAATATTCACTCCGAACCCCCTAAAAATGACCATAAGGATTGTCCCTGATCAGTGGTGTATCTACGGGGAGCGGGTCATATGGAGGTATATTTTTATTTTTATTTTTTTACTTAAAGCAATATTATGATAGTTGTATGAAGATTGAACAGCTTACCTAAATCTAACCTATGAATGAAAACGAATGGTATTAAATTCAATAATATCATAAAGCCAGTGGCGTCATTTCGTTTTTCAATAGAGGGGGGCAATGGTTTTGACCGGCCCGAATGGGTAAAAAGAAAACTACTCGTTTCGCTCGCAACCACATAATATTATCTACTTACATTTTTTTATAGTACCGTTTTTATTGACTAGGGAAAGTCATTTTTAAATATAAGGTAGCAAATATTTTAGAAAAACAATTGTATACCTATATCAGTTAAAAGTCTACAAACTATTATATGGCAATATTATTGATAAACAAAAATATTAGTAGTTTATTAGGATATCTTCTTTTTTTTATCTTTAAAAATATATCAACTGCATTATATATAAATCAATTATACCTTATCTATCACTTATAGCCCATACTTTATTACTCTTATATAGACATACTATATATTTACTAATCAATATTATCTTCAATTATAATATATTTTTTTTTTTATTACTTGCTTATCACTTTAAGATTTGTCTGTTTATTAAACATACCAGAAATATTATTTTCGATTCTTGAGCAGTTTGCGGTAATTTTATATTTTTAGTCGCACCACCCATTTATTATTTTTTTAAGTCATATTTTGCCCAAATTAAAAGATTAATGTAAACACGCGTCAAGAAAAAAATAAATTTTAATTTAGGTGGAATAAGGTACTTAACTAAAATACTAACATAATACGCAGAATAGTTGAATTTATGATAAAACAATGTTCTATGTTATAGAATCTATGATAATATATTGGGTAAATATTTTATCAACCATGAGTAATAACATACACTCAAACGAGTTATAACATATTTAAGGAACACTACGGGTCAGATCATTTTTAAAACCAATTTTACACTTACTGTTGTTTTTAATGTCCTTAAATTTGTCTTTAGAATCGTCCTAATGGACTTTGCATGCTGTCAGTGCACGAAAATATAACCATCACACTTGATAAGGTACTGTCAAGAAAATTGGACTTTGTTTTATAGTTAATAAACAAAAATGTTTACACATTACGACAGTTCCTAAAATATACAAATTTTCGTACTACACACATAGTCCCAAATCTGTCAAATCTAAATTATATCTAGATAAAAACTTAAAACACTAGTATACTATATACCAAAGTTCACTACTAAGCTGATAATAATAAAAATAGCTGCTTTCAATAAGTAATAACAATGAATAGTTTATAATAATAACTATAATAAGATTAGATATAAAACGTAACAACACAAAATATTGTTTACTGTGTGTCTGTGTAGAATGTAGATAATAATTAAAATATAGTTTGGCAAAAAACCATTAAAATATAAAAAAAAATTTAAAGATATAAAATTATACATATAAATATTATGTTATAGGTTTAACTAGAAAAACACACTTTTAAATTTCGTACTACACAAAGTGTGTCGTAGTACACACAATTTTAGGGACTGCATTACGACATGTGTATATGTCTATTAACATTTTTATATCCACCCCCCCTCCTTGAAAAAATCCTAGATACGCCCCTGATGTAGGTTATTTAATTCGAAATTACATATACTAAGTAACTTATAACAGTATTTATTTTATACCTATACTTCTTATCTATAGTAAGGACGGATCCGGGACGATTTCGCTGTGAAAACGATTATTGACGAGTTGAACAAATTATTGTACTTAACTAAAATAATTTTTAATTTATAATATTGTATTCATAAGCCTCACACACACCCACACCCACACACACACACACACACACACACACCCAAACCAACACTATATTAATTGTATGGCACCCAAATACTTTCGAATATTAATCTAAATTAATATTTTAACATTATTTCATATCTGATGGTATACTTTTATATTGCATTGAATATTTTTTTGATATAACTGAAAAGACTATCGCCCACATTTTAACATATCTTTTGAAAATTAATATGATTTTTAAATTTTAACATACAAAATGCACCAGCAATATTTACTCTACCTTTGAACAAAATAGGTACTGAAGTTGAAAATCCAAGCATTATTTCAACTATTTATCATGTTTACAGAGACAAAAATTTAATATTTATCAAGTACCATAATTCACTAGGCATACATTTTATACTATTACAGTAGTTTCATGTATTACTTATTTCGCAAAAGATTTGTATTGCATAATTGTTTTAAAATTTAAAAGTTATAGAATTTTGATTTTGATCTGCATTTTTTAGAACACTGAAAACTTAAAATAAATGTTACATTGTTGTCTTTGTTATACTTATAAGATAGGTAGTCTAAAAAACATATGATGCTATTAAATTAAGGTGCTCGTATACCTATGACCTATCAACTCTTATAGTTAAGAACTGAGGAGGAATTTTTCGTAATAATAAAATTAGAATCCACTACCTAACAATATTGTTGTTCTATGATATGAGTGTAGCCGTGTAGGTCCACCACATATACAAGTTTATTTTAAAAAGTTTTAAGTTAACCTATTTTTTTTTTTTAAATTAAAAAAATAAATTACTAATAACTATAGATGACAAGCGATTACAAAAGTGTATGCATTTGTTAGCTAGGTATCCAAGTTTTTTAATCACCTAGTCAAATCAAATCACGCACACATTAGTAGTAACTACTAACTGGGTAGTACTTAGTAACATTGTTTACTATAGTCATAAATCAATGGTAGTAGTAAGTTAATCTACCTTTTAAATTCTATTTGCATTTATTTTTATGGCAAATATATTCCCTAAGTGATTTCAGTGGTTTTCAATATTGGTACCTATACAAACTAAATTATTCATTTTTTATCGCACCTAAGTTGATGTAATGAGAGTTTTTTGGATGACATATTTTGCTAAAAACGACGCTCGATGGTATTTTTTGTACTCAGTAAAAATCCGCACACACTGCGGCGGTAAACGGTACGGTACAGTGACGGTCACGATAAAATTGAGTTCATAGTTTTATATGGCATCGGTCACATTGACACGATATTACCGGGCCGGTGAACGGTACACAAGCCGATATTCTTTGTGCGGTACAGTTAAAAGTTATACACATGGGATTAAATGGGCACACTGCTGCGATATGATGCCGATACGGTCTCAAATATCGTATCGGAGGACGGAAAATACGCCGGTATTTCTAAAACGTTGCGTGCACAATTTTTACCGTGTACGGGAACGGTAAAATTAATTTTATGAGAATCAAAACTCAAAATGCATACTTAAGAAGGTGCTCTGCTGTACAGTAGGTTACAAGTAGGTCACTGTATAATGGATGATATTAAATTTGAATTCAATGATATAATATAATTGTATAAAAAGAACGATGCAGAGCGGAGACGGTATGTCAGTCTAGGTATAAGGCATATGATATACTTATCTATGGTATTAAAAAAATTGACCTATTATAGGTACATTACAATAAATTCCAAATTAATCATATCACAATATCCATTAGGTTCTTATAACGCGTTATACATAAACAACAAACCCTGATACTATCATAGATATATTATAATATAGTGTACTTTAGAAATTTCAAGTACCCACGAATAATATTATACAATCACAACGAAGTAACTAAAATAGTTATTCTAGGTTTTTTTTATGTAATTTTATCCAAATTTGAACTTAAAATGACTATAAAAATAAACTGTGCTTATGTATTTTTTGATTTTTTTGGTAACAGAATTAACTACTTGCGTGGAATCTTGTTTTTCCTTTTTAATCCTTAGATATAAAATTTGAACATTTTATAAATTTTTAACTACAAAATAATTATTCAATTTTAAATTTGAAAAATTTTTTCAAAATTCGATCTTTAAATGCTTATAAAAAAAAATTGTGCCAATGTATTTTTAATATTTTTCAACTGATATTGTAACAATATATCAGGAGCATTGCATTACATTTTTACACTTTTTGGCCCAACCGATAAAACTTTATTGATATTTATAGGAAATAAAACTAAAATAATTTAAGATTGAAAATGTCCGTAAACAGCTCAAAAAGAGTCAAAATATTTTCAAAATTGTATGATGTATAGAAAATGCTAATATAAACATTCAGTGAAATTTTCATGTATCTACAGTTATTCGTTTTTGAATTACAAGAAAATAAGGAAATCGCTATATTATGAGAAATCTAGTGAATATCCAATATTGTAAAAATTTGAATTTCAAAAGCTCATAAAAATTTAATTTGACTTTCTTATAGACATTTATTTCTTGATAAAGATAGATAATCTTATAAGGAATCTTGTATCACATATTTTTAAGATCTTAGATTTAAAAAGGAAATTTTTTACGAATTCTTAACTCAAAATAATTTGCTAATTTTCGTGATTTTACCATATTTTGTCAATTTTTGGACTTAAAATGCTTATAAAAACAGCTGTGATTAAGGATTTCATCTGCCTTTGAACAATATACTAGAAGCCCTCTACTAAATTTTTATCGATATTCATAAAAAAAAAAAACTAATAAAATTGGAAACTGAAAATGTCCCTAAACAATTCAAAATAAATCAAAATATTTTGAAAATGTTATCGTGTATAGAAAATGCAAATATAAACAACCAGTGAAAATGCCATGTATCTAAGGTCATTTGTTTTAAAGTTACACCAAAAACCAAAATCGATTTTCTCGAAAACAGATTTTGCGTAAAAATTCCCATTTTTAATTAATTTTTCCTAAAAGGTGATGACGGACACAAAAAAAAAAAAATTTAAAAAAAAAAAAACACATTATTGTAAAATCAATACATTCATCGTTCCACTCAGAATCTAAAACCGTGGAATCTATACCGTGTGTACCTTATCTTTGAGTGTATACTGTATAATAGTGGGATGAATAATTGAATACGAAAAAAAATTCTGTCAATAGAATACGGATTTTAAAAATAGTTTATGATATTGTATTATTGTATATATTATATATACAAAATTATTTATTATTTATGTAATTTCTCAGTAAGTTCAGTAGGTATAATTGGTTGACAATTAATATAGTCATAATATATATATTATATATAGGTATGTTTACACTATAAGTAAATACTAAATACTGACGCATTACCTACTATAGTCGGGGCCAAACGAATGTGCGGTTGGTGGTTCCGCCCACTAGGCGATATCACACTGAATAGTGAGTAACAGCTGCTGGCGGTATATTTGAAAATAAAGTAACCACGCTATTCATGTGTGAACGTTACCTAAAACTATGAGTTCTAATTAGTCGCCGGCAAAAGTAGGCGGAGCCACCAACCGCACATTCGTTTGGCCCCGACTCTAACATAAATTTCGTAGTATAAAGAGTATACATTTATAGTTAACGACATTGCAACAACCCACTGCAAAGTATTGAATATCAGGTTCATCAGTATTTTATTTCAAAGGATTCTAGAATTCTCAAAATGTTGAGTTCAGCCTGCTTATTTTTAGCTAACAAAAATGGTACTAAAACCTTCAGTTGACTTTCAGGTATAACAGTAAAAAATTTCAGCTAAATCTGTTCAGTTGTTTTTTCGGTTAGTGCGGTTATAGAAAACCCCTTACAATTTTATATAGTAGTTTAGATATAATAGAAATAATAATAGAAATCAACAAACCTGCAAGATTAACATAATATAAATAATAGGTGCACAATTGTTCAATAAAGATATTTTAAGCTAGGTATACAAATGTATATTTTTTATAATTAAAACTAGAATAATAATACAATTTAAGTAGCCAACAAATTTAATATTTAATATATAGGTATTAATATTATATAATATTATGTATTACCATAATATAATGATGATAATGTATTCATCTAACAATCATATTTAATATAAATATCAAAGAATATTAAATACAGTATTTTAAATATTTTACATATAAATGTATACATGTTATATAAATAAATAACATAATATAATACTTAATTATAACATCAAAAATTAAAATTAAACTGACGTTGTTAAATATTCAAAAACTTGACCTCTTTTAAAAACGTTATACATTATTTAATATCCATGCATAACAAAAAGTTATTATATCATATTGAATTATTTATTTGTATAGTAAAAGCTTATTTTTCTAACCGATTTTCAATAAACCAATTAATAAACGTTTTACCGTAAACGTTCCGGTACTGTATTGTAACCCTTTTACGACTGTAAAAATTACCGCACAAATAAAATATGGATTAGAGTCCATCGGTGACCTTCACGGTTGACGATATTTTCTATAATGTAACAGAATGTACCAGGAACGTATGCCATGATCGTGTTTCCGTTCAACGTGTAGCTACTGCCTCCGCACGTCGTAGCAACAGCCGCCGAGCCGCCGCCGCCGAAACTGAAGAAAAGTTACGATTAGACCTCATGAGTTACTGGTACTCCATGCAACGTTTTTTAGAACGTTCGTATATTTCTACCCCCCCCCCACATACCAACAATAATAATTGAAATGAAGTCTTATATGACACTAACCTTGAAAAAACGTTCCTGACGAAATACCATAATAATATAGGTATATAATATTATATTAAACAGTTATTTTAGCCAAAACAGCCAGTTTTCATTCCATCACACTGATCGATCTAGTAATGCGATAATACTTTTAAAAACAGATTTGAATTCGTTATTATGTCTACTTGAGATTGGTCGATCCACTTTTCATAATTTCACCCTCCAAGCCTCTAAAAATGTAGCTTGAATATTTTGAAATTTCGGAATTCTCAAACGTTGATTATTCGGGAATTATTCGGAATTTAAAGCACAAATCTTAAAATTTGGACTGACTGATCTCGAATGGACATTCTAACGAATTCAGATAAGTTTTCTGAAATATTATCGCATTATTAGATCGATTGGTAGGATGGAACAAAAACAAAAAAAAAAAAAGGGAGGGATAAGTTGTAGTGACGGTCCGCGATAGATTGATTTATATAATTTATTTATTTATTTTATATAATTTATATGATTTATTTATTTGATTTATATAATATAACTAGCAGACCCGGCGAACTCCGTTTCGCCACCAGATTCGTTTTATGTTTTTTTTCGTTTGGTGATTAAAATATAAAGAAAAAAATTTTTTTTTGTTATATATTTGAAAAGGAAAATATTTATTTCATTTCACAACAGTAATAAATTCATTTCAATTACCTACTAAAATGAAGTGTTATTTAATTGTTTCATTGTAGTGCTCTTTGGTAAACCACATTTTTTGTTTTTTGGTTTGACGTTAACACAAACAAAGCGGATGGTTTCCCAACTCGTGAACACGCAACGTATAACTGTCCATGTGAAAAACAATGATTTTCCAAATTTATCCCGCAAACACTAAGCGATTGGCCTTGCGACTTATTAATTGTCATTGCGAACGCAAGGCGAACTGGGAATTGCAATCGTTTGAAGTCAAACGGAAGATCAGTCGGAATCATTGGTATTCGAGGAATACATACATTTTCACCTGCGTACTTTCCGTTAATAATGGTTGCCTCAATTAAATTCGGCATAAGTCTCTTTACCGAAAGTCGAGTACCGTTGCAAAGTCGCGGTGGATTCAAATTACGCAGTATCAAAATAACTGTACCAACTTTCAGTTGCAAGTTATGTGGTGGAAATCCTGGTATCTCCAGAGAGTTCAAAAACTCCGTTGGATAATTTACTACATCATCGGGATTTGTTATTGAATCAACGGATTTGTATGTCACCAAATCGCCAGCAATTTTTGATTGAATGGTGAAATTCAGTGCGTGGACATCATTATTCTTTGCTGCAAGAATTGTTCGTTGACTTAACCAAGCATAATTCTTATAATTCTCACTAATGTTTGGGAAAACATTTTCAATAAGAACTAATTGAGTGTCTACAAATCGGCAAAAGTCGTTGGTAAGAGTAATTAATCCAGATGTCGCATCAACTGGGACTTTTCCATTTCCAAGATCTAACAATTGTTTGGAAAATTGTGCAGCACTTTGATCATTTTGAAGTTGAACTCTCATATTAGTGGTTAGCGATAATGTTTTTACGTTATTCCATAAAGGTGATGCCTTTAGGCAAGCATTCAATTCATCTGCAGGCGTTCCACGGGGAACTACTGGCAACGTCTGCCTGAAATCGCCTGCCAACAATATCATCAAGCCGCCAAAGATGTTGTTATTTCTCCGAAGATCCTTCAGTGTGAAGTTAAGTGCTTCAAGTGATTTCTTATGTGCCATTGTGCACTCATCCCAAACAATGAGCTTGCATTGCATTAACAATTTTCCCATTGCACTGGATCGGGAAATATTGCACGTTGGAGTATCAATTGTGTTTAAATTGAGTGGCAACTTAAGCGCAGAATGTGCAGTACGACCGCCATCTAGAAGAGTCGCCGCAATTCCAGATGATGCTAACGCCAAAGCTATGTCACATCTTGATCGAATAGTGGCCAAAATCAATGAAATGACAAATGTTTTCCCTGTTCCTCCAGGTGCATCCAGGAAGAATAGACCACCGGTATTATTGTCCACCGCTTGCATTAATGTTTTGTATACTTGTTTTTGCTGTTCATTCAGCAACGGAACATTATTTCTAACGAATTCCTGCAATGTATCAACATTGTATTGCAGCTCTCGATTTAATTCTTGGTTGAATGCATCGTGCATCGATCGATTTGGCGCAATCATTCCTACTTCAATCAGTAGCTTGTTTGCAATAGTCAAGCATTGATCCTCAATCAGAATCAATCCTTCATTGTAGATTTCATCGGTTATTTGGATGTCAGGATTATTCGTTTGAATACGCAAGCGATGCAAGATATCTTCACATATGGCGTATTTGTATTTGTTCCATAACTGAATTGGTTGTGAAGGAAAACATGTGGTGATGATAATTGCGAACAGCGTTCGTATTTGGTACGCATTTGATGAAACAACTGAATCCGCAAGTGTTAAATCCCAATGAGAATCGTTCTCCAGCAAACCCAATAGTTGACATGCTTCTCGATATGTTTGGCATTGGTGGCCATTCACAGTTTTCAAATGCGCAAATGATTTCGGTCCACGTACATTTACTAACAGCAGTCGCAAATAAAAACATTCATCGTTTCTAGGATGAACAGTGTACATACGACCTAGTGCATCAGTTGAAAACACCTGTGGCCAGTCTGGAACTGGGGTTCCTTGTTTGCGACGTTGGAATTTCTTTGTTGATTGATTCCAAGTGTAATACTTGGGCATTTCAACGTACATCAGCGTCGCTGCGAATGGATCTGATTCACACATTGCAAAGAAGCTAGTCAATGTTGTCGATGGTGGTTTGAAGTACATGCTATGTATAATAGATGGCGCTGTATGTGAAAAACGATTTCCCCACTTTTCTGTTGAATTTTTCCTGAATTTTCCAGAATTTTCTTTGCTATAAACCTCACGGAGCCCAAGACCTTTCCAACGAATGCAAAACCGTGGAAATCGGTTCGTGCGTTCTCGAGTTATAGCGTCAGGGAGGAAAACCGGACTTATTTTTATATAATAGATTTATATAATTTATAAATATCTTGCGTATGTTAATAATACATTTCACAGCTTCTCTCGTGATTGGTTATTTATTTTGCCTTCGGAAGATGAAATGTATAATTTTTTATTCAAATTTTATTGTTTAATGTGATCGTCACGTAAATATACAAAGTGGTTAATGAGAAAGTATTGAAATGTTTCTAGCAGTATTATTGATAAATATATTTTTATTAAAAATAGCTGATCCCGTGCACTTTGTTGCCCGTTAAATGTACCAACTCTATATGACTCAAACATTGTTCAATTCGTTATTTAATATTCGGTGTATGATGTTCAAAACTTTTCATCTACAACATCTCAACATTTTCATTTATCATCTTGAATATAAAATAGCAACCTTGCAATAAACAAAAAAATATTATTATTTAGTTTCTTTTCTTACTGGCACCTACATCCAGATTTCCTACTTTTCGGTGGATTTTCTTAAAATGATCTTACTCCAGAGTTAAGAACCTTCTCCTGACAATTACGAATACAACAACAAAATAATTATCGAAATCGTTCCAGCCGTTCACGCGTGATGCCGCGTCCAAAGGAATATATATTTAATTTATATTTATAGATGGATAGATACATATAGTATAATAATATATTATATTAAATACTTATATTATTACAATATTATTTATTTACTTTTATTTTGACACAAAATTCACCAATATTGTTATAAATCAATTTTATTATAATACATTAATATATTATCCACTACGTAGGTAGACTTGTTAGAGCTGCTGCCATCGAAATCTAACAGATTATGTGTGCCCGAGCCGAGAGAATAATTAACATAATATAAAACAGTGAAGTGAATATGACTTAAATTTCGTACTGACATAAAATATATTATATTTATAAGGTATTATATAGATTATAGGCACAATCAAAAATCCCTAAATAACCATTTTATTTTTTTATTTACATTTAATTTATGAACACCAATACATATAGATTTTCTTTATTCTTTAAAACAAAATAGAATGTACATTATAATGAATATATTATATAATTTTACAATATTTTATATAGGAAAGACATTTTTAGCAGGTGGACATACCAAACGATATATACAGGTAGTTGCCCACCTACTCATTACGCTAAAAATATACCTAATACAATTTTATTCAATAATAAATATCATGATGATACTCATTCTTGTTAACCAATATTTATAAAAGTGTGTTTGATTGTAAACATAAAAAGGAACGCGCTTCATTGCGTTATAAAAAAAAATATTAATAACATTTTGCGATTAATTACATACTAGGCTTATTTTTAATTCTATCTTAATTATTTTTTTAAATTTACTTATTAGAAAGTTTCAGTCAAATTTTCTAATGACTTCGGTATAAGTCTTCATCAGTCATACGTAATTGGCAACTGCTACATCTTAAACTTCAAATGGGTCTTCACTGCAATTACCTATAATTTATAAATTATAATATTATACAATCGGTATGATAAACTGAACACGAGTATATAATATATAATGTCTAAGCTCGAAATAAAATATTTTATTTATTAATTATAAATAATGATAAATATTTAGCTTGATGGTTAAATGATCCCCTCTCACTACCAATCGTGTTGGCTATATCTATCTATATATATCTATATAATTATTATATATTTATGTATAATATATAATGTATACGTGCACTCGTATATTATGATAGTTGGTGTGTAATTATTAACTAAATCATTGGAATTATTGCTTACATTATCCCAAACAATAGTGATAACAGTCAGAGCTATAATAACATCTCAGATCTCATATTAGGTACCAACTGGGTAATATTTAACTATAGGGGAATAAAAGGATCCGATCATATCGGTGTTTTCTACCAATATATACCAATAATGTCGAATATAGGCCAAATTGCCAAAAATACCACAAATAAAAATTAATAATAATGAAAAATTATAAAACTTGAATTATAATTATTATATTATACTATTATAATATTGATAAATAGGCACATATATATTATATTATTTATATAATATACCCTTTAATAATAATAGTACAGTAAGTAGAATCTTAATTTGTTAAATATAACAGTGGAATTAAATAATATTATATTTTAAATGAGTTATTATTATATTTTTTTAAATTAATGTAATTTAAGGATTCCTGTTTATGAATCATAAATCTTAAATGATTTTTAAACCAAAGTACTAAACTAAGTATTAATATGTAATATACTTTAATTATCAATTTTATAATTATTAATCACAGTGGAGTAGCCAAATTTTTTTTTTTAGGATGGGGGGGTTGATCAACTTTTACCGAACTTTTTAAGTGACAATCATAGACCATAAAAATAATTTTTAATTTTCTTAACATTTCGGGGGGGGGGGGCTGCAGCCTCCTCCCCCGGCTACGCCACTGATTATTCATAACATTATCTTGATGATTAAAAGTAATAACACTACAATTATTTAAATTTAGTGGGTGATAATTTAGACGAGTCCAAGTAACAAGTAACAAGTTGGACACATGTTTCAATTCGTCATGATCTTAACTTGAAAACGACTTTCAACAACAAGACTTCCCCAACTAAAACAATTTTTCAGGAATCACTTAAAAACTATTTTAAAAATTAACAAAAAATATATGTAGATCCAACTTACGTATAAGTAGCCAGTGACAAGTTGTAAAAATCAAATTTTTTTGTTGTAAAATATAAAAACAAAACTTGGAGATGTCTGGACACCATCAATAAAAGTTTAATTTTTTAATATTTTTTTATGAAGAATTTTAAAACCTTATAATAGTATTGAGGTAAAAATAATAATTTAAATACGTATGTATGAAATTCATGTTCGAGTAATTTATATCATGACGAATTCGAAAATGTTTTAAGAAATGTTATCGAATAAATACGACAATACTAGGACTTACACTTTGAAAAAAAAAAATCATAATATTGGAGAATTCAAAGTTTGCCCTAAATATTGTCAAGTTCGGGAGTGTTTAGCTATTTTTTTTTAACACAGTCACACGAATATATGATTACTATTAAAACTAATTATAACTACACACAAATATACAGTGTCGTACGCAGGATTTTTCAATGGGGGGGGGGGTGGGCTTGAAAATTAGTAATTTTTATTTTGTCCAGTCTAATGATTTTAGACGTTTATTTGAGGTATTTTAAAATGTTTGTAACTTTTCAACTTTTCTAGCAGAAAAATGCTCTGATCATAAGCTTCGTTGCCCGGTATATGTTTTTGGAAGAAAATTGGATCTAGTTGGTACTTTTAGGAGATCGAAAAAAAAAACAAAAAAATAAAATGTATTAAAATTGTTTGGTAACCAGCTTGGTTATACCACGGAGTAGATTAAATACCTATTCTGTGGTTATACCCATAGATAATAAATATATGGATAGGACGCCTCAAATTCATTACGTATTAGTTTTGCGGTCCAACATAGATAAGAAATTGAGGCGATTTGTTTACATTTGTTGTTGACAGTCGATACTCCATATAGATATACTTTATTTGGCCTCAATTATTCCCCTGGAAGACCATTATGTCCTATCCATATCTTTATTATCTATGGTTATACCATCCTCACTTTAATTGTATTTGAATAATTAACATTTTTTTTCCATGCATGTCAATAAAAGCTATTCATCCGATCAAATAGCTTAAAAATGTAATACGTAAGTTTTTATTATAGCTGAAATATTAACGAACACAGGCATCATGTTTTTTTTTATATAATCATTTAGAGTTCAAATTTCGTCAAAACCACAATTAATTTGTAGTTCAAAACGTATAAAATATTAAATGTGTATAGCTAGGCTAGACAATTTAATACTAGGTCTTTTATACAAGTAGGTAGTTCATACTTTTACCGAAAAAATACAGATAATTTATGAAAATTGGTATGCAAATACATTGTTTTTTCAAAAATGAATTTATTATGGTAAGACATATATGAAATTTACGTCTTGCTTACCATAGTTGACAGTTGAAACTTGATAAATATTTTTTGGAAAAGTAATAATAATGCAGGCATGGTTATTTTTTATAAGCATGTAAAGTTCACATTTTTTCAAAACCACAGTTAATTTGAAGTTCAAAACTTATAAAATATTAAATTTGTATAAGCTAAGACTAGAAAATTTAATACAAGGTCTTTTACAAGTACTTTATACTTTCACCGAAAAATTACAGATAATTTTAGGAAAATTGGTATACAAATAGTATGTTTTTTTCAAAAATGAATTCATTCTGGTAAGACGTATATGAAATGTACGTCTTGCTTACTATAGTTGACAGTTGAAACTTGATAAATATATTTTTTTAAGTAATATAATTGTGGAGGGGGGTGGGGGGGGGCTTCAGCCCGTTAGGCCGGTGGACGTCATGCATATACACGAACACAAGTAGCGTTGGGAATTATCTAGATAAAATTATTTCTTTAATTTTTTTTAATTTTTTTTTTATAAGCATTTAAAGTTCAAAAATTGACAAAATATGGCAAAATCACGAAAATTAACAAATTATTTTGAGTTAAGAACTCGTAAAAAATTTTCTTTTTAAATCTAAGATTTTAAAATATAATATAAGATTCCTTATAAGATTCCTTATAAGATTATCCACCTTTATCAAAAAAAAAAATGTCCATAAGAAAGTCAAATTAAATTTTTATGAGCGTTTGAAATTCAAATATTTACAACATTGATTTACAAAATTAATCATATTGTGATTTGATTAATCTGGAATTTATTATAGGTACCTATTATATGTCAATTTTTTTTTTAATACCATAAATATTTATATAATATGTCTTATACCTAGACCGACATACCGTCTCCACTCAGAATCGTTTTTCTTATACACTGATTTTATGCCATTGTATTCAAATTTAATACCATCCATTATACAGTGACCCACTTGTAACCTACTGCACAGCAGAGCACCTTTTTTTATTTATTTTTATTAAAAATTAAAATTAAAATTGTATATTATTTTAGTTGAGAAATGACATTAAGGATTTATTAATTAAATAAAATTACCTTATTAGTAAGTACCAATAATAAATTACATTATTTATAATATAATTAAAAAACAAATTATCAATTTTTTATCTAAATAGAGACGTTATATTTTATCTTATCTAGATACATTTTGAATGAATTATCTGTTATCTTATCCAGATGATTTTTTGGTTATCTTTTCAAAACACTGAACACAAGAAAGAGTACATGTGTAAGCACAGACTCTGCAGAATCCCGTCAAAGTTATACCTAAAGTTAAGTACCTTAAGTTGGTTATTACTTATTAGATAGATACCTCTTATTCTTGCCTTAGTCAATGAAAACACTAAACAGTGCACACGAACGCACAAATACAACACTCATTGATAGAGATACGACGTTTAATACCTCATATTCATACCTAAATAATAAATATCTATATATGTACCTAATCGTGCCTTATAGCTTAATAAACTCCTTTGGGCGGATTTCATCATCACTAGATGAGACATTTCGATGTAAGAGTATAAGACTGTAAGAAGTCTCGTATTATAGTGAGTATATTACAACCGGAGGATCTTTATCGTGTTCTAATGATATGAAAGATGTCTGCTTACCTTCTTCGTTGTATCCATTCGGTTTCTGTCATCAAGACATTATTACAAACGGCTTTTTCGAGATTGGCTGGAATAGAATTTAAAATTTCAATACAAAAATATAATATAATAAAATAGTGAAAGTAGGTAAGTACCGTTTTTTGCTTTTCAATACTGTACACATTTGAGCTGATTTCATTCATTGCTTCGTCGTATTCAGTCATGTATATGAAGCATCCATTCTCCTGCTCTCTTATCGAAGTTATTATAGTAGAACCTCTTGGGGTTTCCATGCTCGACTTTTAAAAAAATAACATAATATGATAATTATTATAACAACACGAGAATGTGGACAAACATGATTTTTTAAACATTCATATACGTAATTATACACTATTATGGTTATGTGATTACCTTCGAACGAGTGTCTTTTATCTCCTCGTAGTTTTTGGTCTGGCAATATTTATTGCCGTTATCCAGTTGGCCAACCAAAGTACTTGCAGTAAACCACTCTGAGGCAACCTAATCAAATATTAAAATAAGAAAAAAAAATAATTAACATGGTTATAATTATAACTATTGAATGCGAACAAGTGTAATATTTGAAATATTTATAGTTATACACTTATTGTGATCAAATAAAAATAATACGCACAACATTCATTTCATCATCGTTGGACTGCAACGTAACGGTATTTTTGGTAGTGCCAATGTTATTTGTAGCTTGCGCTCCATCATTTGAATTAGCTTTAGTTATATCAACACAATTAGAGCCAAAACTGTTGGTCTTATAACTATAGGCGGTAGACTATAAATCACGTGTAGAATATTTTCTGATTAGTTTACTTTTATATAAATATAAACCGGTACTGGTTTGTTATCGCCCCACCAGTACACCGTATAAAATTTATCGCCCCGCCACTCTTGTTTGTTATCGCCCCTCCAGTACATCGCATACAATTTATCGCTATTGCTAATCGTTTGTGATCTATTTTAGAAAATGATAAAATGTAGTTTTATCGATCGGAGAAAACATTGTTACCTTTAATACAAAGATATATAAGACCAGGATCAATTATTTTTTCAGATTGTTGGAAAGCTTACAATAATTTGCAGCGAGTGGGTTCAAACATAATACTGTCAGCCACACCTATAATTTTGTTGATCCGGACACAGGGGCTCACACCCAAAAATATTGAGAGGTTGTGGGGTTCTGCTAAATAGGGCAATAAAAAGCGTCATGGAACTAACAGAAATTTTCTAGAATCATATTTGGCAGAGTTTATGTGGAGAACACGTCTCGGAGAACAAGACGCATTTGAAACTATCCTCAAAGATATTTCCGAATTCTGGCCTCCATTATAACTATATATTCATATATTTTATACATTTTTTAATTTAAATTTTATACTATACATTTATATATTTAAAACTATTAAAATAAAATAATATTATACATTGAAATATTTTTTTTATTTATGGAGGGGCGATAACAAACAAGAGTGGCGCGGCGATAAATTGTATACGGTGTACTGGATAACAAACCATTACCTATAAACCTATACCCAGGGCTCGAATTGGGGGGAGGGGTTGATCATAGGGGCGGAGCTAACCTACTATTATTATTTTTTTTTTGCTTACCCATCCCTATTATTTTTTTTACTTGGACGGGGGGATGGTACAAACTAATGACCGAAATAATTTTTATTAAAATGTGGATTTCAATTGGTGTCAATAATATAACAAGTTTTACTATTTTTCATATCAAAATTATTTTTGATATTAGTTTATTAATTAATATCACCCTATGTTTTGCCGATATAGTCAGTAGTTCACAGATCATAGATCAAGTATATTATCTAAGGCACAGATACAGAGATACTGATGTGTGCTAGTACTATATTAGGAAAAAAAGTCCCCTCGTAAATTAATTAAAAAAAAAAAAGAAAGAATACATCTTATAATAATAGTATTTAAAAATATAAAAATGTATTTAATCAGAAATGTTGTTTACCCATCGTTAATTAATTAAAAATTAAAAAAAAATATAAATCTTATAGTACAAGTATTTAAAAAATAAATATAAAAATGTATTTATTATTTTATTCAGATATAAAAAAAAGACTAAGGGGGGGATTGATCCACCAAATTTACCCCCTTAGATACTCCGCTGCTGATTTTTTTCCGTTTACCGTGCTAGTATTATCTTAAATCGTGTTCTGAATTAAATGTTATCAGTTTCAGTTATGGTTATCATTTATCAGTGTTTTTGAGTTTTTAAATTTTTAAATTTTAATACTTACTAAAATATTTGGTCTCTTTTGAATCAACAAAAACAAAAATTATTAATTTTGTTATCTATTTAGTATATTGATTTTTTTTCTACTGTAACAATGTAAGATGTAGATATTGCTATCAAAATATATTATATCTATCTGGAATTCAAAATGTGTAGCTGAAAAGTAGTATTCCAAAATGTATGTAAGGCAGGAGCGTGGGGGGGGTTGGCTGATATGGAAAGGGCAAGGCCCCTCACGGGTCTGTGTTGAGTAAATTCGCCCTTGGAACGAAGTTTTTAAATCGTTGGATTGAGTTCCTCTACTTAACTTTTCCCAATTCGAGCACTGCCTATACCATAGGTATTGTATTATTATAAGGTTTCTTTCATTTTAATGTTCGAAATACAACTTTTTAAACCAATAAAATATACTTATGAATTGGCCTATACGATTTAATACTTAAGTTTTTCTATTAATATATCGTATTATGTAACTAAAATATATTTGCTATATATATATAACAAATTAGTGCAATGAAGAATTTGTCGTATGGAATATACACGCACCTTTGAACAAGAGTTATTTATCTCCTCGTTGTTTGTAGTCTTATTATAATCATGGCCATTTTTCAGATGGGTTACCCGCAAAGTAACTGCAGTTGAGCACTGAGAGCAAGTCTATTCATATTTGAAATTTAAAAAAATAAAATAAAATACCTAGTTATAGTGTACGTGTTATTATTAAATACACAATAATACTTACAGTGTTAAGTTTATCATCGGTGTACTGAAGCGAATTTTTGTTGGTGTCAATATTAACTGATGTACTTGATTTATTATCCAAATGATTTTCACTGAAACTGTTGCCGGCGGTAAGCTATAAATTACGTTTAGAATATTTTCTGATTAGTTTACGTATAAAATAAAACATGATTACTAACAAAGAAAATAACACATAAAAAAATAGTGGAGACTTAATTGTACCTTTTCAATGTACAAGGTGTAACAGAAACACCTGACAAATTAAATTTTTTGGTTATTTTATTTTTATTTTGTGTATTTATTAAAATGTATAGTTGCTTGCTCTACAAGTACAGTATAACATTTTTTATTTTTTATTTTCAATAGATACTGAAAATTAAAATAATTTTTGGAAAAATTCAAAAATAGTCAATCTGTAAATCTAATTATTAAACAAATTTTTATGGTTAAATTGGTTATTTTTAAAAAAATGTTCAAACTTTCGATATTTTTTTGAAATAAATTAATTTGAAACTTATAATAAACTAATAACGTAATGCAAAATATTCTTTTTGGGAATTTGTTCCATATTTGTTTCCATAAGTTTCATATTTTTAGTCAACTAATATCAATTATTTATTCAATTTTTGTTACAACTAGTATAATATATACCGTTGAACTCCTGTCCTCCGTCGCTTCGTCGTCTTGAGACCTTTTATTATTAGAGTTGTGACCATTGTCCTGCTCGTCATCCGAAGAAATTACATACGGTCCATCTGGTTCGCTAGTCTAATGAAATTGAAAATTTCAACAAATATATAATAATTTAAATTAAGCTAATAAAATAATATGTTTCCAATGAATATAATTCATATAGGTATGAGTTCTGTAGAACCTATCCTAACGTCTTAATCTTTAAACTAGCTACCTATTATTAATTATTAACACATCTAAGAGTGCCATGCTTACTAAGGTTAGGTCTATATTGTCTATAATGTTTTGGGATACCGCGTAGTTGTGGAACAAAGCACTTGGCAGGCTACTGACTTGTTCCTGCAAATTGGCCACATTTAAATCAATTGCCGACATCGAGGCCCGTTGATTGTCAGTACGATGAGCTAACAACGTACCGAGAGTATTTTCTGCAAAAACGATATTAGATAAAAGTTAATATAATAAATTATATTATAATATTGATTATAAATACGAATTAATGATAATCATGGCTTAATATTAGCAGCACTAGTACAACAGTAGGTAGTACTGAAAAATGTATACATATAAAGCTGTTTTTTCTATAATATTCGTAATGACCGATTAACGTAACAAATTTTCTTTTAATCAGGGACTGATCCCGTACCGAAATTGACTGGTTTTGGACCGAAACCTTTTGAAAATCTTGGGACCGAAACCCTAAAATACATTTTTTTATGAACCGAAACTGAAACCTATATTTTGATGTTAAGGTTATATTGGTTTTTCGGTTAAAAAATCCAATAGATATTTATTTATCTATAATAGTAGGTATAATATAATTATAAAAATAGTTATTATTACTTATCAGTAAATCCAACATATAATTATAAAATCACTAACAAATTTGCAAAAATTCAAATTCTAATTTTCATGTGATCTATAACGAATACCTACCTAATTATTATTGGATCGCAAATCGCAAGTCGCAATAACTAATGTAGAATATTTAAAAAATAATAACAGTTTGTACATATATAAGTGTTTCAGCTGAGTAAGTTGGCTTATAATTGTTCAATAACTAATACTATATATTTTTTTTTTTAGAAGAAAATTTTCAATCTGTACAGTAAGGCACAATAAGTAATATGTTACAGGAAAATTGATTATACATAGTGATGAATTTTAGGAGAACAGCCACCCATTAATTACAATTTCGTTTGGTAAAAAATGTATAAAAATTTAAAGGGTTAAAACCGGTATTAACCGAAACTTGATATTTTTGAAAACCGGAACCTAAACCCAACCTGATAAATTAATTATAACGGTTCCAGCCCCGGCCCTGGTTTTAATATTATGGAGGTAGATTCTCGGTTGACTTGAAATAAATTCTGATTGCTTATAATATTAGTTTGAGTTATTACTGGAATCGCTGTACAGCATGTACAATATATTAGCAGATCGTAAAAGTTGACGTGTACCTGTTCCAGTGTTGGTTTTTTTCGACTTCGTTCTGGTATGGTCATAACTTGATGAGTGCTTACGTTTAGTGCCCATTTCAAAGGAACTAGGAATCTTCACAACTGTGAGATCACGAAAAGCAAAAATTAATATTATTTTAACTGTTAAGTGGGTAATACAGTCGATTTGTATACAGGTATAGAAATGTACAGTTATAATTATTATATTATTAAGTACTTAGAAACAAAAAGTACACCTACTCGTGGTACCATGTTTGAGTATTTATTTGCGATACGTTACCATAGGATACATTAAAAATGCTTAAATAATCATTTTTTGAAAACATATTATAAAGTTTTAGTATAAAATATTAATAAAACGGAATTTAATGCAGATTGATAAAATATCTAGGCTTCTTAGGAAGTCGATTTTCAATTTAAAATTACCTTAAAATAACCATTTTTTTTAGGAATCCCATGAAATAATTGCATTACATTTGTAATTATTTTGGGCACATCTGATTTTAAATTAAAAAAAAAGTGATTCCTAAGAAGCATATAGTCTAGAAGTTTATAAATTCAACCATTTTTTTTCGAAATTACAATCGAACTTAGGGAAGTATGATTAAATATTTACTACCGCTTTTAGTAGTTTTATAGTCATGCAAATAAGAATATATTTCATTTTTCCCGATGTATTGACATGTGCGTGCGCGTGTGAGAGTCGCTTCTGACTCGACGTGCAGCGATTTTCGGAAACAATAACGGATTGCCCACACTAATGTTCATTTATTACTCACACTGGTTTAAATAATAATTTATTTTAAAATATATCTATAAATAATAGAACAACAAAACTTAGAAATTATTGAAGATATTAAATATTTTAAACATAATTTATAATAAGTACTCCTAGATAAATATGTATTTGCATTTTATTAAAAAAAAAAGTATATATTGATTTATAATAACTTTGTAGGTTGATCCGCTGATCTGCAAGGAAGTTTTTACTTTCACCAAAAAAATCCATTTGTAATTGTGAATAACACAAGTTTTTTTTTAAATTCTGAAGTGCTATTGAAATACATTATAAGTTATAACTTATAAAGTACACCTCTTACCATAAAATAACTAAATTTAATTATCGGAACATTGAGTATGCTAATTATCATTATAGTCATGAAAAAATTATATTAATTACAACATGGATAATACAAGGCCGTATTTAAGGTGTACGAGTAGAGCCGGGTACAAAATATCATGGAGTCAGGAAAATATCTAAATAAAATTAGTTTAAGAATTAATGTTTAATTTAAATTATAACAAGTGAGTATTTAGTTTTTAGATGAAAAAAATATTATGAAATATTTTATTATTGCTATTAATATTATTACTGTCAACTATTGAAAAAGAGGTTGTAAGTAAAATTCTAAAACCTAGATAGTATATCGATGTATCTATTTGTACAGTTTGTGAGTAGACACTATAATACAATGTTATACCACACTAGCATTGTGGCCATTTAGTATGTCAGTTATAAATGTGCACAATTATTTTAATTCAACAAAAACCATTCATGGCTGCAACTACCTGTACAATGATTTAAATTTTCCTTACAGGTAAGTACGAATTTAAACGGATACTGTTTGTCAGTCCATACTTGTAAAAAGCTTTTATTATTACAGAATTATATTGCAATTAGTAATTTATTTTTAATGTATATAATGGTGAAATAGTACTGTAGGTCATACTGTTTTTGCCCATTAAAAATTTTACATTTATTATTAATTAATAATATTGTTATAATATATTATATTATTTATTAAAATCCATTACAATTTATTAATCTAAATACATTTTGAAAAATGCATTGTTTATAGTAAAGTATACACATATACTAACAGTTTCAATTTCCTACGGTTAATGTTTTTTAAATTACAACAAAATACTATTGTCTAATGTCATACAAATATGTCGCTTATAACGAAATATATTGTGGCTTTACTCTAATGTTTTTTTTTAATTTCTAGTGGAAATACCTAATGACTTATGAGTAAAATACTATTTAATTGTCAAGCATTATGTGATAAAATGGAAAATTCTATGCATTTTAAACTATAAAATGATCTACATATATTATCTAGATTTTAAAAATGTTATGAACATTATAAAACTTAAAAGATTAAAAAACAAAAATGTGAGTTGTGACTGTATTTTTGATATCTTCTAATTAGGGTAAGAACCACATATGAGGAAGATTTCATTAATGTTTAAGACAAACAAAAATGTCATCATAAATAAATTGGAAAAAACAAAAAAAAAATGTTAAATGTCTTTATGGGCCATGGTATTTCGAAAATGATATCATGTCTAATTGCAACAAAAGAAACAACATTTTGAAAACTGCACCGCCTCCCCACCCCCATCATGTTTCAATTTGATCCAATTTGCTACCAAAGCTCACTCTCAAAGATTTATTTTTTCGTTTTTTTACTGCTTTCTTATCGTGAACTCAGTTTTAAAAAAAAACAGAATACTCATTGTAAAACAAACAGGTACTTTTAATCACTTATAATCTATAATACGCTATATTATAATAAAGACGAGCAATTAAAAAAAGAGTTACTTAATGATAATAAATAAAATAATCATATAGATTTCTAAGAACTAACGTGGTACCTCAATCTGAAATTCAAATAATCGATTTTAAAAACTTATTTTTTAGTGTAAGCTCCGACAGCAAAAATTAGGTATAGTAAAATTAGGTTCATGTAAACTAGGCTGGTAAAAAAATCAGGTAAAGTTGAGTCCATGTAAACTCCACTAGTGAATAAAATCAAGTAACAGATACAGTTAATATGATATAACTACCTACCTATTATTATTAGAAAAAAAAATCATAAGTTTTATAATAATAATCATATTATTAAATGATAGTTAGGTATGCTTATATGCCAAAAAATATATAAAATTAAAAAATTAATATAAAGATCCTTGGAACAAATCATAGAAATTTTAATAGCAAGTATTGCATCAACAAATTATGATAGATAATTGTATAATAACCATAAAATATGTAGGTATGTTATGTTATATTTTATTATATTATAATATTATTTTGAATCGTGAACTAAAATTATTTGATACAATTCATAGATATTCTACCAATTACATATAATATTATAAATCAATTATTATAACTATTTATACAGAGTTCTCAAACACCATATTTTTTTAATTTTGAATTGTTGAGCTTATATGGTTGAAATATATTATTTAGTTTTATATAAATAAGGCCTTAACACTGGCGGAGTTTCCATATACCCATTACAGGTAAGAAAATAAAACTGGTGGAGTTTACATTAGTCATTTTAATTACCTTTTTATGTAACCAGTATGGCGAAATTTACAATCGCTCATACAGGATTCTCATTTTTCACTACGGTTTAATAAAGTTAATATTAGAACAAACAATTTTAACATTAACGATTTCACCGAAGAGAATATAATCTGTGCCCAATTTTATTTCATATTTGTATTTTGATTTGTGGCAGACCAGCTGACTCTGATAAGTGCTAAGATAATTAATTTTTTCAAATTCATTTAACTCGTTTTATAAATTATGGTTCTAATAACTGATTTTTTTTAACACAAGGTACCTCATAATTACTGTTTTTATACAAATTAAATAATATCGAAAATGCAAATAGGCGTAACATTTTTTGATAAGTGATTTTTTGATACCTAAGTGTTAAAGTTAGAATTTAGATGAAATATGTCAAAATCTCAAAAATTTGTAAATTATTTTGTAGTTAATAATTCATAACATTTCCAAGGTTTTTCTACAAGGTTTTTCATACCTTTTGTTACTTGAATTAAAAAAAAAATGTTTAGCGTAATTTCAAAAATATTTAATAGAAACATTTTGCTTTGTTAAAAAAAATGAAAATGTAATAAGTACAAAGTTCCTCATAAGTTATTATTAGTAAATTATAAATATTAAAGATACGTTGCCACGAATATTTTTTATAACCATTTGAAGTTCAAATTTGGTCAAATTCAAGCTTACAAAGATCTGCAAATTATTTTGTAGTTAAAAATGTATTAATTGTTAATGTACGATTCCTTATCAAAAGTAGTTTATACTGTAATAAAAAATCTATTAAATACATATTAAACGGAAAACACACAGTTTTAAGTTAAAATTTGGACGAAATTAAATATTTAAACAAAGGATGGCGGTTTAATTATTTCGTTTAATTTCAAAAATATCCTGGCCCTTGGCTAATCGAAATTTTTACGTAGCTATATGCCTATATTATCATAAATGTATTTTATACACACAAATATATTTAAAAATGCTTTGTTTTCGGCAAAAAAATTAATTCGACCTACCGTAAGCTATCGGTAGGTACCTACTAATAGTAAACTAAATTACTTAAGAACAATATAAAATATGTGTCATAAACTATACTTTTTACCTAATACGGGCTATATAATATATTATGATCGCCTTCGCTCAGAATCATTTTTGAATACAACGATTTATCATTTGGCTCAATTTACATACACTACAGTAACTTACATAACAGCAGAGCGGTTACATTTAAAAAATATGTTTAATGAATTAAAAAATTATTATGATTCTTCCGTAAAAACGTTCAGCAGAACCAACCTTAAGTATTAGAGTGAATTTACCTATTATAAAACATAAAGTTAAGAACATTATCTTAATAAGGCTTTTTTACGATGATTAAAGTTTAAAGCAAGATATCATGATCATTTTTAAACCGTAACATTTTAATAGTTGCATATAAAAAATTGGATAATATCACAAACACACCAATACGTAAGAACACAAAAAATGTTCTCAATTTCAAGTTTGATAATTATATTCACTCCAATACTAAAGCTAAAAACACAAAGTTGGTTTTGATGAACCTCAAATTTGTTATGTTTCGCGTGGGTCGAGGAGAGGAAAGAAATAGGTAGGTAGAATACGAGAACGCCACCCGTGTAATATTATGTTGACACCTTTTAACAAGTGTGTATATATTATATCAAATTTACGGTCAGCATGCTGAGTACTGCGGTTAAAGTTTTGTATTATTAGTTAAAATTATAGTGAATTTATTACGAAACATTGAAACTTAATGGTAAGAACATTATCAGTGTTCGTATTGATGTATTTAGTTATTTTAAAGCAATATATTATTATGAGCATTCTTAAACATTTTTAAACCTAACATTTTACACCTTCATAAGTCACATACAAATTTGAATAATATTATAAAAAAATCCAATTGGTACGTAAGAACGCGAAAAATGCTCTCAACTCCAAGTTTGATGATATGTCAATTCACTCTAATAGGTACTGTAAAGCTAAAAAAGTGAAAACACAAGGTTGGTTCTGCTTGAACTCAAACCAATATGTTATGTTGTGTCAGAGAGAGAAGATATATAGTACACTAGGGCCACCCGTATACTATGCTGTTCAGTGGAAAACACAGGCTCCAAAATGAGATAAGAAAAAAAAGCTGTATCGTATGAAAACGTGAAATCCTAATTCCTAGGTACCTGTGTGGAACGGTTAATAGATATATTATTATTGACAAATTTTTATAACATCGACGTTTTTAAATAACTACTCATATGATATATTAATTTTGGCGCAAATGATGTGTCATTTTTGCCCCTTTGGCGCTCGTGTCATACCTATTATGTTGGGTACCTAGTTATAAGTTTATAATAGATATGTAATATTAGATTGGCTTACAAAGTTACAAAGTTCCTAGCAAATGATACGTCATTTTTGAAACTTAGGCGCGTATGTTGTCACTGTTTAACAAGTGCATAACGTATACCAAATCTACGTTCAGAAGTTAAGGATCCCGACAATCACATTTTGTACACAAAATACGGTCTAAGGGAATAATGATCCTGTTCTGTAGAATCAATCAAAATTTATAATTTATTTTATAAACTAATAAAGATGAAAATATAATAATAAAAATACTCTTAACTTCAAGTTTGATAATTGGTCAATTCAATCTAATACTTAAGCTAAAAAGTAAAAACCCAGGGTTGGTTCTGCTAAAAGCAAAATTATAATGTTGCGCGTGGGTCAAAGAGAGAAAACAAATTATATGCACGAGGACGTTACACCCTCATTTGTTATATCCGTCGTAACATAGAAAATTTACGCTCGGCAGTTAACGTTGTAAGTTAAAATTTTTAAAAGTTAAAGTGAATCAAATCAACCTATTGTGAAACTTAATGTTAAGAACTTTATCTATGTTCGTAAGTCGGTATTTTACGATAATTCAGTTTGTATAGGCATTTTTAAATTGCGCTATTTCATTATACCTACCTACGCAAAACCAGTTAAAAATTGAATTATGGTAAAATACCGACATACGAACGACATACGAGACCGACAATGTTCTTACCATTAAGTTTCAATATGGGTTGATTCGCACTAATTGTTAAACTAACGAAGTTAAACGTGAATTTCTGATCGTAAATATGCAATATTACACACCTGTAAGACGGATCAACGAGGTAACTTCCTTAATATTATGATAATATTAAGAGGACGTTATTATTACCTTATTAAATGATGACTTGAATTACGTATACGATTTGAATTGATTATATTGCTGGACGCTTTGGTATTTGAATATTAGTGGAAATACCTTAACGTTATCCCCATAATATAAGATTACATTAATAATAATTAATAAGTGTTAGGTACGTTATTCTAGAGTTCATTTCTAAATAGGTACTTATCGATAAATATAAATATTTACTAAATAAAACCTCTACTAATGTATAACGGACTATTCGAAATTACAACAAATTTAATGTTTTGTATTTTTTTTTTTTAAAGACTTTTTATTTTGTGTCCTATATATTATTATACCTAACACTTATTAGGTATAATACAGGAATAAAATATTAATAGTAACAGAATAATAATCTATAGAGTATAGTATAATAACGATAAAAAAAAAAAACAAACAAAAAAAAAATACGTACCGATAATCGAAGTCGAAATTATTTCTTCTGTGTGTGACTGTGGTGTGCTGGTGGTCTGTCGATCATCGATGGAGTGCTGGACGGAATTCCGCAGACCACTCCTAGCAGCGAAAAATGTGTTTCAAAGGTATACCCCCACCTACTATCGTCGGTCTGTATTTGCCATGTACCTGCCTACATGATAATATACGGACATCATGAAGTAGGTATACCTTTAACGTTTGGAATAATTGAAAATGGCACCACCTATATATACAGTGTTAATGGGAAATTAAAATCGCTCTTGGAATATTCGTCATCGTCTTTTAAAGACATTTTTTAAACGTTCTGATAAGATGGCTCGCACCTAATTTATAACACGACGACGCGTTCGTTTTAGATAAGTAGACAATTAAATTACTATACTAATCATGTGCAGGTATCATAGTCCATAGATTAACAGAATATAAGTAAACTAACTGCCCACATTATACCTATTCATTGATTATGAACGCACCGACGAGGCAATAAATTTATTTGTTTTACAATGATGCGCGTGCGTGTGTGTGTGTATAATTGTTATTTTTACGTCCGTCGTCAACGTCTGGAGTAGAAGAAATGCTTTTTTATCTATGACTTTGATGGCAGTTTATGATAGAAAATTGGTTCTAGTTGGGAGTTAACATCAATTGCACGTCATATAAAATATTGGTCTCAGTACAAAAGTATCATATTATTATACTTCTGGTCGATAAGTCGTACTAGTCGTGGATATTTTCGCCGAGATAAATGGCTTATCAATGGCATGTAAACAAATGTACAACAATCATTATTATAGGTATAATAATAATAATATATACATTGCGATATATTGAATATTTGAATACACGATGAATCACCAGGGGCAGCACATAATTAGAGCATGGATTTTTATGAAATTGCATAAGTTTACTTTTCAATTTTTTGGAATATTATTGTCATTAATCTTTACGAATCGTAATAGTTTGAAGTCAATTAAAGCAAATTCTTTCCGGCACTTTATTGCATATTTAATTGTTTTTGCATAGTTGTGCATTTTTTGACAGAATTCAAATAAACAGCTAATATTGTTTAAATGTTATTGGTAGGTCAAGAGTAAAAAATTTCCAGTACTTTTCAAAATAACCAAGAAAAACGATAACCTTTACGCAATACCAGTTTTCAACAAAATCGATTTTGTTAAATTTTGAAAGGTCTCTGCCCCATTTGCGTTTTAGGCGTTTAGGAGGGCTGTCTAGGATTGTCAGGTAGGAAAGATTAAAGTGTTTGAGTAGGAGGAAAGACAGTTGTGGTATCTTTTATAAAATTGTTTGGCTTCTTCGTGGATTGTTTTTAATTCCCGATCTGTGTGGAGAGTACGATTAGATATTTAAGGGGGAAACTTTTTTTTTAACATACTAGCTGCTACCCCCCATGGCTTCTTTATTCTAATATAAACTGTGTACTCTTACGACCCGTGTGGGATTAAAAATAATATTTGCGTATATTCGGTGCCAGTCGGTAAAAAAAACTGTGATGGGCTGCCCGCGGGTTGGTCACAAATGTTGACCACCTCTGAAAACCGAAATTGACGCCACTGTAATAACTATATTATAGTTAATATACAACAGAAGCGGCCAACGTGGAGTAAATAGTCGAGAACACAATATCATATTATAATGAAAAATAATATAAAGAGTGGGAAAAGGAATAATACGACCTATAGTCCGCGGTTTTGCCAACCTTGTAATATTATAATACTATACAATCCACCATAGAGAGAGAATATAGTACAGTCATCGAATGTTGTATTATATAGTTTAACCCAACTTACGTTTACGCACGATACCGGTGATCATTATAATGGTAAATGGACATTTTCGCCCCAATATATTTTTGTTGAGGACATTTTTCCACCATTTTTTTAAAAGTTTATTATTGACTGATAATATTGAATTTAATAATACAATATTATTTTTTGTTATTTAATATGAAATTATTTTTAAAATATAAAATATCTAAACATATTTTTAGGTTTACAAATATGATAGATTACAAATGCATATTATGTTTGATCCACTTAACTACTTGCAACAATAGAAAATTTAAAAAAAATAAGTATAAAATAAAATATAATTAATAAAATTTGATTACCTACTGATTCTTTTGTTATTTCTAAACACATATTTTTTGCGGTCACAGGGCATATTTATTTGGTAAAAAGGTTGATTTTAAACGACTAAAAACCATGTACCACATTCGAACCCATACATTTTGATATAATATAATTGTTTAGTGACAAAAAAAATCAACCAGTAGGTATATATATTAGAAACAGGCGTGCACCCAAGGTATTTGTTTGGGGAGTCCTTAAACATTTTATTACTTTCCTTACACACAATTAGGTACACAATTGTAAGTAAACAATTACCACACATTTTTGAGTAATTTTTTTTTTTTTTTATTATTACCACCAACCTTGCTATATTATGTAGGCCTATTTAATATTTATAATTACATTTATAACTAAATATTATTAAGATTGAGCTGGTCATTGATTGTTTGAATTTACGGTTTGATACTAACACTAGTTAAGCGGAGTACTACTGGGGCAAGCTGGTTTTCTTAGTTTTTTACTCATTTCGACTCAGCTTTTTTTTACACATACGTATCGACATTCAACACAACCGTCACAACGAAAAAATCGAACTGACTGAATTTATTGTCAAACGAGATTTTCATGTCCCATAGCACAGTCGACAGTTATAATAATTATTATTTGGTTGATCCGACGTAATCGCAAGTAGGTATACCTACCTATAAATCTAAAAATGATTTTCAACGAAATAAGCGATCGGCGATTGCCACAAACCTTATCT
The DNA here is from genome assembly GCA_949089665.1 of Macrosiphum euphorbiae. NCBI lineage: Eukaryota > Metazoa > Arthropoda > Insecta > Hemiptera > Aphididae > Macrosiphum > Macrosiphum euphorbiae. The sequence continues at coordinate 2,416,608 of CARXXK010001029.1, forward strand.
CGTACTAATTGAACTATTAATATTATGCATCTAACATAATAGTACAATTTGGAAAATACTATATTTGCGACCATATGCCATTATAAAGTACAATTGAATGTAAAAAATATTTTTTTTTCGTGTGGTGCTTCATTCCCAAAGCCCCTCCTGGGCGCGCCACCGATTGAAAATCTAAATTAACGCCACTGAATTATAAAATCCCTCGAAGAAACAATATTATAATATCTTAGGGGTGGTAAGTGGACATGAGAGTCACTAGTCGCACAATATAATACAGTAGAGGCTCCATTAACCGTCGGTCTAGGACCAGAGCTTTGACGGATAATCGAAAAGATGGTTAAGCGAGCAACAAAAATTTAAACGTACATACATATTATATATTAATTTTTTTAGTAATAATTATGACATCCATATTGATATAATTAGGTACTATTACTTATTGGTAAATTATTATTATTTTTTTTTTTAATTTGTTAAAAAGTTTTATAACTATCACTATCTCAATTAACTGTTTTCATCTCACGCATAATATATATATTATATATAATATATATATACATATATACCTATCGCTGATCTAGTAAATATTGCTGGAGAGTTTCAGATTATATATATTATTTTTTAGAACCTACTCGTACACAAGGCGATTAGATTTTACTGCAACGCGTAAGTATGAAGTCCAAGCAAGCGTGGCCTCGATAATCGAGTTATTATATGGTGCAAAACAATACAAAGAGCGGTAAAAACTATAACAATACGACATATTATTAAATTAGTACAAAGTGTTAATGCGAGTGCCGTGGTCTGGCGAACCCTGCAATATAATAATAATATGATAAAAAGTATTGAAGAGTGCGAATTGAGATACCGTTTTAGAGTATTATATTATTATAAATGGGTACAAAACGTTTTCGTTTACACGGGATATCGTTATAGTCATTATATATTATATTTTCACCGACCTAAGGTCGCTTCCGCATCCGTACCTATAATAATAAGTAAGTACAACAGAATTACAACTATACGATATTATATATTGTTTACTTGAAGCGGGCAAATAAAAGACTCGGGTGCGTCCGAAGACGAAATTCCTTTAGAACTCGGATACCTATTGTTAATGCTTAGGTCGACAGGCTGGGTCTTAAATGTTTGCCACCCCTGTATTTTATTGAAAAGCGAATTGTCGCCACTGCAGTATTAAATTCCTATACAACAGGGTTGGGCAACTGGCGGCCAACATACCATTTTTCACTGGCCCGTTCGCTACATTTCAATTTAGATTATAAAAACAAAAAAAATGTTAAGATTTTTCTGTAATTTAACTCATTATATTTATTAAGTTATTGAAACCGATATAATGTTTATCGTAAAACGTAGATATGAATTCTTGTCTAGTATTGAACTATTAAATGTAAATAATATTATAAAATTATATAGGGGTATATATTTTAGCATTAGGTTTCTTGTTTTTTTTTCCTTTTTCTGACCTGCTAGATTTTCTAGCACATAAAAATTAGCCCTCTAGTAGCATTGAGTTGCCCATAACTTCTATAAAATATTATCACTACATCTCTCGCATTAACAATGTTATTTACTTAATATAATATAAAAAAAAAAGAAGATGCCATTTAAGATACCACCGTCGTCGACGACAAATGCATTTAATACAAACAATAATATAAAGGTACGGTCATCCCTTTACACACGATACTGTTAACCATTAACCATTCAATGTTTGCACCGTCCGAAACCTTTCACATCCGTACCTATAAATTACAATAATAGTACCTACACCGGAATATTACAATAATATATTATAATATATTGAAGGCTTCAAGGGGGCAAATAAAGGAATTGAACGGATGTGTGGGAAACAAAAAATTCTCGGAACCCAGATAACTACCTGTTATTAATGAATGGGTTCACAGGCAGGGTCTTAAATATTTGTGGCCACTATATATAATATAGTTTATTGAAAAGAGAATGGACGCTACTGCAGTATTAATAATAACTATATGATATTATCCTCGAGTCTCTAGCAGTAACGATATTATTTAGTTAATATTTTAATATAGGTATAGTAAAAACCACCGCAGACAGCTATTTAAGATACCTATCGCCATCATCGTAAAATTTATTTTATACAAATAGTAATAATATCTCACGATGTGCCATGTTGTGGTATCTAAAGGGCCCACAGTCTTCTCGGTTTAAAATTACATTGAGTGGTAATTACTAATTTGCACTTTTTATGGTGGCTACAAGAATGTTTTTATTTTTAAATTTTTTTTTTTGAACTAACCGGAGTTGGGGTCCTCTTACCATGTTTACCACCACGGGCATGGTAAGTGGGGGCACATGGCCAGTTTTGTGTGTGTAAGGATGTATTTTGTTAAAAATAGAATTATTGAGATAATAATATATTATTATACATTTTTATTATTTAAAAGAGTTGTTTTTGTTGGTGGGGGTGCACAGGACACAGCCATGTATGAGCCCCTGGGCCCCCGAATGTCTTAATCTTGGATATCGGCAACCATTATATTATAATATTTGCACTATCTGCACCGACCGAAGTCCATCTGCATCCATACCTATATAATATCACTAACATAATATATAGGTACACCGAAATTACAACTGTATAACAATATATTATAGACAATGGTCCTATTTCTATAGGAACCCCAGCGCCAGAGCTCGAAAACAAATTGTCCGGAATTAATACGACATAGCTGATGCTATATTATTACCAGGGCTAAGATTTTACAGCATTTACTTAATAGGATCCAGATAAAAATAGCTGAGCTATACATTTGTTTTATTCACCTGGGACTCCAAATGTTAAATTGTATATTGCTATTTTTTTTGCATATTTTAAGTATAATTAGGTTTTTAGTGATATTTTTTGCTCATTTGCGTTATATTATACCTACTGTTTCATTTAATATATTCATAAATCTAGTTTATATTATGCTGTATGAAAAATAGACAAAGTTTGTCATTTATTTTAATTATATTTTATTTTAATTAATATCAAAAGTAATTACCCACATTTTCGTTCAAATTAGTTTTTCAAATCTATTATTAAGTAGTCCGGCATATTGCCTTTAAAAATTTTATGAATTCTTAACCCAAAACAATTTGCTAATTTTCGCGATTTTTCCATATTTTTCAATTTTTGAACTTTAAATGCTTATAAAAAAAAACTGTGACTAAGGATTTTAAACATTTTTTTTGAACCCCCGGTCATATATCCTCCACTGTTGTGTATAAAGTAATTTATATATTATAACCTATTTACGTGGAGGGTTGTTTTAAATTTTAAATACCTAACCATGAATGTTGAATATTTAATACATTTTTAACTACAAAATCATTTTTTAATTTTAAATTTGATATAATATGTTGTCAAAAAATGAACTTTAAATGCTTATAATAAAAAACTGGGCAAATGTATTTTTCATATTTTTAAACTACTATTGTAACAATATATCAAGATCCTTGCATTACATTTTCACGCTTTTTTACATAACTAATACAATTTAATTGACATTTAAATAAAAAAAAAATGGAAATTTGAAATTGTCCATAAATAGCTCAAAAAGGGTTTGAACAATTTCAATATTTTATGGTATATAGAAAATGAAAATATAAACATTCGGTCAAATTTTCATACATCTACAGTGTAGGTACTTCTCGCCGGTCGGTGGCGGAAATAAAATTTTACTTAAGTCCGAAACTCCGTGAACGCTGCTCCATGAACCGCGATTTAAGAGGTAAAACGGGCCTTTTATTGTCTCCGTCTTGTATATCAAATTTACAATCAGCAGATCACATTTAGCGTCGATAGTTTAAGACATATGAAATTGTCGACTATTTTAGGTTTCTTTTAATTTAAGTCGATAAAAATTGTTTCGCCCCATCAAATTACCTACTTGAAAATGTAAATGACTACAACGTTCCCATTAAGTTGTTATTAGTGAAAATTAAAAATAAAGTTGAGATAAAATCCACGATAGTTTGTTTATTATCTCACCTGAGGTTAGAATCTTAACAAAAATTCATAAAAATCAAGAAAATTTGCAAACTATTTTGAGTTAGAAATTCATAACAATTAATTTTTATATCCTAAAATTGAATATATACGTTTCCAATTTAAATTTGTGTTCTACCCTTGACCCCAAAAAAACCATTTCAGAGCTGTAACTACAACTGTCTTTCATTACTAGGAATCGTGTCAATATCCCAATACTAATTAATGAAAAAATGTCTAAAAAAAACATAGAAATATGCAATTAAAATCTTTAAATAAGTCATTAAAATGAAAAAATAATGATTTAATTGTCGAAATATGCAGCCCATAAGTTTCATTGTTTAAATTGTTATGATCATTAAACAAATTCTGTGCTCACTTAGAATATCATACCATCAACCAGAATAAATATACAAACGCATACAAATCTGCGCTCTAGCCATGATAAATATAAATAAAAAACGTTAAATATCGAAAGCAACATATGAATCATAAGTTTTAGTTCTGTTATATCCATAGACATAAAAAACAAATTTTAATTGTTTTATAAGCCAACAGTTTTATCATATAATAATAATATTATATTATAATTTATTTCTTCTTACTTACTAAGAATTTCTTATTTAGTTTGTACAAAGAACTACTGCAATTATTACATTAAGTTACAACACATTAGTCATAGGTATATTTCTGTGTGATACAATCAAACTTGAAAGCAAAAATATTTTTTAAGGATATTTTTTAATATGGAAGAACTTATTTGTATATTATATTTAAAATAAGTTTTGGATATTTGACCCCTTTCGTTAAACAAATATAATATGTACTTGGACACAATTAGATATAATATAATAACAACATAATAACAGGTGGATAATATGTCAGTTAATAGCACAGTAAAATGGCTTCAAAATAAAAACCTATCAACAATATTTTCACCTTAAAGTTTCATAATTCACTCCAATATTTTATGGCTTCATCTGAGCCCGCGGAATCTTCTTCAAGAAAGTCAACTTCTGAACAATTGTCAATACATTGGATCGACTTTCTAGTTCCGTGTATATGGTATATCATTTTTTCAGTTTTGAAAACCATAATAAGGATAATCCACTGTATGAACTAAAAAACGATAATCCACTAGGTAACTTTTGGTTTTGGCAAAAATTTAAAATTGGATACCTACTTGAGTAATATACCTACTTACATAAGTGTATGACAATTTAGACATTATTAAGTTCAGGGTTTCCTGGGTGAATTAAAATCATCAACTGTAACGTCTCCAAATCCTTTATTTGTCTGTTAATTTTCTTCAAACTTATGAATGGTGATTTTGTACTAAAATGTGTGAATAAAACTCTGTACGAGTGCAGTCTGTATTTTTGTTCAAATTTCGGATATTCACGATTCACGATTCGCGAGTGATTCAAACGCAGGCAAACAAAAAAATAATAATATTATCACAGAATAGATATTATTATGTTGTTATTTATTTGGTAACAATTATTACCATCACAGTTCGTGGTACATAGTGATAAGTCAGAACGGTTGTCTATTGGTATTTGGTAAGACGTGTTGAAGCCCCGTAGATTAGGAAGTTGACCAGATGCGACTATACTCGGGTCTAAATAAGAACGCACCGGGCGGTGGACGAAAACCGGAAAAATTTTAGATTATGAGTGGGATTAAAGAATACAGTATTTATTTTACAATGATATTTATGTTTTTTTTCTATGCGGGGAAATAAAACTGCCTCAATTTTCTATACAGCACCCTTTATTCTGGTAGGAAAGTGAATTTAATTACATAGTAGGTACCTACTTTTGGGGGTCAAATGCTTATCATAAGAAATCGTGCCTGCGTGTATCTATAATATTTTTGACTTCTATTATAACAACTTATGAGAAACCTTGTTCTAAATTTTAAAACTATAAGAGTATAGGAATTGAGACCAAAAAAAAGTAGTCAACGTTTAACAAAAATTAAAAAAATATTTTTGATTTTTTTTTTCAGAATAAAGAGCGCTGTATAGAAAATTGACCCAATTTTATTTCCCCGGATAGAAAAAAACATAAATATCATTGTAAAATAAATACTGTATTCTTTAATCCCACTCATAATCTACAATTTAAAAATAAAAATGTTATGTGAAACCTTCTTGTAAGTTTTCAATCTATAGGCCATAAGCTATAAAAGTTGAAAATTTAATACACTTTTAACTACAAAATCATTTTTAAAATTTAAATTTGACGAATGTTGTCAAAAATTGAACTTTAAATGCTCATTAAAAAAAATTGTGATTATGGATTTTTAATATTTTTTAAATGTCATTGTAACAAGATATTAGAGCCTTAAATATTAAATTTTGTTGAAATTATTAGAAAAAAAAACTAAAAAATTTAAATTTGAAATTGTCCGCTTAAAACAAGTCAATATTAATGTATATTTGGTCATTTGTTTTAGAGTTACACCAAAAACCAAAATCGATTTTGTCAAAAACCAATTTTGTATAAAAATTCTCGTTTTCCCTTAATTTTTATTTTGTTTTTTCCGGTGCTTTTGAAAACTATTGGGAATTTTTACCTCCTGAATTTACCAACTAGATTCACTTTCCCATCGAATAAGATACTGTTGAAGAAAATTTAAGTAGTTTTACAGTCCCAAACAGTACTCAGAAAAAAATATAATAATAATAATAATAAAAAAAATACATACACATCATTGTAAAATCAATACATTTATAGCTCCACTCAGAATCTAAAATGTTATGAATTTCGAACACAAAATAATTGGCAAATTTTTGTGATTTTAATTTTTAACGAATTTTGTCAAAATCCCAATTTCAGACGCTCAATACTCATAAAAAATTACTGCAGATTTATTCTCAACTTTTTTAATTTTCACTAAAAACAACTTATGATGAGCCTTGTAAATTGTAATATATTTTTAAGTTATTTGACAGTGAAAATTTTTTTTGACAGTTATTTTGTAAAAAAGTACTACATTTTCTTATGCCTATAAATAGTTAAAAAAAAAGCCAAAATATTTTGAAAATGTTTCCATGTAGGTACATAAAATGGTCATATTGTTCGGTGAAAATGAATCTACGACTTTTTTTTAGTGTTAAACCGAAACCCAAAATCGATTTTCTCAAAAACTGGTTTTTGAGTAAAATTCTGTTTTTCCTTAATTTTTTTTTTGTTTTTTCCCGACGGTTTTGAAAAATCCTCTTTTGTCCCCTAGTAAGTACCAAACTAGATTAACTTTCCTCCCAGAAAATTCTTGAGTCGAAATTTGAAGCATTCTTTCGGTTACTTGTCGTGTAACATACATAAAAAAAAATTAAAACAAAAAACTCATCAAACATCAATCGCTATGCTCAGAATTTAAAATTACACTGATATATATATATATATATTTATTGCAGTACGTATGTACTTATATTTAAATATATAAAAATATGTTTGTTTATTTAAAAAAAAATAAAAATAAAATAATATTTTACGTTAGTTTTACCTTGTGATAAAAATATTCATAAAAAGTTTAGGTTCAAAAGAAAATTGAAAAGTGAAAATTATGATAATATTATAATTTCTCGTATTAATTTCTTATAAAATAAATCTTTTTATATTATATAGTTATACATTTATAATATATTTAACCTACATAATTATGTTTAAAACTATGTACCTACTTGTATTACTAATTACCAATTTGAATATTATTTTAAAATTAGGTAGGTATACCTACTATTAAACTTAATATAAGAAATCCATAATTATTCAAATAATTTTATCTAGGTAATAAATTTGCATTTTAATCTTCTGTTAAAAAATTTGTAATGTTACTTCAGTCTAAACGATAAGTGACGAGTGTGTAATATATAAACGTTTTCCTATATTTATTTATTTTCCGTTTTTTGATACTTATTATTTGAGCTATTTCCACAAACTATTTTTTATGATTAGTTATTAGTTATTACAAATTAAATGTTATCTATAGTTTTAACACTAGACCACAATTAAGAACTATTTATAATTGATAAATATGTTTTGTTTAATATTTAGATTGTAAGCATTTTAACACCTTTGTACACCTTTAAGTATATTTTAATTTTATTTAATAGCCATAGTCGTTTAATTCCTAATTAAATAATTAATATTCAACTCACATACTAATCCTACCACCACAAAATTAATTATATTAAAAAAAATACAATACATTTTTCAGAAAATTGCAATAAAAAAAATAATGTTCAAGCTTACATCTCTAGTTTTACCTATATGTAGTATATGGGGATTTTGTAATTTATTGCATGCCCCCAGTATAGGTATAATAGGTGGGGAGCTTTTTGGTATTTGGGGCGCTCGCCCCTCCCCCCTCCACAAAAAAATGTCAAAAACCATACTCAAACACAAGTAAGGAGAAGTAAAACTCCTTGTTTTCCTTATATCCACTGACTTCGACTATACGCACTTGACAATATTTAATAGTTTACTGATTTAGAAATCAAAATACTGCCGATTGCTAAACAGTATACATAATATATAATATCTATGATAACTTTTTTAGTACCATCATCTATCGGTAGGTATATTATGCTTTCGATAATAATCGCTATCTCAAGCACCTATATCTGTGGGATGTGGGTGGTAGGCCTATATTGTTATTATTACAGTCAGAGTGGTGTCATTTCAGTTTTTTTATAGAGGGTGGTAAAAGTTTCGACCAGCAAAAATGGGTAGCTTAAAAAACAACCACTGGCAAGCACATATTAATAATATATTATGTTCCTGATCAATTTTTACACGGAGGTGGTTTAAGTAGGTTCTTCCATACAGTGTAACATGCAGATGTCGAAGTTTTATTTTAGATTTTGGTTCCTATAACCCTTATTTGATATTGATTTAATAATACACATTTTAAATTGTCTTAATATTTCGGGGGGAGGGGGCTATGCCACTGCATTGATTAATAGATTAGAACACCGAATACGACTTCATTTTTTAGAGCTTAAAATAGTCCTGACAATCCTGTACTCATAAGACTAGAGGCTGTATGATATACAACTATACAAGTAACAAATATTATAACAGAATATAATATTATGTGCATAGAACTGTTCAAAAGGTTTTAGTTAATTTTTTTACTATCATGTTTTTATACAGAGTGTTGTACGATAAATGTCTCAAACTTCTAGAGGTGTTTCTACACCTCAAATGGAACAAAAAAAAAGTCCTTGTGACCATAGTCGAATTATCAATAATAAGGGTAATCATTTCCGTGTTTGTGTTTTTTTTTTGTTAAACGTAAGTTTGATTCATAATAATGTTCATATCTGCTAAAGCTAAACCGTAGATACTACGATTAATTTTAATACATTAATGAAAAGCTCATAAAATTGGGATTAGGAAAACATACCTTACAACGTTCCCACCTGATTTTTTGCGTTAAAAGAATAACACACATTTTTTTATAACTTTAAAATGTCAAAATTTAAAAAAATCAGTTTATCAGGTTTTGTATTTATTGCTTAGAATTTGTTTACGTTTTTCCCAGTTTTACAACACATTAGGTGGAATAGCAGCCCTTCAGAAAGGTTTAAAGAAAAAATCGAGTAGGTACACTGTTGAAAAGTTTATAAAATTTTAAAGTTTTTTTGAAATTTGCACCCACCTGCTTTAAAAAAATAAATGTTGTAGGATAAAACTGAAATTTTTTAAAATTTCGACATTTGTTTCAATAATATAATTACATACTACTTGTTTTATTATTATAACAGTATGTATATAAAATCATATAGATATGGTGATTATAATGTTAAAAGAATACAAAATTATTCAAGAGTAAGTGATATTAGTAACATAAATTATAAAAACAATTAAGTAAAAAATAAAAAAAGTATTTTAACGACTTTTTGTTTTAATTAAAAATGTATAGTATATTTAGGGAAATAAATATGGATAAATTGTTCAATTCATAGTTTTGGATTGGGGATTTCTTCCTTTTTTTCTATTGCCACATGTCGAATATATTTATCTGCAACTTGGTGAAAATGTCGTTCATCCTCAGGTGTAAGTCGAAACCCAGATAATGCTTCTAAATACAAATATATAATGATTTACCAAGCATGTTCACCCTCATTTTTTTAATATAAGGAATTTATTCAAATTCTTATATTCTGAATTTTTAAACAGTCCCTTTGAAAATCTTTTTTTAAATTCTTGAGATTTTCTGTACTATACGATATACGAATATACTATATAGACTATTAATTAATGCACCTTTTTAGACATAAATTATTAAATAGAACATTTTTCTAATGTACCTAATTCAAAATTTGAATAAGTAGGTACATAGAATTTAGTTATCTAAATATTTGCAGTAGGTAATAAAAAAAAAAAGTCATTGAAAATTGTTTTAAAAAATAGATAATATATATACATTATATTATAATATAATATATATAACTACATTATTATATCTAGATATATACTTGGACTATTTTTAAAAACTTTAAATGCTGATAGATTAATAACTACAATTTTCAACACGTTATATAGTCTCCGTATAATCTTTTAAACTCTTTACGATGTCCCAATTATCTTTAGAACAAAAAAAAAATAACTAAGAAACTATTACTTGTTTGAATTTTGATTATGATATGTCAAATAGTTTTTCACGTGGCTGGGAATTAATGAGTTAAAAAGTTTATTTTATTTTAACTTTTTAACTTAACTAGTTACTTTTGACTTTTCATTAACTTAACTGTTAACTTACTAAATTTCTATTTTAATTAACGAATTAATTTATAATTTTAAAATTCGTAAGTAAAGTTAATTTATTTAATTTTTAATTTAATTATATTTCACTATTTCATCAGTCTATATCGTTTTCATGTTAAACAATATTTACTGTGAATTGTTTAATGTTAAAAATGTATGTCTTCAAATCTAACTTATATGGAAATACTGTATAAAGTGTAAACACCAAAGTCTATAATTTAGTTTTAGGTTGGGAAAAAAATTAAGTATACTAGCGTTGTATAAACAAATTAATATTTGGTTAACTTAACAAAAAGTGTGTATACTGTAACTGAGTATTAACTTATAGTTAAATTAACTTTTAACATTTATCTTGTTGTTAATGGTGCATATTAACTTCACTTAACTGAGTTACAAAAATCATTAACTTGTCCAGCTTTGGTATTTTATCATAATTCGTAAACATTTAAATAAATTAACACATCTATTACAGCATAATACAATTATTTTATCCAAGTTATCCAAGTTTTTCAATCATCCAGCGGTTCGTCAAATCAAAACTTTACGCACACATTAGTATAGTAACTAGTACTTAATAACATTGATTAAACACTGTAATCATAAGTTAATGGTAGGTAATCTACCTAATGAATTCCATTTGCATTTATTTCTATGGCAAACTCTGTGATTTCCGCGATTTTAACCTAACCTAGCTAACCTAACTAGCCCTAATATTGGTATACAAATTAAATTATTTAATGTTTATCGCACCTAAGGTGATCGTAATAAGCGACGGTCACTCGGTAATGTATTGCAGAAACGTTGTGGAAAGCCATGATGTGTAACAGAATGTAACAGGAACGTATGCTACGATTGTGATGGCTGTTGAGCGAGTCACAAGTCGCAACGCCGCCGCCGAAACTGGGCACCACATTTTTCGATTTAGTTCGTACGTTTTAGTAGGGTTCATACTATCCCAATACGAACTAAATACGAACTAAATCGAAAAATGTGATGCCAGAGTACCATAATATTATAATATTAATAATATTATATATATTATTATGGTATTTTGTCAGGAACGTTTTTTCCCGACTCGTCGTGTCATATAAAACTTCGTTTCAATGATATTGTTGGTCTGTGGGGGTGATCGAGTTTGTAAACGTAGTACCAGGAACTCATGTTCTAATCGTTACTTTTCTTCAGTTTCGCGCGGCGGCGGCTCGGTTGCTATTGCGACGTCGACTCGCGTCGTCAGTTGTAGCCATAGATGTACAGTCAACTCGCGATATAACGAATAAAACTACCGGTCCCTTGAAAATATCGGGGTATAATATAATTTCGATGTAACGGACTTTCGATATAACGAATTTTTTTCTCGGTCCCTTGAAGTTCGTTATATCGCGAGTTGACCGCATTATTAAAATAAACATTAAAAAGTTCTTTCCTCTCTGTAAATAAACGCATAGACAACCCGACCTACCTACTAAAGTTGTGCCATATATATGTTACGGTCAAAAGCCGAAATCGGGCAAACCTCAGAAATGCCCGGGCAAAACGCGATCTGCCCACAATCCTTGGGCAAAATATCATATTTCGGCTTTTGACCGGGCAAACCTAGTTATGACCAACCTCATTTGGGCAAAACCATATACCGACTTTTATCGTAATGGCAAAACCGTAGTGTCAATAGTACAATTATACAAATATAATTGAATAAACTTAATTAATAAATTTAAACCTCACTTGAGCCAAACTTTAGCGTTTATAATAACCACATACAAAAAATTAACAATCATAAAATATTGTACAGATATAATTGAATACACTTAAATAATAATAAAAATATAATGATATTAAGAACTAGTATAAAAATAAACATATAATAATATTAGGTACTCTTATAATGTTAAAATAAATAATTAATAAAATATATTGTACAGATAATATAATTGAATATAATAATAAAAAATAATATTTTTTGTTTATTTGTTGCTACATATATTAGAACCATGGCATTTAGAACTACACAAAATATTTTGTTGCTTACATTTGCATAGTCTCGTAGTGCACTTAGTTTTGCAAGAACAAAAAATAAACCCTTGTCCTCCAGTTAATGAATTTTGAGTACTAGCAGTCCTCAGTGGTATTTCGATATTCGGTACATCATTGCTACTAATAAATTGTTCCTTGCATTGAAATATTTGGTTTTTGGCATAAAGTGATGACAAAATTCCATTTTTGATTAATATTTTATAGAATCCTTTAATACTATAGGTAACGAGTTGATAAAATACGATAACAACGATAAATTAACCAGATACGTGGGGTCATTTATAATCGTAATAAATTCGTTCGACAAAAATCACTATTTCTATTTAATATTAGAGAACGTATATAAGACACTACGGTTTTGCCATTACGATAAAAGTCAGTAAACGGTTTTGCCCAAATGAGGTTGGTCATAACTAGGTTTGCCCGGTCAAAAGCCGAAATATGATATTTTGCCCAAGGATTGTGCGCAGTTCGCGTTTTGCCCGGGCATTTCTGAGGTTTGCCCGATTTCGGCTTTTGACCGTAACATATACAACTAGATAGCCGTCATTATACTACGGTTGTGACCAACATTGAAATCGACCGCCATTTACAAAGCAGGCAATGTTTACATTTATTTATATACATATATACTATGATAATTTTATTTTGTAAACATTGCCTGCTTTACAATGGCGGCCGACTTCGATGACAAGAAGGAAACAGCTATCTAGTTGTTGTATATATCATATATGTATGGTTGTAATATTACTCTACTAACCTTAACGGCGACGCGGTGGCAGCAGGCTTATGATATTTTTATCAAACTGAAGTAACTGAACAATAATTATAATAATATTGTTGGTCTGTGTAATGTACGGTTTATATTTATCAACTGTTGTCTTGGCTAACAACTGTTATGTCACATTTATTCATTTATACATAATATTATTTCTCTATTCTTATTAGTCGATCGATTGTTTATCTTAATCATTGGGCCACGTCAGTTAGAAATTAAAAATACTTATACGTCTAAAGTATATTAGCACGTTCAACGCCACCTGTGATTTCAGAAACAACGGAAAAACCAAAAACTAAAACCACCCATACCTTTAAATTTATAGTTCATTGTCAATGGCCTATCTTAGTTTAAGAGTTTATAAAAAAAAATCCAAATTAATTATAGCCTATATAAACTTATACGTTTTTGACAAGTATACGCGTCATCGGCTTTGAAAGTGTAGAGGCTCATCTTATTTTTAAACTGAACAATAATAATAATAATATTGTTGGTCTGCGTTATGGTGTAATATTATAAATTAAAATTGTGTTTAATGCAGAGGACAGCGAGCGAGAGGTTTTACAATGATGTGTGTTATTGTCAAAACTCAACATTTTAACTGCAAATGAGTATAAAGTTATACCTAACTGGCTATAATCCCGTGCACTTCGTTGCCCGTTAAATGTATCAACTCTATATGATTCAAACTTTGTTCAATTCGTTAGGTATTTAATATTCGGTGTGTGGTGTTCAAAATTTATCTTAACTTTTCCGTTGCCCCGAATAAAAATTCTGGTTAGCAGCAGTACACTATCAATTAGGCAATCTACCCGCGGTAGATCAGAGACCCCGTGCAGTTTGTACATAAGGTGTATGATTTAACTCTTAAGTAGGTATCAAAGTTATACCAAGTTTGTCGTTTTTACTTAATTCCACCGACGGTGGATTAATATAATCAATTTATACAAAATCCTATCCTAACCTAATCCTACTAAAATCTGATGAATAAAAAACACAAATTTAACCCTTTATAAATTAACCTATCTTCTTCCCAGAGGTCTAATCTACCATCAAACATTAATTTATATACATATATACATATATATATATATAACTATATAAATACTCAGACTATAATTATACAGACTAAACCCTGGAACTACTTATCAGATCTTCTTGTATATATTATATATAATATATGTATATTGACAAAAGATAATAATAAAAATCAACAAATATGCACAATTAACCAATAGCAACTAGTATATTAGACACCGGTGGATTTTCCTAAAATTTTCCTTGAAATCCTCTTACGTTTAAAAAAAAAAAAACAAGAAGATCTGATAAGTAGTTTCATAGTTTAACCTGTACAGAGATTTTCATTTCACATTTTAGATTCTGAGCGGTTAAACTGTTAAATATTATGTTATCAAAATACTGCCATGTACCTATATTGTATAAGATATAATTTTATTGTAAACTATATTACTATAATTGTTAAGCTAAAATAGTGTTATACTAATAGCTAATAAAAATAAAAATAAAAATGTATATTAATAATAATAATATATAATAATAATTTTAATGAGTTCAGCGTTCTCTACTGTAGGTACTCGAAATTACGAAATCGAAAATAGTTGGATTTTGATTCAACGAGCGACGACAAAGTGCACTATGCCAAGCTGCCACAGAATAAAATATAATAAATGTACATTGCCGCAGACAACGACGACGACGACGACAATGCAACAGTACAGCAGTAGACGTTTAAAATTTTAATTTCTCGGCAATTATCTTCTGCAGGCAAATTGAACAAGCGAATTCTTTATAAAACATGTATAGTTAATAGGATCATATAAAATTTAGTCTTCCACACAAGCTATATTCATAGGAAACCTATTTAAAGGAATCAAATTAAATGATAAATTTAATTAACTGTTCTCGTGATTTACGGTGCAATAAGATTAGAAATTTCAAATGTCAAAACCATTGAAAACTGAATTGTGCAGAGTTAAAGTTAAATATATAAATACATATTAGATTTGTAAACATAATAATACCCGCATTATACGTATATTTTTTTCAATTCGTAATAGGTAGGTAGGTACTTAATAATTCGAAACTATAACACGTTATTCTATAGAAATTACTTTTCAAAAGTAATTTCCATTACATTTTCGTTACTTGGAAATAATTCTAATGAAATTACGTAACGAGTTGCAAGCAAAGTAACGCCGTTACAGTAAAGCGTTACTTTCATTACACTACTTCCCAACACTGTTCAGATATAACTGTCATAAGAAATCACCTCACGTTTTAATAATATATAAAGATAAAACCGTAGTAGAAAGTAGAAACCTTAATATAAACATTTTTAACCTATTTTTTTATCAATATTTATAGAAAAAAAAAGGTGGGCAAGTGGATGTCGCTCTGCTGTACTGTAGGTTACAAGTGGGTCACTGTATAATGGATGGTATTAAATTTGAATGCAATGATATAATATCATTGTATAAGAAAAACGATTCTGAGCGGAGACGGTATGTCAGTCTAGGTATAAGACATATTATATACTTTTCTATGGTATTAAATTATATGGAATTTATGAATAAATTTCTTAAAATATGCACAGTCTTATCATGAGCATAATTCTTATTCCTTATACTATGGTACATTGTATGGATAGGCCATAATATTTTGATTTTTCAGTTTCATATATCTCCGAATAATATTTTTAAATTACAACAAAAACAAAGATCGTTAATATTGATTTTAATATGTAATTTCGTCCAATTTGAATTTAAAATGTCTGTAAAAAATAACTGTGTTCATACATTTTTTAGATTTTTTGGTTACAGTATGAACTATTTATGAGAACCTTTGTTTTAAATTTGCAATCTTTAGCTATAAAAACTGAACATTTTATAATTTATAAATTACAATGATTGATAATTTTCGAGATTTTGATAAATTTTGTCAAAATTCGATCTTTAAATGCTTATAAAAAAAAATTGTGCCTATGTATTTTTAATATTTTTCAATTGCTACTGTAACAATATATCAGGAACCTTGTATTAAATTTTTACACTTTTTGGCCCAACAGATAAAACTTTATTGATATTTATAGAAAAAAAAAACCTAAAAAAATTGAAAACTGAAAATGTCCGTAAACAGCTCAAAAAGAGTCGAAACATTTTCAAAATTGTACAGTGTATAGGAATTGCTAATCTGAACATTCAGTGAAATTTTAATGTATCCATAGTAGTTCGTTTTTGAATTACAACTAAATAAGAAAATCGTTACATGAGAAAACAAGTGAATATCCAATGTTGTAAAAATTTGAATTTCAAACGCTCATAAAAATTTAATTTGACTTTCCGGTAGAGATTTTTTTATTGATTAAGGTAGACAATCTTATGAGTAATCTTGTATTAGATTTTTAAATCTTAGATTTAAAAAGAAAAATTTTTACGAATTCTTAACTCAAAATAATTTGCTAATTTTCGTGATTTTTCCATATTTTGTCAATTTTTGAACTTTAAATGCTTATAAAAAAAACTGTGACTAACGATTTTTAATATTTTTCATCTGCCTTTGAAACAATATACTAGGAGCCTTCTATTAAATTTTAAAGCTTTTTTAACCAACAAATAAAATTTTATTGATATTTCTAGAAAAAAAAATAAAAATAAAAATGTCCCTAAACAGTTCAAAATAAATCAAAATATTTTGAAAATTATATCGTGTATAGAAAATGCAAATATAAACGACCAGTGAAAATGTCATGTATCTACGGTCATTTGTTTTAAAGTTACACCAAAAACCAAATTCAATTTTCTGAAAAATCAATTTTGCGTAAAAATTCCCGTTTTTCCTTAATTTTTCGTTTGTTTTTCTTGGCGCTTTTGAAAAGTACTTTGAATTTTAAATTTTGACCTCCTCAATGCAACAACAATATTCACTTTCCAATCGAACAAGATACTGAAGTCGAAAATCGAAGCATTATTTCGACTACTTATCGTGTACACAGACACAAAAAAAAAATTTAAAAAAATATAAAAACACACATCATTGTAAAATCAATAAATTCATCGTTCCACTCAGAATCTAAAATTATTAAAAAAATATGTTTAATATATGAATAGAGGTACCCGTTAAATACGTCTTTAATTAAAAAATCATTTAATTCCATGAAATTTCACTCAATCGTACTTCACACACGTAACAAATTGTCCACTTCCAATCAACAACAATATTGACCTTACTATATTTGAAGACAAAATATCGGGTGACCAAGACTTTAAAAATCAATTAGTAAGTTATTAAAAATGTATTTATTTTCTATTTTATTATGTTTTTATTAATTTCGAAAGGAAAATCTCTAAAATTGTCTAGTTCTGTTGTAAATTAATGTTATTAGTACTTATACAAAATATAATTGCAATTTTAAATGAAAATTACAATACCAATGTAGGAATATAGAGTATATCATATAAAAGGCTAGTACTCCATAAATAATTAGAAAAACATTTATAACTTTAACCTCATATTAGTATCTAGATAAAAATATTATACTTGGCACTACTTATTTTGTCTTAATTATGTGTTAAAAAATATTTAATATAATAAATTATTAATTTTAAATACACCTTTTTTCAAGTTACTGAGCTTACATAGGTGGAAAAATTTTTAAATTAGTTGTAAAACGAATCATGTCCAAATTATTTTGTGACAGTTTACTTTCTAGTTATACTCATACACCGGAAAAAAAGGAAAAGGTAAATTTGCAAGTCTATCAGTATGCTCAGTTGTAATTGGTAAGAATAATTATAAATACCCTATTATAATATAATATCTATATTTAGTAGCATAATATAATACTACACATTTCTTTCTCAAAGTATTGATTTATCAAATTAAACTTTTTTTAAACTTGATATCTGGGTATTAACATTTTTTATCAGACTTTAATGATAGCCACCAAATTATACTAGGCTCATCAGTGATCATAATATAATATCAAAAGATAATAATATAAAAAGTATATACAATTATAATTGATAATTTATAAGTGTAATCAAATCTTTAGGTGCAGTTAAGAAGCAAACAAAATTTAAAAATACTCCATTGAATGAAATTTAAGAAGTCATATAAGATACATTTTAGAGCAAGCGCCTTTTAATTAAAAAATAATAGCTTCTAAACAAAATAAAAATTTCGAATCATCAAATTTTGAACATAAGTATTAATTTTTATTAATTATTTTTATGTTTAATGTCTATTGTTTTGAAAAGATCCGAAAACTTCCACTAATACTCATTGAATTAGACGTTTTATATAAAAATTGATAATGAAAAATATGTTCGGACGTGTGCTAAATTTACTACTCTATATTATAAACTATTATAATCCTACATACATTTCTGTAAATTAGGTTTTACTTATTTAGTCCAACTTGAGCCACTGTTATTCAACCCTGGTTTTTTTAATAATATTTACATATTATAATACCTATTTATTTAATTGGTCAACAAAAATGTTTTTATTTATTTACCTAAATATACATTTAATTATTAAATGTTTAGTTTTTATAGCTAAGGATTGCAAATTTAAAACAAATGTTCTCATAAATAGTTCATACTGTAACCAAAAACTCTAAAAAATATATGAACACAGTTATTTTTTACAGACATTTTAAATTCAAATTTGGACGAAATTACATATTAAAAAACCTAGAATAACTATTTTAGTTATTTTGTTGTGATTGAATAATATTATTCGTGGGTACTTGAAACTTCTAAAGTGTACTATTATATACCTATCTATGATAGTATCACGGTTTTTGTTGATGTATAACGCGTTATAAGTACCTAATGGATATTGTGATATGATTAGATATCATAGATAGGTATGTATATAATGTCTTATACCTAGACTGACATACCGTCTCCCCTCAGAATCGTTTTTCTAATACAATGATATTATATCGTTGAATTCAAATTTAATATCATCCATTATACAGTGACCCACTTGTAACCTACTGTACAACAGAGCGACACCCACTTTCCCACCTTTTGTTTTAATTGATTTCTTACTTGTAAATAGAACTTCATATTATAAAGGTAGGTAAAACTAAATTACTAAGAACACTTGAATAGCCTTTTCAGAAATTAATTGAAAATTAAAAGCATTAATAACTTTATATTAGCATTATAAACGTTAAGTAAATGCCATTTAAGTCTACAATCGATGATAAATACCACGACACTAATCGTAAGTCAAATGATAATAATGTTGATTGCCTTCCTTAATCTATTAAACTATTAACTATGGTCAAATAAATTTGGTGATATCGAAAAGTAGGTATCTAATTAGTAATTTTTATTAATGTTAATAGGTACTTTGGTTTTTCGTTACCTATTATTCTATATTTCTATATAATTCGATTTTAAATGCTCGGCGGCACCTGAAAACAACACTCTATGTTGACAATTTTTTTTTACATATTATTATTCATACTAAAATACAAGTTTTCCTTACTATTATAAATTAAAATTACAAAATTAATTTTTTCGTGACACCCTAATGTACAGTATACACTAGGGTAATAGTCTTTTAAATAGTGTACCAAACAAATTATCATATATTATTGTTACCAAGTTGTAAAATGGCTAGGTGAGGTATTGCAGGTTAAGGTAATAGGTAAAAATAGTTAACGTACACGTTTCAATTTTTTTGGGGGAGGTCACATTTACGTTATTTGTCCGGAAAGTATAACATATTTTTTATAGGCTTAAAAGAGTTATGCCCCGGGCCCCGCAAATTGTAGGGACGGTCCTGGGTGATCAAAATCCAGATCAACTATCAAGTATCAGTGGGGCCCGGTAATATGATCGGCGCAGTTTTTATTGTGTGTGGCCGTCGTGTCAATATAAAATATACTGTAATCATTTTGTTAGGACGGCAACACTAATGCCGTGGAGAAAGAAATTATCGTGAATGCTGCACAACGATGACGTCCTTGTAATATTTTAAATAGTACCTACCTACTTAATACTTTATATACATCTTGAAGTAATTTTTGAATTTATATAACAATATGAATGCGCTTAACAGTTGTAATTTATTGTTGAAATACTTGAATAATTGTTGAACTTCGTCGGAGTAAATGGCGCAATGTAATTTAGCCTTATAGTATTGTAGTTATATTATTATTATCTTAATTCGTGGTACCACAGAATAAATTATATATATGGTTTATATACATATCTATGCCTATAAAATTATATTTCAACAATTCTGTATCCGCGGTAGTACGCAGCTCTAATTAATTACTCTATGGTGCAGTCCATCTATTTTTTTTAATCAACTATGGTTCTTGTCAATATTGATAAAAATATTTGACATCGCGGAGTTCGGACTCCGTGGATTTCAGCCATCAGCAACGTCGGCCAAATTCTAATATCATAATTCATAATTCTAATTATTAAATTACTTTTAACTTTTGACTTTTCAAATTTCTAAAATTAAAAGTTATTGCTAATTTACCAAATTTTGATTATTAAGCACGAATATCATTTATTGTCTTAAATTATTTCCTTAACATAAAAACGATACATTTACACCTTATATAAGTAATATTATCTAACCATGTCTGAAGATTTTGTTACATTTAATATTCGCTGTAAAAAAACATTATTTGAACTGAAAATAAAATTTCCTATAGATGTATCTGGATTCGTTACAAAACTGGTAAGTAAATAATTGATATTTTTATTAAAAAACAATATTATTAACTTAAGATCTATATTAAAAATTCATATTGATTTCAAGCTTATTACTAAGATGGATATTAAATTTAATCTAATTATGTTTTAATTTTTTTATAGAAAAATGAATTAAAATTGGACGAAACGGACGATTTAGTTATATTATGTCCAGTATCTGATGGAAATATGGTAAGATCAATGTAATACATTTTTAATTGTAATCCCGCGGTCTTTAATTTGTTTCTAAGGGGTTCAGATGATATAAAAAATATTTTCTTCTTTTTTTTTACGCTGGGTCTAAACAGACACAAGTATTTCAAAAAATAAATTTTAATTAAATTAAGTATATTTTTAGGGGTCAATTTATTTAAACCACTTTGTGGTTTGGATTTGGGCCACAGAGAGGCCTATAGGAATCCCTAGTTCTAATTCTTTACCGTTAGTTAAAATAAGGTTTTATACAATATTATTATATTTATTTTTACTTGGCAATTGGCATAGGTATCTTCAACTATATTTTGTACTAACATTTATAAAGGAAAAACATTTTTTTTTAGATGGAAATACAATCAAATGATGATATTGAATTTTTAAAGGTAAAGTTAATAAATATTATGTAAATTATGGTTAATATTAGGATTATAATATTTACAAAAATAATTTTATTTGGCTAAAAAATTTAAATTAAGTTATAATTATATCTTTGTGGTAAATGTATCTAATTATTGAAATGCCCTGATGTTTTAAATTTAGAATGAATATAACTGATTATAATTAGTTTATTATTTTTTGTAATTTTAAATACTTTGACTGATGAAGTAGATTGGTATAAATTTGCCTAAGACAATTTGAATTCAAGATAAAGAAAATAAATTTTAAATTTGATTAAGCTTAAAGAAAAATTTTGTTTTTGATGATTTAATAGAACTACTTACTGTGTTGTCCTGTTTTCCACATTTACGAGATACCATATTTTCGTCAAATGTTATGTTTGCTTTAATATTGGAGTGAATTAACATTATTAACAATTTTCAAACTCAATGTAAGAACCTAACCTATTTGTGTTCATACATCAGTCTTTTACAATATTTAAATTAATTTTCAATAAAAGTTAATCGTGTCAATTATTTTTTTTATTTATATGATCAAATATTTTTTTTTCATCTATATCTTTTAACAGTACCTATTTATTAATTATAGAATACCAAATTATCCTATAATGCTGAATGCAAACACTTCTATTGCAATGTAGAACTTGTGGTAATTATTATTCATAAATTGCCAGATGATCCAAAAGTTAAATTTAAAGTAATATAAAACACAAGTATTTTTAGATTTTATGAAAATATTAAATATAGTTTGCATTTCAGGTTTTATCAAATAAATTGAACCTGTTAGCATCTCAAGTTGATGAATTATCAAATGTATTTAACAAAATAATTTATGAAAATGAATCTAGTGTTATTTCAACTATATTTAGGTATTTAAATATAAAAATAGTATAGTAATAACTAATAGTAATTGAATAACGTAATCTTTAAATCTTAATGCACTTTTATGTGTGTAGGTCGATTTTGGCAGAGAACTCGGAGATAGATTTGGGAAACAAATCAATGAAAAAATCTGCAGGTGCAATAAGTTTGAATAATTCAGTATGATATAAAGTTTCAACTAACAAATTTTTTTTAAATATTTGTAAAAATTTAGGCAAACTAAGCGGGCTTAACTTATCAAACTTAGAACCAAATATTGAACAAAAAAAATCCAAGACGGACAAGGAGAAGTTGTCATCAACATTTACTTCGGGAATTAGTAATGTAAAGTATAAATTTTATTACCTCAATAATAAATATATTTAAAAAAAATTTTATTCAATATTACAGATTTCCTCCAAATTGTTTTAAAACTTTGGAATATTGGATTTGGACATATACAGACATATACATATACATTCTGTATATTATCTTATACCTACCTGAAGATACTGATATTTTACTTAAGATGTTATTATCATAAGGACATACCAACACTATACATACTATTATAATACTGAAGAGATTTAACAACAATTATAACAATTATAAAACAGCTTACACTATTAAAAATTACATGCTAAATAAAATAAATTATACCTTTATTATAATTTTTCTTAAAATTAAAATTCTTTTTAAAAAAGTTATATTATAAAATCATAACATAGGTACTAGTTATTATACTAAATATGTAAATAATTAATAATTTCGACTGTGAAATATTGTTTTTAGTTTTTCGATGTCGGAACTATAAAAAAAGTAATTTAAGTTTTGAAAACACAAAAATAATGGTTTTTTAATTA
Organism: Macrosiphum euphorbiae; assembly: GCA_949089665.1. Taxonomy (NCBI): domain Eukaryota; kingdom Metazoa; phylum Arthropoda; class Insecta; order Hemiptera; family Aphididae; genus Macrosiphum; species Macrosiphum euphorbiae. Next base: position 2,440,324 of record CARXXK010001029.1, read on the forward strand.
ATAACAACTTTTTTCTTTCGCATTATGATATCAAAAAAAATGAAGACGATATTTCACAGATAAATTATTATAGTCAATATAGTAATTTTAGTAATTATTATATTTTATACTATAAAATTGAAACTAAAATTTGTAAATTTTGTAAATGTTATCTTTTGGCTTTTTCGTCTCAAAAGGTTGCGGACCCTTGGTATAGTCCATACTACCATAGTATAAGCCATAAGGAATAATTATTACTTATACTATGGCACAGATTAGGGTCTACAGACCTACAGGGCTCCAGTCTACACTATACAGCGGTGCATACTACTTTCGTCCAAAATAAATTATCAATTAAGTTGCATTGGTTTAATTAAAATGGTTCAAAAAAGGTCATAGCATATTTGAGTCCATAATCTATTGCAAACTATTAGTAACAGAGTAGATTAACTGCATATGATTCCACTACATTTTATTATATTACATAACATTATCACATTACATTTAGAAAAATAAAATTATACTAACTATTTATAGATTATGTATAAAACATGTTAATATAATTATCCATAGATAAAAAAATATTATACTATCAAATCTTCAATTGTCCATTAAAACTATAATCAAATTAATTATATGCATTTTTAACTACAACATAAAAAGAGTGATCTAAAAAATGTTTTAAAATAAAGCTTAAAGTGTACCTATGTGCATGAAAATTATTAATAACTGAATTAAAACAATGTTATTTGAAATTTGAATGAAATGTTTTTTAAATATTATATAAAAGCAGAATTTGTTTTTTTTCTGAATTTTTTTATTTCTTTATTTAAATAGTAAATTTTTTGTTTTTTTTTTTCTATATATTATTCTTGTTTAGGTGTATTTATGCTATTAATTAACACATAAGTATTAATTTGATATAATTTTAAAACATTTATAAATTGATGTATATTTGGTGGCTATTATAGTAAAAGGATGAATTCAATTTGGAATGAAAGGCTTCACATGCGTTCGTTGTTCGTTGTACAGTAGATGAACATTGTGCTCACATGGGCAATTTACACATGCAACATAATATGAACAATATTTATGTAGCTCATAATATTTATGGACGCAACTAAGTAACGACTTTAATGACAGGTAAGAATAATAATATAGTTGAGTTGCGTCCCCAAAATGGGGAGCAAGTGAACTGTAAAGTTTACCTTTTTTGGGGAGGCAAGTAATCATAAAAGAAAAAAACATTGTATGATCTTAAGATTATCTTATGTTGATGAATATACAACTGATGACGATGATTTTACAATTATAATTTATAAACAAGGGTTATAAATTAAAATAATAGCCATGGTTATTGTAGGTACATATTTTGTACTGTACAAATTTTAATATCAAATAATTAAATCATAATATTACCTATTTCAATTAATAATGTTTATAATATAGAATAATATTCAAGATCATCGTTTAGGAACTTCCTTTATTCTAATCATGAGTAAAAAACACACCTATGGTTTGTTATAATAGGAATTCATCTTGGGTAGTTTTTCAAAAATAGTAGACTAATAAATATATACAAAATTACTATAAATACTTATAATTTTTGGTTTGATTAGGAAAATTAGATAAAAAAAAAGTTTTTGGTATAATAATATGTTATATGTACCTGCCTATAAAAAGGCCTTTTTAACAGCCGTAAGTCATAACACAAAAAAGAGGTGTACTTAATTATAATATTACATTTTTATTATTTTATAGCATCTTTATTATAATTATATAGGTACTATAATTAATAATTATATTTATTATTGATTATTGTATTACATTTTATTATTTTGGACTTGTATTAAATTAAATTTTATTATATTTTAATATGTGATTTAAGTAAGTAATTAACATTTTTTATGATATTATATAATTTTTTATGTAACTTAAATGTATTTTTCAATACAATTTTAATATATTTATCCTTCAGTTTTGATACATTTTCATTCATTTTTATCGGGACTTTTTTCCTAGTGTGGGACTTTTTTTTCCGCGATTCACTCATGTAACTGTACATTCAAATATGAAGTTGGTCGCCATATGCAGTTCAAATTTAAATTTAGATACATTTTGAAAATAAGTGACATAAGTGACTTATTTTCTTAATAAGTGACATAGGTGACTTATTTTCTAAATAAGTGACTTAAAGTGACTCAATTTTTCAAAAGTGACTTACTTCCAAGCCTGGAAAGACTACTGAGCAAACAACCGTTGTGGAGTAATTGACAATGCAATTATTAAATTGCAAAACAGAGATATTTCTAGGTATGTAATTACAAAAAGTAAAATAATTATTCATATTATGTCTATTTTTTCTTTTCTTTTCTATTATTTATTCATTTATTGCTGAAGTGTCTTATAATTTAAAAAAATATATAATATTACCTATAATTCATTTTTTATTTTTGTTATTCATAAATTATTTATATTAACTATTTTATTATTTATTTATTATTTGTTGGAGGAAAATGGAAAGTAGAGAAAAATGGTCAAGAGCTATTTATTATATTTTTGGAGGAAAATGGCTACGGCTAGTGCAGTTAGTAGTGTATATATAAATATATATATTAGATACATCAACTTGACAAATAATATAATAGTATTTAAAATTGTTTGTCTAATATAATATATATCAATAGAAGAATGATAGGTACCTAGAATATATTAATATTATATTATATTATTAGGAGTAAGGACGTTATAGATTATAGGTTATAATAGCAATCAAAGTATTATAGTACCTATTGTTAAATTACATTGTCTATTAAATAATAAATACATAAAATAAATTATTTTTCATATCTCATAGACATCTGGCACAATATGAAACATGAATAATTTATCGTCGATGCGTCAGTTTGCGTTTCTAAATGTTAAAATGTCTATATTTCTATAGTAAAATATTGTATAGGTAGGTACTTTGATCACAACCGTTGATTGGTATGAAACAAAATAGTTTAGTTACTATGCGATACAATAAGTACGTACAATACATAAAGACTTAGTTTATGAATAAAAATAATAAACATAATTATTAGTAATAATTGCTAATTAAAATACAAAATATACCTTGTGGTCTTTTTAACCCACCGTCAATTAGATCCTATTACGTCAGTTAGTCACCGAGATCTACCAGCTGTCGAGGGCAGTTCATCTTAAACAACGCACCAGTAGTTGTTGTACACGACTGAATATTGGTCAAATGTCAAATATGAATACGTTTTTGCACTCACAGAAGGCGACAAATCGAAAACGCTATGATTGTTGGTTTCAATTAGAATTTGGCGCATTATCCCATAGACCTTATACTAACTAGTAACTACTGACCAACGTGTCGAAGTGGCCAATTCTTCTTTTACTTTCCAATCATTATATTCTACAATGAATAATTGTAGCGACATAAATATCTTATTTAGTTTTTTTGCATGACATTCTTAAAATCCTTTCTTCGGAGCGAACCTAATTTAATTAAACCCATTTCTAACACCTACGACAGTCGTCACCTTGGACGAGCGCAGAAATATTTTCCGTGATAATATTATGATATTGATAAGTAAAGTGCTGATAAGAGGTCTGATAGAGGCACAAAGAAACCTGTGAAAGAAACTGTCTCTAGCGTAGACCTAGTAAATGATAATACCTATGACGTGGCGCTTTTTAGTCCACGCCGCTTTGCAAATTCATTGTTTATAGTTTGAGTCTTATGCTGGGTTGCATAAACACTTTATTAAATTTGATTTAATTATTTTGAGTTGTTGTCTTTTTTTCAAGACTCGAATCTTCAGTGCACGTCTTAAAGGTCACCTAACCACACCAGTGATTTCTATGGCGAAGTCCAGAAACGGTCTGACGGCCGTTGGCCTGTCTCTTTTGGGAGCGTTTTTAGCCTTGTTGGCGTTCGTGACGAAGAGCTGGTTGGTCACGGATGGGCGATTGAAGCACCCGAAATTCGATAGGATCGGTTAGTATAGCGCGCGCGCTCAAGTTTTATGCAACAACATTTTTATACGTTGAGCAAGTTTCAATTGCTTAGGAAATACAGTTATCCAAATAGATAACTGTGCTCTGTACGATTCTGTACTTTGTATTTTAATCACATTATTGTCTCTTGAACTAAATGTTGTGTTTTCTTGTTTGGATATGTAGTACCTACTAACCATGTTTAAGAGGACTCCACATCCGCATGTGTTGTCTCCGTCTTACAAGTGTGTAACACTAGCAAATGTACTCTCAGCAGATCACGTGTAGCTCCGTTAGTTTAAAAATTAGAGTGAATCAACCTACCTATTAGAAAACTTGATGGTAAGATTATTATTTGTGTTCGTATGTTGGTTTTTACAATTATTCACACTATAAGTGAGCCAGAGCATTTTTAATTTACGCTATTTTGTAATATGTATTTGCTAAAAATGTTAATTATCGTAGAAAACCAACATATACAGATAATGATGTTTCCAACAAGTTTCATAATATTCACTCTAATTTTTAAACTAATGAAGCTAAACGTGATCTGCTGAGTGTAAATTTGCAATGTTACGCACTTGTAAGACGGGGACAATACACATAGGTGTTGCGTCTTCTTAATTATCATAATTTTCATTCCCTCGATACTTAATGAATTGATTTACACATCAAAAATATCTAATAATAATATAAAGTATCAAAAATATCAAAAAAAATTTTCCAGTTGATAATAAGATATAGGTAAATATAATATTATTTAAAATAATCCTCAAGTTGATTTCCTGGTTTATTATGCATTTGGATAATAATACTATCCAAAGTTGTCTGTTCTTTTTTATCAGGATTAATAAAACTACATTTTTATAAAATATTGTTGAATAATAATAGTTTTATGTTTCTAAAATTAATAATGTTAAGTTATTATTTTATCTAACTATGATCAAAAGTTAATGAAATTAGGTTAGGTTATAAATAGTTTAAATTACAATTTGATAAACTATTTTCACATCCACAGGTTTATGGGTAGTATGTTTTAAAGATTTTGAAGACCCTCGTCATTGGTATGACACAAGATTCCATAGTTGTTGGTGGGTGTTTGAAGAAGAATATTATATTATCGATGATATTTTATTCAAAGGTTTGTTTATGACTGTGTTTTTTTTAACTTTTCATTCTTAAGAGAATGTCAGCCCACTATTTGTTTTCTCTCTTTTACCCACGCTCAAAATACCAAATGTTATATACACAATAATGATTATAAATTATAATCATAATAATTTCTAAAATTAGAGTAAAATTACCTCTTATAAAATTCAAAGGTAATATTATTATCCAGGGCATCTTATAGACTTTTTATTATGTTTTAATTTCAAAGCGAGTTATGAGTATTTTAAAATTGTAAATTATTTGTGAATCTTAAAATATTTAAAACTCACTTTAAAATTATAACATAATGAGATGTCCTGGATAATAACCTTACCTTTAAATTTTATAAGCGGTCATTTCACTCTAACTTTAGAAACTATTATGATAATAATTTTTATTGTGAACGTAAAATTTCCTATGTTGCGCGTGGGTCAGAGAGAGGAAACAAATAGTGTGCTGACATCATCTTAATAAATAATTTTTTATACTTTGATTTCAGATTTTTAATTAATACAATTTTTTTTCTTAGGTTTTTATATTGCCACTCAGTTTTTTTTTTCAACTTGTGTTCTCTTCACTGTGTTTGGTTTATTCTACTCTATGCTTTATATGTATCTAAATAGAGCTCATGAACGTTATGTTCAGATTCTACTTAGAGCGGCAATACTTCACTTAGCTGCAGGTAAATCACTATGCTATGTTGTCTTATAATGTATAACATACCTAATAATTTGATAAAATTTATTATTTTCAGCTATATGCAGTACTATTGCTCTGATGATATTTGGATTATATGGAGACAGTAGAGTATGGTTGCCAAATTGGGAACACAATGATATAGGATGGAGCTACGGAGTAGCAGTTGCAGGAACTATTGCCCTTTTTATCAGTGGAGTATTGTATGGAATAGAGTGTCGGGTACACATGTTTAAACGTAAAAAAATGGCTACTCGAAGAGACAATTACAACTATGGTGCAGATGACATAAAACGAATGTCTCACACTGTCATATAAATGTTCAAATTTTATTTTCAACTCACCAGTAACAGCATTTACATGTTTTCATTAATTTTTATTTGAAACTGAAGCTGCCATATAAAAAATTCTTAATTAGTCCTTAATTTTAGCCCTAGAACAACGTCCCTCTTAATGAATATGTACAATGATAACTTCTTCAATGTAGACTCGTTGATATTCTTCAAATATCTGATTCACTTTATAGAAAACACTTCGTATTTGTTTTGGATACCAAATATTAAGGTCCAGTGCCGGTTTTCCAAATTTTCCGCAATTCTATAAACTTTGAGAATTAAATTTTATATTTTAGTTGCCACCTTAATTATAATACTTTTCCACTAATGAATAACTCTCAGGCCTTGTAGAATTGTCGGATTTTGATAACTATTTTTTTATCTAAAAGAACGACACTTCCTACAGGCTGCAATCAAACTCCAATTTTTTTATTTTATTTCAATTAATGATATAACATAATTTGTAAAAAACACTTAAATTTGTACTATTTTTGAAGACATATTATAAAGTTTGAGATTAATATATTGAAAAACTGACTGATGTGGCCTGTATTACCCTCAATAAGTTTTATTAAAAATATATCAAATTTGGTTGATTTTATAGAATAGGATCATTATTTCCGTTGAGCGTATTTTTGTGTACAAAATTACATTGACACTATGCACCCTAAGTATAGTATGCATGAGAGTAGTTGATTTTTATTTTTAAAAATGGCTTTTTAAAATCTATTTGTTACTTGGTCAGTTGTACAATTATTATGGTACTGTAATAAATAATTAATCATAGATTTTACTTTGAATTTGATATGCAATTGATATTGGATATTATATGTATAATACAACTTATAAACACAAGAAGCTCAAGTATTTAATTTAAAATCTACGAATTTCAGTAATAATTATTAGTTATACTGTGAGAAATAATTGATGTTTGTTAGTATGATTTAAAAAATTATTGAAAATGTTATAAAAAAAACAAATTTATAAGGTAATTCATGTATACATTTTATATTTAGATTAAAAATTATCTGTCCATTTAATTCTAAGTTAATCTTAGTAACTAGTGCCATACATTTTTAACTAACTGTTCAACAACAGTTTTATATTTTTGTAATTTCATATTAAGTTATAACGTATGTTTTATACTAATTTGTTATGTATTCCTTAAAGTTGTTATGGACTAAAATTGTAATACGTAAAAAATTAAATGTTTCATGATAACATAATATTGTTGTTTATATAGAGGTTTAAGTTGTTCTAATTGAATACTTCTCACAATTAGATCTTATGATTGTTTTAAAATGACACCATGCCGTTTGTTTAGTATAGTAGTTGAGTAGAGTAGTATGAAAGGTTCAGTGTAATAACCCAATAAGTCACATTTTGAAAATTTTCCCTCGGAGAAGCTTAAAACAAGTTTGGTACATTTAAAATAGAGATATTAAAAAAAATTTCAAAACCATTTTGAAGTTAAAGTGTTGATCAATATCAATATAATATTATTTTTAAGTTTTAGGTTTAAGTCATTTTTCTAGAATCATTTATAAAGTTCAAGTTTTCATGAACTTATCTGGTTGTTACACCAAACACAACCAAATTATAATATATATATATATCCATGTAATTTAAGTCATTTATGGAAAAATATAAAAGATTTAGAGCTCGCAATAACTTTAAGAGTTTTAGATATCTACCACGATGGAATTTCAACCATAATTGAAGTACTGGGTAACAATGCTGAATATTTTTATTAATATTCATATATTATATATATAATGTTTATATATATTATATTAATTTATTAATTTATGAATAAATATTTTTAATTAAATCAGGAGGAATTGTGCAATATACAGCTGACCCAAAATAACACTCCATAAGCTTTTCCAAATGACATATTATAATATATTATATTATGAAGAGAAATTACCAGAATCTGATATAACTAATATTTATATTTATTTATTAACAGAGCCCTATACAACAGTTTCACATTATGCAATTTACAATTTAAATAATTAATACAAATAACACACATAGGTTTAAACAAGATAATAATAACAATAATTATACAAGTATTTAGTTATTTTAGTATTTAGATTATTAAAGTATTAACACCTAATGTTACCAAGTCTTGATATATGGTGCTCTCTTTGGATAACTTTGTCATGCAGTGTAAAGGACTATTTCTCCTATAATGTGTAGTGTTCACAGAAACTATGAAAGGAACGTGATGTCCAGTAATACGGGAAAGAACTTAGATGTTGACCGACGAAAGAAGTAAGGGAGCATCAATAAGACTATCCATCAGTTTATTCAGAAACTCTATGTTCGCGTTAACTCTCCTGTCTGCTAGTGAGATAAGACAGAGTACCTGCATTACTAATAATTAATTTAGAAGATCAAAAATGTATACCAGGTAGATAAACTAATAAATGGATGTTTAAGTGAATGTTTATATTTGCATTTTCCATTCACCATACCTTTTTCAAAATATTTTTACTTATTTTGAGCTATTTATAGGTAAAAGACATTTTTGAATTGCATTAGTTTTTTAAATTAGCGTCGAAAAAAATTGTCAAATATGGAGTGAATATACATTTCTCTACTACACTTGCAATTTTCTCTACAATTTCTATATTTAACTTAAATTTTTCTTTTTTCAAAATAACGTTCCTTGTTTTTATTACGCTGAGGTTGAACCTCCTCTGTAAGATTTTTATCTTCAATGCCAGAAGCTGGTCTTTGTACATCAAAAAATGTCATGCCTTTCTTTGTTATTTTCTTGTCGGTGAATACAAATTTCACAAATTATAAATTAATACGTGCAAATATCAGTGAACAAATTACAAAACACAATAAACAATTAATGCATTTAAAAAACGAACAGTAATCTATCAGGTTTATCAATGTTATCAGTGATAAATAAATGTCATCACTAACAGACTTCTGGAAAAGGCCAATTTATGTGCCAATCGTAAACTAACCTCAGGGTAACTCTGACACATAAACCTGTTGAATTCGTTTGGAGTTAACTAATCGAAAATTTAACTACTACGCAGTACGCGGTGATGTCTATTCTGTGGGGGCATTAAGAATTAAAATATCTTCAAAAACAAGAAAAAGAACATAGATAAAGTTGTTACCTAAAAGTTTGATTAAATATATAGTTTGAGTCAATTCACTATAATATCAAAACCATGAACTAAGATAGTTAATTATCTTAGTTCATGATTTACAGCATCAGTCTAGGTATAAGACATATTATATAGGTACTTATCTATGGTATTAAAACAATTTGACCTATATTAGGTACCTATGATAAATTCCAAATTAATCATATCACAATTATCAAAATATGAAATTCAAACGCTCATTAAATTTAATTTGATTTGCTTGAAGATATTTTTTTTTTTTATAAAGATAGACAAACTTATGAATAATCTTCTATTACATTTTAAAATCTTAGATTTAAAAAGAAAAATGTCTATGAATTTCTACTTAAAATAATTTGCAAATTTTCGTCATTTTTATGTATTTTGTCAATATTTGAACTTTAAACGCTTATAAAAATAATTGTGGCAATGGATTTTTAATTTTTTTCATCTGCCTTTTAAACAATATACTAGGAGCCTTCTATTAAATTTTCAAGCTTTTTTAACCAACAAATAAAATTTTATTGATATTTATAGAAAAAAAAATGTGCTCTGCTGTACAGTCGATTACAAGTGGGTCACTGTAAAATGGATGGTATTAAATTTGCATTCAATGATATAATATCATTGTATAAGAAAAACGATTCTGATATATTACCATAAAGTTTTCGAAATATTTAAGACACTTTCTGAGCTATTATTTTATAGACCAAAGAAACTTTAAATTGTTATTAGTTATTTTTTAATTATTGTCAATGAAAAAAAATTCACTTCGTCCAAAAACTTTTTAATATAAGGCTTTTTATAAGTGGTTGTTAATAGAAATTAAAATAAAAGTTGATCGTAGATCCACAATACATTTTTATGAGCGTCAGAAGTTGGAATTTTGATTGTTTCTAAGTTTGCAAAATGTACCTAATATAAGATTCCCCATAAGTTTTCCGACATTTAACAAAAAAAAACGTTTACTCTAAAGTAGAATACATTTTTATGAGGGTTTGAAGTTAGACATTGAATATTCACCTGTAATTCAACAAATTATCATTTAATGATTTTATTATTTTGTTGTACTTGAAATTTTCACAAAATGTTTATTTTATAATTTTTTGCACTTGCATGAAAAAATTTTCAAAATATTTCAACTCTATATTTTACATATTATTATTTTTTTGTTTGTAATCATTTACAATTTTAAATTGTATGGTTTTTTTCCATTGTAATGTCATTAAAATTTTTATCATTTGGTCGAAATACTCGAAAATTTAATACAATGTTTCTTATAAGTTGTTTTAATAGTAGTTGAGAAATATTGAAGATACATTGAATGCCTGACATTTTTATAAGTATTTAAGTTCAATTTTTGACAAAATTCATCAAAATCTCGAATATTTGCAAATTATTTTGTAGTTTGAAATAAATAAAACGAGGATTCTCATGACTACCTCTTATTGTAACTATTTTAAAAATATATAAAAATAGTTGCCATAGCTATTAGGCATTTTAAGTTCAAATTTAAATGAAATAATATGATTAAACGAAGATTAATGATTTTATTTCTTTTGTTATAATTAAAAATATTTGCCAGTACTTGAAACTTATGTCAAGATTTGTGATTTTATTTTTTATTTATTAATAATATTTTATGCACTGGTATCACAGTGTTACGCTTTTGTTTGTTATTTTATATAGTAAGCTGTAGGTACCTATGTCGAAGATTTTATAAAAATTAAATTTAGATTTTGTATACAATTTAAATTATATTTTAATAATAACACATGGTAGCCTGGTAGGGACTAGCTACACATTTTTTTAATTACAGTGCAATTTAATGTTAATGATTAGTTTAGAGTCTAAACTTTATACGTGTGTAGAAACTAGATAGTATAAAGAAAATAGATACTAGTATAATGGCTACGACCTACGACTATGTTTAGTTTACCTATACCTACCGACATTTCATATACAAGATTCTCATATTTTATGGTTCACAAAATAAAAAATATTCTTTGACTATTGACAAATATTTTTTATTTATTATAATTATTATATTATTATAACTAAGTACTACCTACTGAACTACCTATACCTGCATAATGTTTTGTCTACATTATGGCTTAGAATGTAGATGGTAACTAATAAAATAGTTTTAATCCATAATTATTGTATCTGAAATTTTTTCGCTCTTTATTTGTTACTGAAAAGTATAATAAAGTAAAAAATAAAATACTCATACCGAATATAGTATGATTAGTATGGATGATGGAATCACGATTTAGATAATATGTAATGTTCTCATAGGCCTTATACTAACCATGATATTCTACATTGAAGCATAGTAGTAGAATGAGGGAGTCTAAGGGGGCTATAGACCCCCCCCTATTTCGTAATATTTTCCAGTTACATTTTTAGAACAATTTACGTTGTGTACCAGAAATATAATAGGTTAGAGCGCCCTACATAAATTCATCATATGCACTGAAGTACCTACCTATATAAGTATTTTTTTTTAAATACCCGAGTCAAATTATTACCAGTGTCGTCGACGAGAAGCGACGGGGGAAATTTCCGAAGGGAATATTTTGAAAATTTTTAGCGGTCACACTGTGCGGGAACGAACACATTGTGCACGGTTGGTGACCTGAGCGCCGAGCGGCGATACAAAAACATAACTGTGACGCAAGAGACGTACCTACACATTTCACCCGTCATAATATACATTGTACAGCACTACAGCTCGTAGTTTGGAAGGTAAACGTTTTTTTAAAATTTAGTACTTAGTACTTACATATTATTTCATTCAACCCATCATAGTTTGAGTTAAACTTTTTTCTCAAAAATGGTTAAAAAGGGGAAATTTGAAACTTTGTTCACCGAAGAAGAAGAATTGTTGTCTGATTTTAGCAGAAATATTTCCACCAAGGCTTCAGCACTTTTCTACTGCAGCGCTTTTATGGTGTCATCATTGCCCATTTGTAAGTACTTTGAACGTTACATTAAAACCCTGTATTACTAGGTAGCTTACTACTAAATCGATTTTGTCATCTAATCCAAATGACTTATTTGCACAGGGCTCTACTGGAGAATACACACCATCGAAATGACGCCGGCCCTTGTTTGGTTCATTCTTGTCACTTTGAGCAGCACGTACCTCATCGCATTCGCCTACAAAAACACCAAGTTCATATTGAAACACAAGGTATGTGTATTGGACCTTATATTTTTGTGTAATATTGTACTTGTTAAGTGAACATTATGCCTACTTATTCTTTAGATCGCGATCAAAAGGGAAGAAGCAGTGACCAGGGAAATCAATAGAAAATATGCTGATGACAAAAATATCAGCAAAAAACAAAAGGACGAAAAGTATATAATATATTATATTTAATTACTGTATTATTTAATTTAAATGCTTTCAACTATTATTTTTTCTTAAAATAGTTTAATATTCATAATGCAATAAAAAGGTACCATAAGATATTATTTTGGTAAAAAACTGATTAATAACAAACTATTGGTCAGTAAGTTTTGGAGATTTAAATAATATATAATTAATTGACATCAAAATGATTTATTGAACTTAATATGGAATTATGTATCTAAGAAGTATGCAATACCTGTATGTGTAGTCTCCGTCTAACAAACATACTGCATACCAAATTGTATGTTACCATACATCTGCGATTACCGCATACCAGTTAATTTATTAGTGTTTCCAAGTTTCCACCCAAGGAATAAAATAATAAATAATAAATTTAGGACTCTGGTATTTTCGGTAACAACGTTAATTATCGATTCACAGTATACAAGTATTCTAAAATAATGTATTGTTAATTGTTAATGTATCATAATACTAAATTGATTAAAAGGCTTTTAAATATAAATTTGATGCATTGCAAAATTATAAGTAAGATGAACAAATTATTATTTTGTTTTGAACCTTGTAAATGACTTCAGTTAAAAAGGGATTGTAAGAAAATGAAATGTATACAAATGGGAGATTTTGTTACTCACTTTTAGGCAAATGGAAATTTATATAACATTAGTTACTACCTATATTTTATAAGAGTGTTAAGTAATTCCGATTTTTAAATGATATTATTTTATTGTATGATTTTAGAGCTCTATTTAAAAAAAACGATGTAGCAGATTATGAAGCAACAGCATTTTCAATTTTCTACAATAATGTATTATTTTTGGTCATTGTGGTCTTGCTCAGTTTCTATCTTCTGAAGGAATTCTCAACAACAGCGTATCCTTTTATTATATATTTCATATTTTAAAAACTCAAACTTTAATAATTAGAAAAGGCGATGACTGTAAAAGTCTAATTGTTGGTATCATATTGAATATCAAGGATTATCATATTTTGCTTACATCTGTGAGTTGTTACAAAACAAAATGGGAATATAAATTTATTTTGTTCTGTTCTCGTGATATCTGATAAAACTGCATGGTTAGAAAAAAATAATTTAAAATTTTACCGATGTATCCATTTCATGTGTTTGTCTTTTTTCTTCAGAAAACAGTTTCTTGCTTAGAAAGTTTTACATTCCTTTATTCAATACATTCTTACACCTTGTGATCCGTGAGAGAAAATAAATTATTTATATGTTACCCAAAACATAATAATAAATAACTTATCTAAAGTGTTAAATTATAGTTATTGTTTTTGGTTTGGGTATTGTTAGATTACCTTAACTCAAATATTCATAGGAATTACATATTTTCTGTTGGAATTGCAAGTGGATTAATTGCTTTGTTTTCAACTGGAGCTCAGTTATAACATTCTTCATGGACTGCCTCCTCAACATCGCAGAATCCAAGATTTATATGGACTTTTGAAGTTAAGTAATACAGAAAGATGTATATGGACTAAACAAAATTGTGTACTCTATTTGTAAAAATTTAAAACAAAAATGTATTATTTTTTTTTTACAATTGTTTAAAAAAGTAATTGCAAAAATTGAATCACTCACTGCATGCTAACAATAATTTAGTTTATTTTTGTTCAATTTTATTTTTTGTAAGATCAATATGTATTAAAAAAAAAAAAAATATATAAATATATTATTTATGATAAATTATCATATCTATATTATATTTTAGTTATTGATTTGTATCCCTCAATAGTTAGTTATAATATAAGTAACCAATGCTAGAGTAATTTAAATTAATTAAATTAATGTAATGTAATACGTTGTTGAAAAGATTGTGTGGATATTAGCCTTAGTGATATACATTGTTAGAAATTTACAAATATGTATAATACAATGAAAAATAATGTGGAGTCTTATGCACAAAACACTTAGGCAAAAATTATAATGTGTTTATATCCAAACTGGCAAGCTCTGTGTAATGATTAACTATACAATGATTGATCTTAATATAATGTCACAATCTGTTCTATAATCTTTTTACATCATTATTCAATAATATTCATTAGCAACAATTAACAAATCTTTTATGTACTAATAATAAAAAAAATTATGAGTGCACGTAGTAGAACATAAAATCCCAGGCTTTCGAGTATTTAAAATGTGAAAACTGGCCATACAGAATGACCACTTACGGGTAATACTAATACCATGAACTAAGATAATATGGACTGGTGGGTACATGATGGCGGGTGGTAGTGTTGCAGTCAGGTTTAAAACGTAGTTTCCGTAGTAGATTAAACGTAGTTCTTGCAACAGAAGCGATCGTAGTGTAGTGTTATTTTCATGAGCTACCAGAAATCAACTATTCAACTTTGTAATAATATTTTAGCACTTCAATGAGATAATGTTCCTTTGCTAGATAGACCCCATAAGATGGTATTAATTTCATTATGAGTTAAAAAATATCAAAGTATTCGACTCCATTCTTTTGGCAAAATGTTTTCAACAGAAATTTTAAATCCTGTTAGAAAAAGACAAATAAACAAATAATTTTTATGAACCAGTAGTAGGTATAAAATATTATATGTGTATAGACTATAGGTACCAGTTTTATTTTAAATATTTGTATTATTATTAAATTAAGGGAGATAAGCAGTTGTGTGATAATTATAGAGGTATCGCTCTATTAAATGTTACCTATAAAGCGCTATCCAAATGTATATTAGACAGAATTAAGCCGTGGGCAGAAGATATTTTAGGAGATTATCAAGCAGGGTTTAGACAAAATAGATCTACCACAGATCAGATATTTATTTTGAAACAAATTTTCCAAAAAATGTGGGAGTTTGACAGGGAAGTACATGTACTGTTTATTGATTTCATGAAGGCCTATGATTGCATACATAGAGAATCTCTGTTGAATGTACTAAGACAGTTCAAATTGCCCCAGAAATTAATTAATCTGATAAAAGCAAACATCCTACACACGGAAATCAAAATTAAAGTGGGCAATATTGTATCACAAGGGATACCAGTATCGACTGGTTTGAGACAAGGGGACGCTATGTCACCCATACTATTTAATTTAGCGTTAGAAAAGGTCATCAGGGAGAGTCGGATTGAAGAAAACGGAGTACGATTGGGAGATTGCATAATAGGAGTATTGGCCTACGCGGACGACATAGTGTTACTTGCGGAAAATAAGGAAAATCTCAGGGAGCAAGCGGGAAAACTATTAGACACGGCAAAAAGAATAGGTTTAGAAATAAATGCTAAAAAAACTGAATACATGATCGTGCAGAGAAGAGAGCTCGCGGATCATGATCACCCATTTTTAGAAGTTGGGCAATACAAGTTTCAGAGAGTGCAGGAGTTCAAATATCTGGGATCGATAATGACACAAAAACGATGAACTTAATGAAATAAAAGCAAGACTCCAATCCGGTAATAAGTGTTACTACGGTCTAAGTAATTTGTTAAAGGCGAGGACGATATCGATGAACCTCAAGATACAACTGTATCGCACCCTCATCCGTCCAGTGGTAATGTATGGTTGTGAAGTATGGACATTACGGAAATCAGATCAAAACAGACTACTGATATTCGAAAGAAAAATATTAAGACGAATCTTCGGACCGTGTATAGATGAGACCACAGGGGAATGGAGAATTCAAAAAAACGAGGAGCTCAAACAGTTGTACCAAATGTCTGATATAATTAGAGAAATTAAAAAAAAGAGACTCCAATGGGCAGGACATGCATGGAGAAAGGAAGGAACTCTAATTCAAATGGTTCAATGTGGGACTCCCCAAGGAAAGAGACCCTTGGGACGACCTCGACTAAGATGGGAAGACCAAGTCAGGAAGGACGTACAAGTGACAGACCCAAGTGCCGATTGGAAGGTCTTAGCGTTGTATAGAGTGAAATGGCAAGATATATGTTTGAATGTATGATCTTAATGGTCTAGTACAGACAAGAAGAAGAATTATTAAATTAATTAATATACTAGTTTTGTTTTATTTACTTGAAATATTTTATATTTATGACTATAATATGTAGCACTAGTATAGATACAAGTTTTGTTTTATTAATTTTAAATATTTTATGATTATTATTATACAAGGTACTATACCGATTTTATTCATTTGAAATATTTTAAGATTATTATTATAGGTACTAGGTTGTATACCAGTTTTGTTTTTTTTTTTTTTTTTTTTTTTAAACATTTATTATATTATTATTAAATTAGGTAGTTTACCAGTTTTATTTTCTTGATTTTAAATATTTTATTATTATTATTATTATTTTTATACTAGGTATACTACTAGTAGATAGGTAGGTACCAGTTTTATTTTGTTTTTTTTTTAAAAATTGTAATATTCATTAAAAAATGTAGTATACCAGTTTTGTTTTATTGATTTTAAATATAGTTTTTCAAAAATAATAAATGGATGTAAAATTTTTACTTAATTAATTCAGATTGTTTTTAAAAATATTTTACAATGGAACAAATTTTTATAAAATAATGTAATATTCACATGCACTACTTAATACATCGATAATAATAATTAATTGGTCTACGTATTATAGGTCTCAATCGGAAGATAAATCTGAAAATATCTTAGAAAAAAATGAAGGATATAAAAATATTAAAACTCACTCTGAGCTTATGACAGGAAATCAAAATGTTAAATTAGATAAAAGCCAATTTATTTTTAATTATTTGAAATATGCACCGATGACAAGTGTAGACGTTGAATTAAATTTTTGTTATATAGACAAACATATTTTAAGTCACTGACGACACATTTTACAAAATCACAATTTTGATATGTATATTATCATAAATTTTAACTTTCAAAAATAATATTATATTTTAATACCTACTTTATTTGATATATATTTTTTTTATTATTTTATAATACTGTAATTTGTTAATGTCCATCATGTTATCTAAATAAGTACCTCATGAATTATAATAATAATGCGAACAACAAAACAACATTATTATTAGAACCGCTAATGCTTACTGAATCATTTTGGAATGTGATTAAGTAACATGGGAAAGGTAATCGTATTATAATACGATTATAATATCTTTTTATGTATTAATATTGTAAAAAATGTAATTTTTGAGATTAAAAAAAAATTATGTTTTTATATTATCAAAATTATTGTTTGATGTGATGAAAATATTTTAATGTGCCATTGATTGTAATTTGAGGATACATTTTTCTATAAAGGTATGTAAAAAATGTATTTATTAATGATTGAAAGGTTTATTACATTATATGAACATTTAACAGATGATTTAAGTAAACTGTTTTTCAAAAATATTTTACTTAAACAAAAATATCCAAGTGAATCGCTGAGTGAAGTCCGGATCTCCTGACTGGATCTATTCTCTCCGCCGTATTCGCCCCCAACACTCTACCCTGCCGCAGCTGATATACGCTGCGGTAAAGCTATCTGTCATGCGAACGTTTCGATCAGTTTTCGTGCGCCGCCCGGTGTGCTCTTATTTGGTACAGAGTATAAATTCATTTTTTTTCTAACCTACAAAGGTAATATTATTTCATGTAATTATCAACTTTATTAATTAGTATTTTCTTATATAGCATTTATTCAACCATGAACAAACTATAGAAATTACATAATATTAATGTAATCAAAATATAAATTGTGTTGAGTACCATTGTACCGAAAAAACATACATATGATAATATATTTACCATATGTTTATACATTTTCAAAATTACCCACCATAAACTGGATTTTGAATGGTATATTTTATATTTTAATTCTGATTTATTAATTTTGTTAAAGAAGAGCAACATGCATCACAGAACCACTGCTTCCACCTATATGACCTATATGCTAGTATCGTCTTTATTGTGGGCTTTTTTATATATCATAGGTATTTACCACAAAACAATCCTTCTTCGAGTGACAATCTTCTAGCCATGGGAAAAGAGTGTTTATCATCAGTCTTAAGCCATTCAACTACAACTGATCTATCTGTAACAAAAAAATAGTATGAAACAAACTGATTAGTGACTGAATATAGAATATATTTATATATACACAGGCATGACATGGTATCCCTGAATAGATGACTTAACACTTAGTAGATAGTTGTATTAATTATAAATCATTTTAGCTGTTATGAAAAAATATAGGGTTTATATTTTTTTCAATGAAATATAATATATTCAGTAATATTGGGAGTTGTGATGATATCATATATTTAATTTCAATATATTATCATTTAACTTGGTTTATAATCTATACCAGCGGTTCTCAACCTGTGGTACGCGTACCACTAGTGGTACGCGGAGAGCTCATAGGTGGTACGCGAAGAAAATCTTCCTTTATAAAAAAAATTTGGTACGAATTATTATTAACATTAAATATTATTTGGTTTATTTAATGTTTATTTGATGGTGTGGAGGTCGTTTGTAATCGTTGCAATTAAGATAACGATATTCTCTTTAATATAATATAAATCGATAAACTTTATCGGATAAGCCCGACAAAGCGTATTCTTATTTCACAATTATGTGTTTTTACCTTAGTTTCGTGAGTTCCTTCGGTTTATTCACGAGTGGCATACGCGTTGTTTGCATCAAGTGTATTTTATATTAAAATTTTATATTTTTATGTAGTTTTTTCGTACTTTTTTTTGATATAAAATTTAGTAAAATGAAAAGATTTTTAGAAAGCGAAAGCGCAAATACTAAAAAACACAAAACACAGGCAAATCGTAAAATATATGACGATAGTTACTTACAATTTGGATTCGTTGTAAAATTTGGTTCTGAAAATTCTACTCCGTTACCTCAATGTGTAATTTGTCAAGAAACACTTTCAAATCAAAGCATGAAGCCATCGCTACTTAAGCGCCACCAATTATCGAAGCATCCAGAAACAGAAAATAAACCCATTGAATTTTTTCAGAGAAAATTAACTGCATTCCGAAAGGAATCGAAATGCATGTCTAGTTTTACAAACTTTAATGAAAATATCGTTAAAGCATCTTATTTAGCGAGTTTAATTATTGCTAAAGATGGAAAACCACACACAATTGGGGAAACACTAGTGTTGCCAGCAGCAAAAGAAATCGTGCGATGTGTTCTTGGAGACAAGGCTGCAAAAGAGATTGAAAAAGTGTCACTTTCAAACGATACTGTCAAAAGAAGAATTGATGACATGTCGTCAAATATAAAAAATAAATTATTGCTTTATTTGAAAGATTGTAATTTCTTTGCTCTACAAATTGATGAGAGTACTGATATTACTAACATGGCTCAATTAATGGTATTTATACGTTTTGATCGCAATGATGAAATTATTGAAGAGTTTTTGTTTTGTAAGCCTTTACAAACCCACACAACATCTGAAATTATTTTTACCACCATTAACGAATATTTGATTGAAATAAATCTGCCGTGGAGTAAATGTGTGGGTTTTTGTTCTGAATGAGCAAGGGCAATGACTGGAAGGCTGAGCGGAGTTGCAACAAGAATAAAAAAAGTTGCCCCATTATGTAAAACTATGCATTGCCTGATTCACCGGCAAGCATTAGCATCTAAAAACATGCCTAAAAGTTTAAAATTAGTTCTTGATAGTGCTGTAAAAATCGTAAATCTAATCAAAGCCAGACCTCTCAATTCAAGACTATTCACAGTATTATGTAATGAAATGGGCAGTACTCATAAATCCCTTCTTCTCCACACAGAGGTAAGGTGGCTTTCACGAGGAAAAGTCCTCACCAGGCTATTCGAGCTAAGGTCAGAAATTTTATTACTTCTGACTGATATTGATGAAGAAAAGTCCAAATTGTTTTGTGATGACGAATGGCCGTCAAGACTAGCTTACATGGCTGACATATTTGATCGTTTAAATATTTTAAATTTAAGTCTGCAAGGTTCAAACACAAACATGTTTTATGCTAGTGATAAAGTTAATGCATTTGTGAGAAAGTTGGATTTATTTATTTCTCAAGTATCTAAGAATGATCTTTCAGCATTCGAGACACTAAACACATTTTGGAAAAATAACGAAATTCAGCCAAATTCAAATATAATTACAGACATTTCGGAACACTTGCAATTACTAAAATCCAATATTTTACAATATTTTCCAGAGGATAACTCAGAAATGAAATGGATCATAAACCCTTTCGAAGATGATTATATTAAAAACATTCCAGAAGGTATTTTGGCAAAAGAATTATTTATTGACTTAACCAGTGACTCTACCCTAAAAACCGCTTTCAAAACCAAAAATATCACTAATTTTTGGCTGGACGTGAAACAAGAATACTCGGCATTGTCCACACAAGCTTTACAGTTTCTAATCCCTTTTGTATCAACATATCTGTGTGAAAATACATTTTCTCACTTATTGTACACAAAAAATAAATATAGAAGTAGATTAAACGTAGAAAATAATTTAAGACTTAAAGTTAGCAATTTGGAGCCCGATATTGACGTCATTGTCCGTTCAAAACAACACCAATCGTCTCATTGAAATAAAAAGTAAACCATAATAATTATAATAATTTTACATATTTAATTTTTTTTATATTTTCAAGTTTTTTTCTTTCTGTGCATTACTCAATTAAATACTTTATTTTTTATTATATATTTTTATATTTTATATTATCTCATTTTGTAATTCCTAATGAAATAAAATTCTATAGATACATATAACATAAACGTATACATTATTAATAAGCAAAAAAAAAAATGGTCAGGTGGTACGTAAAAATTTTCAAATTGTGTAAGTGGTACGCGACTATAAAAAGGTTGAGAACCGCTGATCTATACTCTATGTCACAGCTATAAATACTATTTCAGACGGCAGTCACAAGTCTACTGTGCCCATGTCAACCATGTGTATGGTAAACAATTGTTTGCACTTGTCAGCACGAATTAAACTGTGATGCGAGACACGGGATGTTGTCATCAGTAACAATGGAAGAGCTAATTCCAAACTAAATTTGGTAAAAACAAAATTTAAAATATGCATGTAACATGCGAGTATGTTTGTAATGAAGATTATCTTTATCGAGCGAGAATTAGCATTGCAGATAAATCCTGAATATTATGTTATTGATGTGTTTAAGAGCGTACGGCGTACATCCATTTGACCAGAGCTTAGAATTTTTTATAGTCATGAATTATAATACCTAATTAAAAGATAAAACTATATTCTTACATTTTACGTGTGGGTACATGTTCAAATTTTTTTTAATTAAATATAGAAAAAGAAATTTATAAAAAGGAAATTAAGATTCATGCATGTTTGAGAAGAATTATTTATGCAACGAATTAAGAGTTATGGAAAAGTTATTTTTGTGTAACTATTGAGCTATTTATAAAATCTAGAATTTACTGCGAGAACATTTGTGGTACACCTATGTTAATATAATATATCAGTCATTATTTAATAGTTATAATTATTACCCAATACTATTGGCACAAAATCATATATCTGTAAATCTGTTTCATTAAGACTTTCAGGCAGTGCCAAGATGCTGCCACAAGGATCAGCAGCTATTATGCGACATTTATCTCCAAGTGCTTGTTTCAACTTCCGGCTAATGCCTGTAATTGTACCACCTGTACCAGTACCAGCCGCTACTGCATCTACTTTATAATTTGTTTGTGCCACAAAATGTTTCAGTGGATTATATTTGTTACGATACTAAAAACAAAAACAGTCATTAGTTGGTTATCAACAAATTTGTCACATTGTCTTACCCGTTCAAGTATTATGGTATTTTCAGGATCTTTCAAATGTAACTTATGTGTTATACGTATCAAACTATCAAATTTATTAAAAGCAGCTGATGTAGGTGTACGCACAATTGTTGCACCTAGCAATCGTAGAGTATCTACCTTTTTCACGTGACATTTTCATTGGCATCACTATTATGCAACCATATCCCTAAACCGAAGCAGCCATGGCTAATCCAATTCCTATAATAAAATATCGGTAAGTGCATACATGTGTACAATAAAACTTAAAAGTACTAATTAATCAAATACCCGAGTTTCCTGACGATGGTTAAATTATTGTAATTCCAGATGTTAGCAATCCTTGGCGTTCAGCATATTCAACCTTTTTCCATCCTATTCTATCCTTAGTACTACCACCGGGATTCAAAAATTCACATTTTGCACAATATGTTGTATTTATAAGTGCTTACAAATCTCGAATTCAATACCCTCTGCTCGAGGTATTCGATTCAACTTCACCAATGGTGTATTGCCAATGGCATGCAATATATTTGGTAAAATTTCATTTTTATTATTTCTGAAAATTCAAAAATTGTAAAAGTGCACTAAATTATAAATAATATTATACATTATACATTACTTGCACATTTTCATTGTGAATATGAGGTGTATCTTTCACGCATGAATCTTTTGTCCAAGTGCACTGCCTATCTGTATCTGGTCTGAATTTTTTGAAATACGCATCGATATCGTAACCAAAACAGCCGTCTTTGCATTTCACTTCTTCGATCTCCGCTTTCTTCGCCATTCCTACAGCTGGATCTGCCATCGTAACGCTACAATCAAAACCACAATATAACCTTGTTTAATTCGGTACCCACTTGCCACAATAATAAGCATAAATTAGATTCTCACTAATCAATCTAATTACCTTATTAACCAATTACTCGTTGAACAGTAGGTACAATTTTTATGGTACGAAAACTATAAAATTAACGTATCATAAAATGGTAATGAACGTTCAGTCCACGTTTGAACTTAAATCGATTAAACGGTTTTAATTAAATAATAACAGACAACCTCCTGCCGGCTACCGACCGTAAATCTCAGTTTAAATAAACTAAGATGAAGTGCCAAACGTTGAAGCATGACGAAATATTGCAACATAAGTGCCAAGAAGCAAGATATCATGGTCCGTGATAAGGTCACGACTACCGCTGACCAACTTACCTACAATGGGCAACAAGTATTTTTATGATAACAAGACATAGGTACGATGATAAAATATACTATAATGAGAAATTCATTTATACTTATTTTATTCATGAAATATCATAAAAATTACAATTCACAATAATTTATTATTTCCGTTTAGTTAAGGTTCTATTAAAAAAAAAACAACAGACAATTCCATTTAAAAATGTATTTTATATCCTAAAATATTAATTACTTTACCTACCACTAAAAATATTTATACCTATTATTCATTTATTTACATTCATTCAACTATTAACACAATTTAAAAATTTGATTTATATTAGTAGGTATTTATTGACTGGTCGTGTATTTATATTTTATAATGCAGTACCTATTTAAAATACTTTATTCGGAATACTATTTTTATGAAGTATTTGAATATAATATGTTCTGAATACTATTTTTCATAAGTAGGTATTAAGGTATTTATTCCAAATACTTTTTAAAAGTATTTTACCAAAGTCTGCGTACCTATTTGAAATTGAGAATGATAACAGATTTATGTATTATATTATATAGTGCCTACTCACTTTTCCACTTTTTCCCTTTTTAACTGGTGATGGGCCATATTCAGCATTATCCTCACTAGAAGTGTCTGCCATGTCGGATAAATAATTCACAAAATACTATGAAAAAAAAACAACAGAAAATATCGGAGGGTGTTTTGGTATGTTGTGGAACGAACGCGTAAACCACTTGTGGCATAGACGCATGTGATATTATTATAGTAAGTTCACTACGTATACGTCTGCGGAATATCGGCGGCGGCGGCGCTGCCTACATCAACGCCAGCTGGTGGCAACAAAAATACGCGAACGAGACGAGTTTTCGTCAAGCGAGTGGGAATTCTTATTCTGAATAGAGTATACATAGGTACCATGGTTGGGTAATTATACTTTTTTTTATTTTCGAACTTGCCATTAAATGATGAAATGATATAGATACATATTATGAGCATAACTGCATAAGGCTATTTATTTGTCAAATCGGTCAATAACGATCATTAAATTTTATCTGTAGACATTAATATATACCTATATAATACACTGTTCATTTTTGTGTCGGTGTAGGTACCTACACTATAAGTAAGTAGTCAAAATAATGCTTCGATTTTCAACTTCAGTACCGTAAGAGCGGGATACTTTACTCCAGGAGTTAAACATTGCTCCAAAAAAATTTTTTATTGATATCAATCGTAGCACATTACGATTTTGAGATCAGAGATTGTAGTTTTTTTTATATTATTCTTATTAACATTACTAATTTTTTCAAACATTACGGACATGAATCTATGAGTTTTCCTCCAAGATTTATATCATGTAAAAAATGGTTTTCAAAAACACAAAAATACATAACGGAAAAGTTATCCAAAATCTAGGGGATTGAAATTTAATTTAAAATGTATTGAAAAAAGACTTTTAATCAACTAAAAAAAAAAAAAAAAATATATTATTAAATTATATTAAGTATAGGTTCAAATAAGTTAAAACACAAGCACTAAACATTGCACCAATAGTTATTATATGCATTAAAGTAAGGTAATTTTAATCATTGTGCAATGTAACCTGCAATGTATTTTAACTTTGCTCCAAACTTTTGGGAATAAGTAAGTAAGTCACTAGTACGACATTCGGATTTTTTTGAATTTTTCTTACCTCTTAACATCTATACATATAAAACAACGCGAACAGGTAATTTTTATCTTTGTTATTGAAGCTATAGTATAGGTTCAAACTAAAAAAGAAATATATTTGGAGCAAAGTATCCCGCTCTTACGGTACCTATCTTGTTTGATGGGATTTGGGATAGTGAATCTAGTTGGTGCGTTCGCGAGGTTTAAATACCTAGTACATAGTTTTCAAAAGTGCCCTGGGGAAAAAAAAATTACGGAAAAACGGTAATTTTTGCTCAAAAATTGTCGGTTTTTGACAAACTCGATTTTGGTTTTTGGTGTAACTCCAGAACAAATGACCGTAGAAATGATAATAAAATATTCACTGAATGTTTATATTTGGATTTTCTATACACCATAACATTTTCAAAATATTTTTACTTATTTTGAGCTGTTTACGGGCATTTTAAATTTCCAATTTGGACGAAATTACATATTAAATAACCAAGAATAATAATTTTAGTTGGGTATTTTATTGTACCTATCTCAAAAATTTTATAATAAATATCACTTTGTATTACAGAGTCTGTATACACTATGATATGTACGTTACATTTAAAAGTGTTTAATACCTACCTCTGACCATTGATAGGTAGTAACTAGTAGGTACTTATACGTACATAATATCAAATATCAATATTATATTCTTTGTCAATTATTTCAACTTGTTAGTTCTATAAATACTAAATAGGTTAGGTATTTGACTTTAATCTTAATCAAACAAAAATCATTAACTATCTAGTCTACATAAAACCGGATAAAAGCAATATTATTAAATATATTTGAGTACAAATATATTATGTTCGGATGCAATTCACAGGTAGGGATACTCACAATATTTACAATTTTTTTTCACATTATGTTTTTGTGATATTTTTCTGTATATCGCTGTAAGTATCAACTCCAAGCATAAAACAGTCAATTTTGGGGAGTTACTAAGGCTTGAAAATGTAAAACGATATTCCTCATCATAAATAATTTTAAATTTTGAGTTTAAACTGTAATTTAAAAAGAAAAAATTAATTTAAACCAAATACATTGTCTTATGTGCCTATGGCTAAAGTTTAAATTGATGACCATTGGATATTCAAGAATGTATACTAACAATTTATCTTTAAATAGATAATAATATAACTAAAGACCTGTAGTTACCTACTCGCTATAACACAATATTTTGTATAATACATTATTTATTTTAAAAGACTATAGTCAAATTTAAAATGTCTATAGACAATTTACTTTAGACTTTGGTCTACTAAATATTAATAAAGCGACAGTTTAAATAATATGCATATTAGCTACCTACGTAAATATATAGGTATTATTTTAAATTGTACTTTTTTTTCATCATTATTATTTCATTATATTTAATGTCATATTATTATATTTTTATACAGTTAGCATCAGTTACAGTGGTATTATTTTAAAGTTGTATCTTATTTGTTTACATGAATTCTTAAATATTATATTATCAAACATTTTATGGTATAATTTGATCGATGGTAAGCATCGACGAGGGTTGGTTTTAACTGAACTAAGTGTTTATATAGGTACCTGTTGAAAAATGAATTATTATATAATTATTAGTTATGCTGAATAGATACATTTTACAAGGATTATATTCTATTAATTAAATCAAGTACCTACGAAGTACTATGTTTATATCATGGCAATAAGAAATTAATAACAAGGAAGGTAAGACAATAACAATAGTAAAAATGTACCATAATATCTTAAACTGATGTCTAAAAAAAGATATAAAACAGTTGTAATTTACTATTAACTAACATGTTTTAAAAATAGCCGAAATTAACTATTTACCACTGATTATAGTTGTGTACATTTTTTTTTAGATAATATAACCATGACTTCTAAAGTTGAGGTTGAATAACAGACAATAAGTATATTCTAAATAATTCAACACAATATATAGAAACTTAAAGCACTAAATTATGCAAATCAAAAAGAAAATCATTAGGTATTAAAATTAAATACATAAATCAAATTCTGTTGTCTCCAGTTTCTAATTATTTTAAGTGGAGGGAAAAACAACATAAAAATTAAAGAAAAACGGGCATTTTAAGCAAAATCGGTTTTTGACAAAATCGATTTTTGTTTTTGACGTAACTCTAAAACAAATAACCGTAGTTACATGAAAATTTTACTGAACATTTATATGAGTAGGTATTTTATATAGGTTCACCATAAAATATTCAAAATATTTTGACTTGTTTTGAACTTTTTACGGATTACGAAAGCGTGCAAATTATTTTGAGTTAGAAATTAATAAAAATGTTTGTTTTTAAATCTAAGATTTTAAAATATAATACAAGATTTGTTATAAGGTTATCTATCATTATCAAAAAAAAAAAAAATATCTATAAGAAAGTCAAATTAGATTTTTATGAGTGTTTGACTTTGTACAACATTGGAATATCACTCAAAATAGAATTAGAGTGAATTGACCTATTATAAAACTTAATTAACAATTATTATCTGTGTTTGAATGAGGGCATTTTACAATGATTCAGTTTTTAGTGAGTTATGACTTATGAGCATTTTTAATTTACGCTAATATTACATATATATACGCAAAACATGCTAAATAATTTAACTATTATAAAAAGCACACATACAAATACGAATAATGTTCTTACCATCATGGCTCATAAGAAGTCGATTCACTCTAATTTTTAAACCAACGGACAGCTATATACGTGATTTACTGAGCGTAAATTTGCTATAATATGTTATAAGCCCTTGTAAAACGGAGACAACAAATTACCGTGTGCCAATATAGAAATGGCGAACCCAAATGTATGGACAACCCCCTTGGCTTATGTCATAGTTTTATTTTTAAAAGTTTACCTAAAATGTTTGTTAACACGTATTGATTAGATTGATTATTACTTATGAGTTATGAGATGAATATGACTATTATACCATATTTAATTGGCAGAATAATAATAACTAATTGACATACATTGTAAATATAAATTTAAAAAGGTGAGCAAGTGAGTGTCGCTCTGCTATACAGTAGATTACAAGTGGGTCACTGTAATGGATGGTGTTAAATTTGGATTCAATGATATAATATCATTCTTTAAGAAAAACGATTCTGAGCGAAAACAGTTAGGCAGCCTATGATATTACTAAGTATATTTGATCATATGTATTGTGCGAATAAAGTAATTTATATATAAACTATTTACGAGGAACCTTGTTTTAAATTTTCAATTCTTAGCTATAAAAATTGAACATTTTATATATTGTTAACTACAAAATAATAATTAAATTTTGTTAAAATTCAAACAATAAATTCTTATAAAAAAATTGTGCTTATATATTTTTAATATTTTTCATCTGCTATTGTAACAATATATCAGGAGCCTTGCATTAAATTTTCACTCTTTTTTACGCAACAAATAAAATTTTAATAATATTTATTGAAAAAAAACCAAAAAAATTGAAAACTGACAATGTCCGTAAACAGCTCAAAACGAATCAATATTTTATGGTGAATAGAATATGAAAATATAATTGAGTAGAATGTTCATGTACCTATCTGGCTTCTACAGTTATTCGTTTTTGAATAACAACAAAATAGCAAAATCGCTACATGAGAAATCGAGTGAATATCGAATATTGTAAAAATATATACATATATATAATAACTTCAAACGCTCATAAAAATTTAATTTGATTTGCTTGTGGACATTTTTTTTTTGATAAAGGTAGACAAACTTATGAATTATCTTGTATTACATTTTCAAATCTCAGATTAAAAAAGAAAAAATTGTATAAATTCTCAACTCAAAATAATTTGCTAATTTTCGTGATTTTTCCGTATTTAGTCAAGATTTGTACTTTAAATGCGTATAAAAAAAACTGTGACTAAGGATTTTTAATTTTTTTTCAAATATCATTTTAACAATATAGTAGAATCCTTGTATTACATTTTCAAGCTTTTTTCCCTACAAATAAAGTTTTATTGACATTCATAGAAAAGAAGATTAATACAATTGGTAACTGAAAATGTTCCTAATCGTATACAGTTCAAAACAAAACAATATATTTTGAAAATTTTATCGTGTATAGAAAATGCGAATATAAACAACCAGTCAAAATGTCATGTACCTATATACGTTCATTTGTTTTAGAGTTACACCAAAAACTAAAATCGATTTTGTCGAAATCCGATATTGCGTAAAAATACCCGTTTTTCTTTAATTTCTATGTCGTTTTTCCCAGAGCTTTTGAAAACTATTTAGAATTTAAAAATTTTCTTCCCGAAAGCACAAACTAAATTCAATTACCACTCGAACCAGATACTCTTGAAGGAAATCGAAGCAATTTTACTGCCCCAAAGTCCAAACCATGATGACAGACACAAAAATAAAGAAAAATTTAAGAAAAAAACACATGGTACATTATTCAATACGTTCATCGCTCCGCTCAGAATCTAAAATGTAAATAATATAATTGTGTTTTTTTTTTTTATTGGCCTTTAATCCGTCGAATTGTGTTTATTAAGAAATAAAATGGATGAATATGCCTATAGGTACTCAGGAAAAGAACAGAAAGACAATAGTTACGTACATTTTTTTGGACCCCCCCCCCTGAATGAATCCTGGTTGCGCCATTGAAATATAGCATCCTCTTAACGATCTTATGCATAATATGATCTTATAGTACCTATATAACAAACTAGATAGGTATAGCCTGCAATGTGAATATGTCTTACTGTACGATTTGAATCTTGGTTGTATCTACAAATAACCATTACCTACATTTTTATCAAAATATGACATTTTTCGTAACTCTTAACCGTAGCCATCACGTTTGCAATACGTAAGTACGTTTTGTAGTTAGAGGAGGTATAGGTAGGTACCTAACTAAACTAATGTATTACGTTAACACATTTTGTTGAATATATAACTAGCAAATTACGAATCTGTAACCATGCTACATTTAGAAAAATGTACCTATGTGGCTGTGCATATAAATATATAATATTATATTTCAGTTTTATACGTTCGTTTATTGATGACGTACGACGTAGTCACCTACGAGGGGTTGCTATGTTTCATTTATGAACCACAATAGTTTTGTTTTTCAAGAATATACTATGGACAATTGGACAAATTATATAGGTACCTTGTACCTACCTAGTAGAGATACGTATACCTACAATGTAGGTACTAATTATAATCTTATAATCGTAGGTAACATTTATTTGTAGTTTAGTGTTTTTAAATGGCTGGTATTAATGATTTTTTTCAAAAATGGATAGGTATTAATAGTATATAGGTACCCACCTCGACCTCAGTATTATATACCTATAATAAATTATAATGTATAATTTTGTATTTAATTTTTTTTTAGAACACCAATAAATGTACCAATACAGCGTTGACCATAGATAAAATATTTTGACATAGGCCCCTTAATTTGCAATGGACGTAATACGTTTAGGAATTTCTTTTCCCGAAAATGATTGTAAATATAAAAATGTTATTACCTTGCATATTTTATTGTATAAATATAATAGGTAGATATTTTTAATTGTATTTGATCCAAAATCTTGAATTTAGACATTCAATCAATAAAAACGTCGACACATTGAATAGAAATCTTAAATCTTACAATATCTATAATAGTAGACGTTATGTTTTAAACTAGGTTAGTAGGTTAGTTTGTTCAACAAACTTTGTGGTAAATTCAGTTAGGTACAAAAGTTTAACCGTATCAAACTGGTATGTTGATTTTGAGCCTATTGTATATATAAATATTTAAATTAGGTACCAAAAACAATCATCGAATTATTATTAACCTTGTATTTGTGTAGTTACGATTATTATTGATGTATATTCAAGACTTTCTTTCTTTTTTTTTAAAAAAAAATCATATTTCAAGGAAATTTAACCTAACCTAACCTATACATATTTGGAAAAACCTTGATTTTATGATATAGCTTTTCAGTTATTACTATTATTTTTTTCGCATCATTGCATTAAGGGTTTTATAGCTAAGGCCTTTTTTTCTATAATTGTCAATAAAATTGTATTTGTTAGGTAAAAATGTGTGAAAATTTAATACAAGGCTCCTGATATATTGCTTAAATGGCAGTTAAAAAATATTAAAAAAAATACACACAATTTTTCTTTAAGAGTATTTAAGGCTGGAATTTTGAAAAAATGTATCAAATTTAAAATTTAATAATTATATTGTAGTTAAAAATGTATAAAATGTTCAACGTTTATAGCCAAGGGTTGAAAATTTAAAACAAGGTTCCACGTAAATAGGTTATATATAAATTACTTTATTCACAATAATATCATCAAATATAGGTACTTATAGTTATATCATAGGCTGACTGACTGACTGACTGACTGACCGTCTTCGCTCAGAATCGTTTCTCTTATACAATGATATTACATAATTGAATTCAAATTTAATACCGTACATTATACAGTGACCCACTTGAAACCTACTGTACAGTAGAGTGACATCCACTTATCCACTTTTTTTTTTTTTTAAATGTTGAACATTCTTTGGTTGACGAAATTTACTTACCTTCTATTAATTTGTTATTACATTTACTTACTATTCAATTTCAATTTTTAAGTTAAACATTCTAGAACGTTTTTTCACGAACGTTTATCTGCTAGGTATATCGATTTGTACTACTGACTATACTGTTTCTGAACGCGGTTGCAATGTGAAACAAATATTATAATAGTTTTCTGTTTTACTTTCATTTATCGTAATTGTATTATTGGCGACAACTATTATTGCGTGGTTATCTGTTAAAAACTTATTACCTATGATTCCGTCTCCGGATATCAGAAAAATTTTACTAACTACTTAAAATTCTGTTTCAAATGCTTTATTATCTATTATTAAATCTATTTCTGTTTTTCCTATTGTGGACACTATATTTTCATTGATACCCTTTAAATAATTTTTTTCTTTTTCATTAATTTCAGTAGGTATCTCCCTTTAAAGCATTAATTTTGATAATGTTCAGATCCGCACCTGTGTCAACTAATAATTTAATTTGATCCTTATTGAAACTGGGTGATTTTAACGTAATATGACTATCTATTAATCGAGTTGTGATGTGGAAAATTCGTTTTGTAGGTCTTGTACCATTTCTTGGACTAACCTAACCTAACCTGAGGTTGTGCCCTGGAGTTTTTCGAATTATTTTTCTGTTTCGTAAAACAGTTCGCAATTTCATTTCCTACTTTATTACAAAAACTGCAATGTACATTTTGTGCGCTACTACTGCCTACAGGATTATTTTTATTGCCGGTATTACGGGCGCCGTTGCTGCGATTATTATTATAAGTGTTTTGTTGTGTACTCGGCCGACCTACTGTCTGCCAACAGTCCCTTGCAAAATGATTAGATTTTCCGCATGTGTAACATCCGGTTCTAATCTGATTAGTATTATAAATCTCTCTAGACTCTAACAGTGATCACCCCTACCACAAGATGTTTAAATAAATCATTATAAATAAATTGACATACCTGTAGAAAAACGTCATAAACTTATCTATTGGTGGGTGGGATTAAGCCCTACAGTGAATATTAATAATTAATAAAAAAGGCTAAAAATTCCTATACAAAAATTTTATTTTAAATAAATATGATAGGTAGCTAAAATATTGTCTAAATAAAATATAATTCATAATTATTAAAAATGACTGAAAATTAAGACATAAAAATGATACATTTTGTAAAAACATTTGATTTCTGATTCTTTTGTTATGCCTAAACACATATTTTTAGCCCTTGTTCAATTTTTTTTGTAAAAATTGTACCAGTTTGGATGTTTAACAATTTAATAGTTGCTATTATGAATTTGATCTCTGTAGTGCTTCAATGAACATCCAAATATTTAACTGGAAGGAATTGCCACTGTTTGGTGGCCATATCAAACATGTGGATTTTCTAGTAAAAACAATAATATCTGAATAAAAAATGCATTAACTTAAAACAATCAATTATTATCATCGTTAAATATTACACAAATTGGGCTATCTATATAGCATCATAAAGATAGCTTAAACCCTGTTTGGGTAAGAGTTTGTGAGTTTAGAACATCATACCATTTATAGCATATTTATTCAAAATTTTAGTTTGCCGCATAAATTACTGCGATAACTGATAATCAACATGTTATCTAATATCCACGTTGTGCGCACGATACCAACTGTGCATGCTCACCACGAGCGCTGCATTCCTGTATTCAAAAGCTCCTCTAGTTATTACTGAAATACAGAAACTGTTTTTGAGAAATGTAAACTAAAATATGTATTTATTGAATTTTTTTATTCAACAAACGTTTTTAAAATTTTAATTATTTAAAAAAGAAAAGTACTGAATAGGAAATCGAATAAGAGAACTAAAATAACTATTAAAATAGATATCAGAGAAATAACTTGTACAAAATATAAAAATGAGGTGATATTAAAAATATATTACCCATTTTTTCTTATTTATTCCGCGTTCTCTATTACGACTCACGAGAATATTTCCCTCAGAATTATTATAAGTTTTGGAAATTGTTCATATATGATTCTTATTTATTATTAAATGTAATTGATCATTGATACAAAAAAAAAATTATCTATGATTATAATCACGGATTTTTAATAACACCAATTGAATTTTTTTGAGTAATGATTTATAATGTGGTTCACTTTGGGCCCATACCATAATATCCCCCCTAAAACCGTGGTATCTTCAATTTGCCCATACTTACTACTAGCGTTCGTAGGGGTATGCTGTTGGAACTATTTACAAAGTTGAAACGTCTGATAAGAGTCTTTGAAAACCATGCTTTTTTTATTCGTGGTTAATTTTTAATATTTGTTTATGTAAACTGCACGAGCTACGTTGTTGCACGCACGAAAAAGTATGTACTTACTGGTTTTATAACACTCTATAGATTATCATTTAACTCTACTAACTCTACTAATTCAATTAAAAAATTGGTAATTGGTTTATTTTTAAAAACATAATATTTAACATTACTTTGTTTCATCACCTGCAATTATATTCCTATATTATATCTCATTTATGGTAAAAATAAAATGTTTCTATTAAACACACTTAAAATATCACTCTAAATAAAAATACTTACCTACTTCAATTTACAAATAAATATATATGCAAATATATACTCAACCACACACTTAATATGGTAACGGTAATTTTTCATTAGGTAGGTATTATAATAATCTTATTTCCATATGTATACCTAGTCAATTTATATGTCACATGTCTTATGTGACACATACATTTACTATGCATACAGACATTAGTGATATATATTATATTTCCTACATTGTAGGTATTGAAGATATCTAGCAGCTGGTGATGTCCATTTCCAGCTTGCATTTCACACCATCCAAAACTGTTCTCATCTCAACACAGTAATTATTACAATGAATTTATGTTCTTTTAATTATCTATTAGTAATATTACTCAACCTTATATACTTATACATACCTAGGTAATATTTTATAATTATTGTTAATCATATTAATTTATTGTATTAGGTATTGAGATAATAGTGTCCATCGGTATTCATAGACTACAGTGACTTTACAATTGTGCGTGCAGGTAACACACGGTGATTGTGCACGAAAAATAGGTAATCATTATAATATATTGTTCAATACATAATGACACTAACATACATAATTTTCTAGGAGCCATCCACCAAGAAATGAAAAACATATTTCTTGTCACTGTCGTCGGGGCAATGGTTGCGTTTGCATGCGTTACTTACGCGTGCAACGAGGCTGTGTGCGCATCTATTGTCTCTAAGTGCATGATCCTACAGTCGTGTAAGTGCGACATGGTAAACTGTTCGTGCTGCAAAGAATGTTTCAGTTGCCTCAGCAATCTGTACAGTGAATGCTGCTCATGCGTGGGTGAGCCGTAAACATAGTGTTAAGTTAGGTGTATGTCGGTTTGGCTAATCGGGTTCTGTCTGTGGACTACCTGTTATTGATTGTTTGTCATGATTTTTCATTCCTTCCATACAACACTATCGATATATTAATGTTGATAACTTACTGGTCAACAATAAACAATTACATCTTCAGTTGTGCCCATTACCATCATAAGACACTGTAGTACTTTACATACAAATAGCTTTTGCTTTAAAATTTGTTCAAGAGTTGTATGACGGTTTATTACTGTTAAATATTTCGGAAGTAAAACAATAACCATAGTTTAATCATAAAATAGTCTGATGATCTTACCCAATTACATTTATGATCAGGTATCATGAATGTAGGAAACTAAATCATATAGGTATAGGCACTATTGTTAGTAAAATTGAATTCCATAACCTAAGTATTTTTACATCATTAATGGCATTACTATTTTCTTGTATTTAGATTTGATTAAAACTATTAAGTAAACAAATTCTTCTTTTTATTTATGAGACAAAGTAATTAACTTCCTACTTAATAGTTAATGTGAAATTATTATCAAAAATTTGAACTCTGCAATATGTGCAGTACTTAATATAAAATATAAACACTTCCTCTGATAGGTAATATGAACATATTTATATAATACATTACTAATTATTGATGTTCCATGATTTTAGACATGTGTCCAGAACCAAACGTTACTGTTGATGAATTGAGTAAAAAAAGTCAAGTTGAAGATCTGCCAGAACCCATAGTAACTTTGTTTACTGCTCTTGCTTCGGAACCAGATCCACAACAACGATTTGAATCTCTAACATACCCCATCGATTTAGACATTAAGATGTTCAAACCAGATTTTCAGAAAGACTTCATGTCGCTGCAAAGTAAATGACATTTAACTATCTATAAATTTAAAATAATTACTAATGAAATTTGAAATTTAGACAACTCAGCCGAAGATGTATCTTCTATAGTAACAGTGAATTGTTCTGTTGTATTCATGAATAAATGTTCAACTTGGATTAAATGTAAGGCAGATTGTATAACAATGGGTGCTAAAAGCTACCGCTGGTTCCATGATGGATGTTGTGAATGTGTTAATGAACGGTGTTTGAATTATGGATTAAACCAGAGCCGGTAATTTATCATGAGTTTCTCATTATATTTTATACATTGCTCTAAAACTTTTTATTTTTAAGGTGTAAGTATTGCCCATTAAAAGAAGCTGTTATGCCAGCAACAAGTAATCTTGATTATGGTGATGATGAAGATGACGATGAAGAAGTGATACAATAAGTAATGAATATTTAATACTAAACAATTACTTTTAAATTTGTATAGGTATATTATAAGTTTGATGTTTTTTTTTTTTTTTTTATATTTTTTTGTTGTTTATAATATCAACAAATTCCTATTCTACTTTTAACTACTTAGATGAGAAAGTTTACTTGCATAAACAAATACTTTTAGTTGTTATATCGTGGATTTGACTGTCAAATGATTGATCGATTATCTTATTTTGATTTTAGTATTGACTATTGTATTTATGTTTAATAATTAATTCTACAAATTATAAATAATATTGAAACTTTGTATTCCCTTTTATATGTTACTGTATACGCTGTACAGAGTTATAAAAAATCAAAAATCAGTTCAGTTTAGTTTTTTATATTTATAAGACTCGTTTGTTTTTAGTAAATTTTCAACATTTTATATTTATAAAATATTAAATTTACCAGAATTTTGCATACAATCTTTATTTTTTAAGTTTTTATGTATGTTTTGCCATACTTGTTTTTAATTAATAATTTAATATTTTAAGCAAACATTTTTTTTTTTTTTTTTAAATGTTCTTATTCAGATAAGTGTAGAGGATACTCCAGGTTTTGCAAGTCTGCAAAATTGTATTGCCCTACTCTGCTGTACTAAAATTTTAAAATTTTAATTTTCTATATTTATATAAAAATAATAATGTAATAATATTATTTTTGCTATGGATAAGTCTATTTTAAATAGTATGTTGTAAAATTAATGATTTATGATGTTATTTGTTCAAGTACCATCCTAATACGGATGAATTGAGGCAGTTATTCTCAATTCACAATTAATTATAGTATGGTGTGTATTCCAGTTAAATTTATTGTATGGATATTGAATTGAAAATGTTAATTTTTTTGTTGGTATACACTATACATGTTATATTATTATAGTTATTACTTTGACACTACAGGGTATTTCATATATTCAAAAACCAGCATTCAATTTAAACATTTATATTTTTTATTTTGTTAATTTTAATTATTGTTAAAATACTTAACCTGTCAATTTTGTATACCTATTTAATATTTATACAATGTTGGAAATATTAGGTAAAATAATTGTTTATTGAAAATAAAATGTCTTTCTTAATATACATAAATATTATGTTATCGTCTTTAATTTATCTTAGAAATTGTACAGTAAAAAATAATTGTATACCTAATTTGTAAAGAGTGATGAAAAGTAAAAACTCTTTATCAATAATTCTGCCATTGGCTTTCTTTTAAAAAGAAGGTCAATAATTTTAAATTAAAAAAGCTGAGATCACATGTTTGCCTCTGCTGCACGGTAGATGTTTGAGTTCAATGTTATGTCTTTGTATACAAAAAAAGATTTTATGCGAAGATGTTCTGTCAGTATTCAGTCTATATCAAGTAGTTACTAAAATATAAAATTGTACAGAAACAGTTAAGTCAGTTGAAAAATCTATTAGGTTCTTATCAAATTGATGATTTTAGTGTCAAGAAGAATTAACTATAAAAAAAATTTCAATAATGGAAAAAAACTTGGAACCATGGAATAAATAATAATAAACTTAATAAATAGGTCAATATACTAAAAGAAAAATTAAATAACCAAGAACAAGCGATGCTAATTCTAAGAAATATCGAACTTTCTAAAGACACAGAATTAAAATATAGCGGTTATTGCTGAAATTATTATGGATGAAAATACAAACAGTAGCAATGTGGTGAAAAATGCCTTGTCCTCTTGGGCATGTTCAGAGAGAGTCAGATATTGTGTCATAGTTTAAGACTATCTAAAAAATATTGTGAAGTTATAACGGAATAAGTATCGGTATAGCTTAAAAAATAAAAGTATTTTATATTGTGTTTAACATCATAACATTAAATTTATTTATTTTACAATTTATAGTAACTATGTACACCTAATTTATATTTATTTTAATTTAAAATATCTATTAAAAAATTCAAATATGGAGAAACTATGGTGTTAATTGTTTTATATTAAATAAATTTCAATATTAAAATCAAAATATCAAATATACTGTATACACTATTTGTCTATATAACACTATATTGATTGTGCTATAAATTAAATAAGTATTAAACTTTATTAATATAAAGAGTTAAAAAATATATAATAACTATATATTATGCCTATTATTTATGAATATAAAATAACCTGCACATGATATGTGGTTTGTTTCATACTTTAACATCACCCTTAATAAGTCTGTTGGGATCAAAATTAATTTTTAAACGTATCCAGCTAAAAATGACAATTTCCCTCTTTTCAACTGTTTCTGAAAATTTTGAAATAATCCGTTATAGTTTAAAAACTTGGAGCACTTTTTTGGGCCATGCCTAATAATTTCAGAAAACTAGAAAGAATATAATATGCAGAATGCAGTTATGACATTTTTATTGTAAAAACCAAATAAAAAGGATAAACATCAATTTATAAGCCACAATAATTGATAATAGCTTACCCTACAATAATTTACATTCAAGGGACAAGGATTTAATGTTTAAAGAACAAAGTTTTATTAATTGTACCTTTCCTACAATATGCGATAATAGGAGGAGGGGCTTTATTGGATTAGCCCTCCCCCCAAATGTCCATAGCCCCCCAAACATTTCCTACATTTTGTTTCAAGCTTATTCAATATTATCAACCTAAGGCTTTAGAC
The DNA here is from genome assembly GCA_949089665.1 of Macrosiphum euphorbiae. Lineage (NCBI taxonomy): Eukaryota > Metazoa > Arthropoda > Insecta > Hemiptera > Aphididae > Macrosiphum > Macrosiphum euphorbiae. The sequence goes on from CARXXK010001029.1 coordinate 2,479,630, forward strand.
CCCCAATCCCAAATTCTATTTGCGCCTATGTATCCTACATTTTTATAGTGTAAATTAATTGTAATTGGACTTTTTTCCCTCCAAATGTATTTCTTTAGTAAATTTCAAATTTCAAAGAAATTAAGTTTGAATCGAATAACTTTATAATTCCCCTTTTGTTTATGCACTTATATTATTATTATTATTATTATGCACTTAAAATTGTGTTCAAAATATACTTAATTTAATTAATTAATTTATTTATTTCCGAATTATTCGCGACGATAACACGTTATCACTAACATCGAGTACTACTTTTATACATATACAAGACGAAGGGCCAATTACTAATTTAAGCCAGGAAGTTTATTTTTACAAATTTTCCAATTTCTTTATTTTAGACCAAGGCGATAGTCAATAGCCAATTATTAGCCATTATTAAGTCATTATAAGTCATTTTACATTTACTATTTTATTTGACCATTAAAAAAAAATATTATTCCTAACACACTTTGTATAATAAATGAAAGTCTTGCCAACCGACAAAATGGCGGCCGTCCACAGCTGAGTTTCATTTTGTAACAAAGTAAATTGTATAGGAGTTCCTTGTCTAGTGTCGTATATAAAGTCTGTGGGAAATATGTCCAACCCATTATTTGTGTACGATTGCTGATAATACGGACATCTGAAACATAGAGCGTCATCAGTGTTAATTGGATATAATATTTGGTTTGCAGCACCGTTTGGTTTTTTTTATTCAGATCGCAAAACGTAAGTTAAACTATTTTTATAAGTATAATTTCTATTGTGTACCATCCGTTTTTTGAATCTTTTTATGATTAACAGTATTTACTAATTGTTAACCTAGGTCTAATGATGGTTTGGACGAACAACTCGATGATTGTTTCTTGAATATGTTTTAAACGTGAAATTTCACTCAATCAAGGCTTGTTGGTCATTCTTGAAAGTAAAATTGTGAAATCGATTAGTCATTTAATTGTAAGTTTACCTACCAGTATAATATTATTATAATAACATACTAAATCAACTGAGCATATGTATTGTGCATGGGCTACTGTAGATATTAAAGCGATTATTTTAAAAGTATTGTAATGGCATTGATTATAGTATAATTTATTAATCAATGGTATTACCCTTACATAATTAACTCATTAAAATTGTTTTGCATACCTTCTTAAATAACATGTTATTCTTAAATTGTAAACTTAATATTAGGTTATTGTTTGGTACCTAAATACATTTGCTGAATGATTATTACTAGGTACCTACCATGTTGAATGTTGATGGTGTTTTTATAATTATAATTGGTTTATTATGCAGTCCCCAAATGGAAATTTAAACATGATTATACAAAAATTTAGTGTACAGGACCTAGAATTAAGCCAAATAATACATCATAGTAGAATCTGGATTTTTGATTCAGACCTTGCTCATCTGGTCATACCTAGGGCGGTTCGATTGTTTCAAATAATCTATTGTAGCATCGATTAATCGATTATTATTTTTAAAAGTATTCATCACCGATTAATCGCATTACCGATTAATCGAAAACTATAGGCCATAATGAAATATAATAATTAACTATTATGATACTTGCTAAATAGTCAATAGATAAGGATTTATTTTAATTTTAATACAAGCACTGTGAGTTTTACTACTTTTAATCTTTAAAATTTTTAATACATTTCCTAAAATAGTAGCATAAGTCATAACTCATAACTACAAATTAGAGCCTTTTCACAAAAATTGATAACCCATCTACATACGATTACAATTTCAGTTTTTGGCACCACTTTAGATCTTAAAATGTATGTCACTAGTTATGTCATATTCTTAGCTCCCCATTAAAATGTGGTTGTTATTAAATATATGTTAGGCCCTAGGGCCTGGGAAAATGACCTGTTTGCACTGTAGCTCTTGGACGGCACACACAAAGACAAAATGTTATCTATCATCATTCTAATCATCAAACAGAATACCCTTTATACTTCTTAGTATTTCAAAAGTATATTAAATATTAATCTATTATATAATATATATATATATATTATATATAATAATAAGCTATTGCATTTTTTGGGAAATCTTAAATGAGTTAAAAAATAAACTTAAACCTTCCAGGAAATATAAAAGAGCTATACGCCTATACTTGAACCAGTTAAAAAGCGTTAAACTTTTATTGATATTTTGTTTTAATCGATTAATCGATTGTTTTTATCGATTAATATATTTTTTTAATAGATTTATCGATCAAATTAATCGATTAATCGATAGATCCTTGACTATTTCAACAATCGAGCACTCTAGCACTCTTTGATGAAAATCTTCTATTAATCGAAATTTCCGATTATTTAATACTTTGGACAATCGATTATATTTTATGACAATCGAACAGCCCTAGTCATACTTATTGTTAATCCTGGTTATAATTATTCAGTTTGAATTGATTATTATATTTATAATATAGATTACATAATACATATATATGTGTTGTAAATAGAGACAGTTATATAATATAACTACCTTGTCCTTAATAAGCTGTTTATGAATAGCATAAGAAATGCTGGTAGTACTATGTTATTGCCCCGCTGCAATCAACGAACAAACACTTTTGACTGCTGAAAATTGTAGAATAATAGAATAATAATTGAATAGAATAATAGAATAATAATTGTATAGATAGGTTATTGTCATCACTCATCATCCAGTAAAATTTTTTTTACCCTACCTCTGTAGCTCACTCTCAAAAGGTGGAGAAAATGTTATATGTTTCAACACGGAAGAAACAAATTACATCTTAGTACTGGTGCTAAATGTGGCAGCCAGAGCTTAGTGAAAAGAATACTTTAGATACAATTTTATTGGATATTTCAGAATTTTGGCCTAGGTACGTTGTGATAACATATAAATGTATATACCGCTTTTGTAAGTTAAATAATACAATTTTTTAATAGGTAGGTATTTGATTATTAATGTTTTTTTATAATTTTTAATATATCAATATTTTTGTAACTTATAATAATTAATTAAAAATAAATATATTATAATTCTAGCTGACCCCGTGCACTTCATTGCCCTTAAAAAATTACAACCCTTTAAACCATTAGGATTGTTCAAATCCTTTTGGATGTAACTCACAGCAGTAAGTACAATTCAGCCAACCTGGTAGGCAATCTGACTATGTTGAATCGCAGACATTGTGCGACAGCATATCAAGTAGATAGGTATATCTAATATATAACAATGTCGTGCCACAGTGTTTGTTATTGAACTCCTCCAAAACGGCTTGACCGAAACTAAAGAATGTTCTAATTATTAATAGGTGTATAAATCTCTAATGAAATGGATGAAGTATGATAGAGAAAATCGGAATAAGCATTTACCAGACTTAATGGAATACTTTCTGTTAAAAATTGTTTCCCATGAATTTTTTAGGTGTACTGTTGATAAAGAACCACTTTTGAAGTTAAATAACAATTGTAACTGTATAAGATTTTTCTATTTGATTTTCTTATTTTTTCAAAATATATTATGTTGGTAGGTAGAAAATATTTAGAAGCTTATGCTGTTCATACAGTCCTTGGTACTGAGTTAGAAACACCAAATTGTACTTGTTGCAGTATGTTTTAAATTTTAATTATGAGCAAAAGAGCAAAACACCATCTTCCTCTTTTGTTTAAAATAATCACAAATCAGTGGAAAACTATACCAGTGATTATACCACTAAATAATTATGGTGAAACTTACTTACTCGATGATGGTTTGAGTAAAAAATATGACCGGATTTAATAAAATATTGAGAATTACTTTTAATACCACCAAGATCAAATATGCGACTATCATCGAGTAAATACGTTTCACCATAGCTATTTAGTTTTATAATTATTTGTATAGTTTTCCACTGATTTGTGGTTATGTTAAACAAAAGAGGAAGATGGTGTTTGGCTCTTTTTTTCAGTACTTTTGTTCGACTCTTTCAGCCAGTTCATCTCGATCACACTCTTGCTCCCGTTGCAATTCACGATTTAATGTATCATGCGTGGGCTTCCAGTATGAGAGCTGAGAGAATAGTTAAACGACCAATGTTTGCCGCGTCTCCTTCAGTAGTGATGGCGTCACGCTATTGGATGTACTCGTCTGATCGTAACTTCGACTGATTGAAACAAATGCGATTGAGACGCTCTATTAATATTATAATTAAAAAAAAAAAAAATAATAATAAATAAACAGTAACCATTAATAAACAAAAATTTCTATGGTAAATCTCATTATTCCTGTTTGAGCACGACCGGGGTTGATCAATTCCATTTTTAAATTAGCCTATGACACTCACAAAGTTTGTGGCTTTCTATTGCTGAAAGAATTTTCGAAATCGGTTCAGTAGTTCCAGAGATTACCCTCGATAACAGTAACTAACAATTCCTCTTTATATAATAGTATAGATGAGTGTTATATATTAGCGGTATTATGGGAAGGCGATAACAGACCATAACCAAAATGATAGTTTTTTATTTGAGTAGAATCTGCACAGCTGATTATTGTTTGGTTTAATCCTGACTTCCAGTAATCCACTTTTTCCCACCAAGTGCAGATTTATGAGACATTTATAGAAGAAGCTAATTTGTTAACAAATTTATTGATGTCAATAACTTATCTCAAGAGTTTAACAAATTGAAAGAGTATACATACCTGTTTTAAATGAATAAACCAAAAAAATAATGAACCTAAGTAGGTATATTTGTGTAAAAATAATTTATGTTGCTATTATTTGTAGTACCTATTACAAATGATGATGAAATTTATTATAATTAATTAAATAATAAATATGTGTGTACCGAGGTGTGTACATAATATTAAGTACATGAAATGATGAAGTAGTATTTTAAACTATATTATTGCATTAAAAATAATTGATTTTTTTGTCCCATCTTTTTTGTTATATATATGTACTTACTTGTTAAACTATAATTTGTTTTATTTTTATTTTAGGCAGATAGGTATTAAACACATTCATGAGTTGGTATAGGATTTAAGTCTAAATAAATTAAAATAAATTGAGAAGCTGTTAAGCTGAACCAATATGATACCAAACAATCCTGCTCCAACTCAAAAAACAAAAGTTATGAATCAAAATCTTGTAGAAGTCTCTAACTCTAGACCGGTTGAGCAGGTGCCGGTTGTACGACAGCAAATTAATTTACGACCACCTCGATTTCAGATACCCTGTAAGTCTTATACATCAACAAGACCAAATCAATTACAACCTATTGTTGAAACCTCAAGTACAGCTATACAATTTGAAAACTTTCCATTCTTTAAGATATTACAACAATTATCAAAGCCTATACAATTCGAGACTGGGTCTTCCAATATGACTCAAATATTAAATGTACCAGATTATATTAAACATTCTGTTTTTGAATCATGGAATATTGACAGACAAGAATATAAAATTCAAATAATTTTAATATTACAACAAATTGAAGTTAATGAAAATGTTAATAAACGTTTACCTTATAATATTACAGTTTCTGTAAATGGACATCAATGTAGTTTACGGCAAAACAATGATCCTATAGATATTACTCAACAAATAAATTTAACTTGTTTACCGCATAGATTAGAAATTACATGGTCAGAAGAACCACTCAAATATATGGGTTGTGTTTGTATGGCCCAAAAATTGACTTGGAAGGATCTGCTTGTAGAACTTGAAAAAAGACCCAAATGTGCCTCTGATAAAACTAAAGTACTTATTAAAAAATCAATGGGAAATGATGACGATATGCTTGTAGATTCCCTGGTTGTTTCTATTAAGGATCCACTATCTAAATTAAGAATGAAACTTCCTGCTCGAGGTGTAGACTGTATGCATTTAGAGTGTTTTGATGCAATACAATTCTTAAAGATGAATGAACAAAAGCAAACATGGAAATGCCCATTATGTAGAAACAAAATTAAATTTGAAAACATTGTAATATGTGAATATTTTTTAAAGATACTTCAAAGTAAAGATCTAATAGAAGAATGTGATAATGTTTTTTTTTTCAAAGATGGCACATGGTCTGTGAGAAAAAATAGAGAATTTTCAAAAATATCTAGAATAAATGCCTGTAGATCTACAAACAATATAGAAGAATTTACATTGTCAGATTCTGATGATGAAGATAGTAATAGGAACCTAGATAATGTTGATAATGATGAAATTATTCTAAAAACAAAACGTTTTAAAAATAATGGAAGTAGTACTGTAGAAACAAATAATAGACATCAAGTAAAAGATAAATCAAAAACGGTTTTATGTGTTATAACATTAGATTGAAATAATGCGATTCAGTTCTTACTGATATTAAATAGTATACAATTTGTTATGTTAATAACTCATTTTTAAAAGTATAGTATAACTAGTAATGATTTGTATTTTATCAAAACTGAATTAATTGTAAATAATATGTAGGTACTCTTAATAATGTATATAATAACTTTAAATGCCATAAATAATTTTAATTCAGTAATTATTGTAAATAAATCATTTTTTCAAATGTTAATGTATTTATACATCATTTCAAATATTAAGGTACCACATTACAACCTACTACTGAATATGATTGTGGTTGTGGACATGGTAGCTAGAGAGATTATTTCTTATCAGAATATAATATATTTAATTATTATTTTTGATAACATAAAAACAACTGATAGCTTTAAGTTCCCATGAAATAACTTAGGTTAAAATGATTTTATTATAGAATCAACATTTGTATATTTTAATAAAACTCCGAATTCCGAATTGTATGATGACTTATATTTACAGTATTTTTCATTTCTGTATAATTATGTTGTATTGTTGCATCATTGTATGAGAATAAAATGTATTATTTTAAATATATGTTTCTATTTTTTATTTACTTTATATCCAATCTATTTGTGAGCAATTTTTTAATTTTTAAGTTTAAATATGTAGTTAATCCTCTTTGGCTTAGGTAACTTAATTAGTTAATTATTTTTGTTTTTAACTTGATAAATAGTTTGGTTAAGATTTTTATTGCTGTAACTTAACTTTTTAGAGTTAATTATCATTGCCATGCAGTTAAGTTAATTTTCTTTCATGTGAAACCAACTAGACAATACTGATTACTTTATTTTTATTTTTTTCAATTTTGGTAATTTATTTACTAATTATATATAATAATAATCTAATTTTTCACAGTTTTAAACATCTTGGTAAATATTTGTGTATATCAAAATACTAGAGCAGTTTATGATTTAAAAATATTGTAACTTGAAATAAAATTATCTTTTTTTTAACTGAGTTAAGTTTATTTGATTTTCTTTCTTAACTTTCACCTTACCGGGTTAAGTTTTTTTTGGTTAACTTTTAACTTTTAGTTGAAGGCAATTAAATTGAGTTAACTTAACTTGCCACAGTTAATTATTTTCATTAACTTGCCCACATTTGTCAAATATTTCCTTTTAAAATTATTTAAATATAAATACAAATACCTTTTAAATCTATTCAAAATTTAAGTAAACAAATATGGTTTTTTTCAAGTGCTATAACATTAATTCCAATATATTATATTAACTACTAAAATCAATTAAATAAGAAGACAGACCATATTTTAAAGATGCAAGATAAAATCCAATCCAACCAGTGGTGGTCAGTCTCTCGTATGCCATGGTATATGGGAGTGAGAAGCAGACAGGGGTTTCAGTATTCATTCAATTTGTTATCTACTTGTATTTGGACGAAACCTTATTTAAAAGTTTTCAGAAATTAGAACCATTATAAAATAACATTTTAGAAACAAAATTTAAAATAGTAGATATATTCCAAAATATTGGTAAATGGAATTTGGAGTCTACCACTAGAATGAAAAAAGTATTTAGTATTCTAGAATAAAATTACAAATAAAAAGTATTTTTTTAAGTATTTAAAATACATTGGTCTTAAAGTATATGAGAAGTATTTTTGATACAAAAAAAGTATTTAAACACAAGTATTTCAATGCTTAACATGACTGTCTATAGGTATGAAATTGGTGTTAACATAATAATTTGTATGTATATACCTAGTACCTATTAATATTTTATTAATTGTAAATGAAATTCAAATTGTGCTAAGTGGTCAACTGGTAGACATCTAAAATTGATAAATTAAAAATATAAATAGCATTTTATTATAAACATTTAAATTCTACCCAGGTACGTTTTTTACTACAATATTAATTTATGTATATTTATAGGTATATTGTGTATTTGTTGAAAATTTGATGATATTTAAGCAGTATAAAAATATTATGTAATGTGTCATGTATAAAATCTTTGATTTAATACTGTATTGTGTATGTCAGCTCACTACTTGTTTTCTCTATCCGACCCACGCTCAATATAGCAAATTTTACTTTGGTAATAATGATTGAAATCAAATAATTTCTAAAATTAGGATAAAATGAAATCTTATAACATTTAAAGATAAGATTATTATTTAGGTCATCTCACAAATGTTTTATAATATTATAATTTTAAAGCTAGTTATGAGTTTTTTAAATTGTATGAAAAATTTACAATTTCAATATAATCATAAATTGCTTTAAGAATAAATATAATTAAATGCTTGTAAGATGCCCTAGATAATAATCTTACCTTTAAATTTTATAAGTGGTAATTTCACTCTAATTTTAGAAATTATTATGATTACCTATAATCATTATTGTGAAAGTAAAATTTGCTGTGTAGCGTAAGGGTCAGGGAGAGAAAACAAATAATGTGCTGACATCCTTTTTATTAAGCCTAAGATATTTAATTACAGGAGATTCGTTTTCCTTTTTAATGTAACTGTTTAAAGTTTTCAAGGGATTCTATAGTCTATATTGCCCACAATTTTGAAAACTATAGTACAGTCACAGTGGAGTAAATTGGTCTGAATTGTAAGAGTTGCAATCAGTTCTAGGTTTAATTGATATTTGGGTGCTTAGCCCCCACGTCCCCCTAAAATGTTTTGTTTTATTCTAAATTTAATATTACAAGTACATAAACCCAATAAAACTATTTTAAGTTTTAACCTTAAAGACTTGAACACACATTGTCATATTGTATGTATTAGTAATTGGTACATATTATGAATATGCCCTATGAATAGGGTATATAATTACTTACCGTAAATAAAATATGTATATTTTTCCCAAAGAATATATGAATGCAAAAAATATAACAAATCTTTTATTTTATAAAATGTATATTTTAAATAACAGCCTCCCATCTAGATTTCTATAATATGTTCTATTTATATTTTTATGTAATAGATACAGTTTCTATATATATATATATATATAAGTACAGATTTAAAATATTAGTTAGTTTTTTACTGTTTGAAGTATACCACTAATTTCGAAATTTTCTTCCAAAATGCTGTGGAAATATAATGTTATTTGATTGATATGATCCAAACCAACTTGAAAATAAAACTAAAGCATTTTTACTTTTTTGACCAGCATCTCTATTAAGGTTGTAACTTTTCTACATAAATATGTAATATAATTAATATTAAAATTAATTTTAACAAATACCATACACAGTTATTCATTTTACCAAAGAGTATAAAAATGAGTGAATATTGACTATTGTGTACAAAATTTAAAATTCCACAAATTGAAATTATAATTGTTTTAATCCTTATTTCATGTTTAGTGACTGTATGCACATTGTACATATTAGTCAAAAATCAAACTTATATCATTAGCTTGAAGATTAAATTGTTATGTAATATATAAATATAAACTGTACATGAATACTAAATATATGATATGAAATTAATTATTCACTATATTTACTAATTTTTGATCTTTTTCCTGGGGAATGGAGGTTTTCTTCAGATAAGCTAATATTGTTCTCTATATTTGTATTAGTATTTTTCTAATAAGCAGGTACAACAATTAGAACCAAAATAATACAAAAAATATAAACCAAAATAAATTTAATTTCCTCAATAATTTAATATTACCTTAATAATTACTTTTAAAATTAACTTACAGATAAAATATAAATTGTTTTATTTGTCAAAATTGTAGTTTTAATACAATATAAATCAGTAACATATTTTAAGGGCTACTTTTAACTTAAGGGGTATGAATAGTAATAATCTATGAAAATGTACTTTTGTATTTCCAATAATATGTTTATTGAGCCGTTTGAGAGTAAAAACACCTATTATCAATATTGTAGATGAGAAGTTGATCTGTGCCTGTATAGAAGTCAATTTTTGATATTTGTTATTACTAAACTCAATAATTCAAATTCAAAAAGTAAAATATCACAAGTTTTAGAATTTAATATTGGACGTTGAAAATAAAATATCGAAAATCGACTCCTATAAAAGCCTACATTTACACGACCCACATGCACACAATTAGAAAATTGCCTATATTGAACTCCTTAGAAACGGTCGGTATGCATACCCCTTAATGCATATTAAATATGTGTACTACTAAACAATTATATGAATTTAAAGAAAAAATAGACACTTACTTTTGACTTATGTATTTTTACAATAAATTTGTCCATTTTTAGCAAGCTGTCGAGACACTTTTAACTTTGAATCGTTCATGGATAAGAAATAAATACAAGTGTCAAAAATAAATGCATGCATAAAACAAACAAATAATAATTTTAAACTATGAAACACATTTTTACTATCAGCTGCCATTGAGACTCGAGTCGGCCGATCACAATTAAATATAAATATACATATTGGCATAATAATAGAAAATGGTTAATAACAAAACTATAAATAAATGTGGACAGGATATAATATTATAATAATTCCAGTGCTTCAAAACGAAGTTAAATATTGGTTCTCAAAATTTAAATTAATTAATTAATTATTATTTGATATTTCAATTTTATTGAAAACTGAAATCGTGATTTTTTGGAGTTACAAAAAAAATACATAATTTGATTTTGTTTTTGATTTTAGGTGGATATTGAATACATTCATGAGTTGGTATATGATTTAAACTATTTAAAGGTAAATGACAATAATATACACCTATAATAGGGAGGTAGAAACTAGACAGGGCTGTCTTATACCAACCCTCATAACAGTTGTTCAAACAGATACCTAATATTCCATTACATTTAATTTCCTAAAACCTCCTCTCAGAGAGCTAGGCTGAGTCCTCCACTCTAGTGTCATACTCGAAAACCATCCCCTTCGCACTAGGTATATAATATTTATCGAAGTGGGATTATGTAAGTATTATGATAATCAAATATTATGTTAAATAAATAATTTAATATATTAGTATTGGTACAGTTGGAAGATAAAAAATTATCCGACAGACTATCTCGCTCAGAATCGTTTTCAGAATCTTATTAAATAAATAAAAGGATTCAGATGCATATTTTAAATCTTTTTTATAGGTAATTTTAATTACATTTTTCAGAAATTGTTAGTTATAACTCAGACGTATAGAACCTTTTATATTGAAATAATAAGGTACCATTGCATATAAATTTAATTTACTGGTCTAATTACAATATACTTTTTTGATTTATATACAAAATTTTTTGATAAAAATAAGTTGAAATAAACAAACATTTTTGATATATTTGAAAGCGCTGTTAAGCATTAACTAATATTGCTTATTTTATTTTTTGCTATTTATGTTTCGCCATCGTGACCATTGAGCGGTACCTATATAGCTACTCGATTTTGGCCGGATCCTTTCGTTTCAGCATCACACGTTTCTGGCGTTTTATGACTCAGTACCCGCACACTAGGGGTTGTGCCTAACAACCCATTATTGGACATGAACGTGACACGAACCGAAACCATATTTACAAGTTACGATCTGTACTTTGAGGAGTGAAGAGAAACGACGAAGTTTTGGCAGGGGAAAACATATGGGTTTCATATGAACTAGAAAACATCTGATGGTACAATACACACTACTTTAGGTTCCAGTCAAAACTCATTGAAAAACGTCCAGGTGATTTCAATAAATAACTAAAAGAAATTTAATTTAAAATCATATAATTAAAAATAAAATATTTTGATTAGTGAGTATTACCGAGCTATGGAGAACGGAACCGGCACCAGTCTGACTGAACGCAATCGAAAATGATCGGTACAGCGAAGTTCTGAAACTCGAGGCCATTCTGACAAACTTACTGGCGAACGTTGAATTACTTTTCTTAAATAAGGGTTATACCTAATATATAAATATATAATTATTATTTATTACTGCATACAGGAACATAATAATATGTTATATTGTTATTGTAATTGTAGAACAAACAATGGCGGAAAAGGCTGAACACTGTGCAGCTCAAACTAATTAGCAGCATTGATGGTTATACACTTATACGGATGACAGCCAAGTCCCAGAAAACAAAAAAATAATACAAAACTCATATTTTTTCTATACTTAGGGTTTTTCCGAGTAGCAAATCCGTGCACGGTTAAAAAATTGTAAGATCCACGTTTGAAAGGAATCATTCATTATTATTTATTGTTCAACGCTCCATCACTGTGAATATAATATATTTATAGATCAAACACAATATCTCCTCTTGTCATTCCATGTTGTTTTATGATATAAGTTCCTCCATTGATTGCAGAATGGATACAACTTTTCAGAGAGTGACCCAAAACATATTTAGCGATAAATGCTGTAATGAAAATTGTTTTTAAATAAAGAAATTATAATATTTGAATTTTTACAATATCAGATTAAAAATCATCTAACCGCCAACGAAGGCATCGCCAGCTCCACTCGTGTCCACAATATCTTGGTCAGCTATTTTTGGTACTTTAAATTTTGAAACTAGACCTCCTATAAGAAAAAGTTGGAAGCAAACATTGGTATACTCTTATAGTATGCTACATACCGGAAAATATGACATACCTACCTACCAGCTACCTACCTGCCATACTTAATCTTATATCTATATGTTATATTTTTGTTTAATTTTATTACGGTAGTATTACGGTAGTACTTATATAGTTATTATTATAACAGTGATACAATACTATTATAGCTAAATAGCCATTGTGAATTAACTTGTAAATATTCACCAAGACAATAGAAACACGACGTAGTTTACAAAAAAATAGGTCGTTTGGGCTCAGTTTACGTGTGCCCATAAATATAATATACATATTGTATACACATAATAAAAATATTTGCGACTTCCGTATAAGCTTAGCTTGTGTTTGGGACCTATATAATTATTAACTTATGTTATAGTATCGGTATTATATAAAGTATATAGTAGGTACTTAATACTTATCTTCTGTACATATAAAACAGTAAGCTGATTGACTGCTATCAACGCACAGCTCAAACCATTGGACGGATTGGACTGGAATTTGGCATACAGATAGCTATTAGATAGCTATTATGGCGTAGGCATCCGCTAAGAAAGGATTTTTCGAAATTTTGAATTTAAAGGGTTGAAATCGGTAAAAAAAATGTTTACATGTAATTTGTATATCTATATTCATATAATAATAACAATAGCAGTCGACCGATTACATTATATACCCATGCTAAGAAACAGTCGTCTGTCGAACTTTAGTATAGGGTACAGTGATGTAAGAACTGTATACCACGCGTCTATTAATACATTTATTTTGGCCACTAAATGATATTATATAATATTAATTTCGTTAAGGATCCCTGCTACGGCTAATATTTGAGGGGCAACATTTAGGCAATTTTTGATCAATTACAGTTTACAATAATATAAGATTTAATGTTTACATAGCGTTCCGTACGATCTATAGACAATTTTCTGGCGAGTTCGGGTTTTTCAGAATAAAAATCGGACAATGTAAATTAACTTTAATTTTCTTAAAGCTTAAGATCTTTTGAGCTAAAATTGACGGCAGTAGCGAGGTACATTATTATGGGTAGGTATGTTTGATCCAATCATTATTATAATAATATATTGGTTTCTACTGTATAAAAATAAAATTTTATGATGGTATTATTATTATTGTACACTTATAAACCTAACACTATAGACTGTTTATTGTATTGTTATACCATTATATATTCATTTTTTAATTGCATTGTAAAACAATTACAGTTAATGCTTAAAATTGCAATTAAAATTTTTACTTTGATATAAATAATATAAAACATGAAACTAACGTAGGTATCACTAAAATTAGGACTGATTCATTAAATGGTATATTTTTCCAAACAATTAATTATTTTATACTCCAATTGATAACCAATTTATATTAGGTAACCATTATGTAAGTAAGTATCTAATTATTAGGTACCTAATCAATATAAATTATGAGTTCTTATATTTTTAAAAATTCATCATAAATATGTCATTAAATAATGGTAAGGAAATGGGGAGCTTAGCCCCCACAGCTCATATTGTCACTAAAAGTAGGTATTTTGCATCTAGTGAGCTACTTATCTGCGGGTGTGCCTGGTATATATTTTAATACATAGTTAATAACCATATCGATTGGTAATTGGTATATTGTACCAATATTATTTATTATACGATTTTTATTTGTACTGCACAAAAGATAATATAATCTATATATTTAAACGCGTTGTCAGAGCACCAGAAAATGGTTAAATTAGGTTGTTTTTTTATCCATCTGACTTTAGTACGGTTAGGTTAGGATTTTGTATTAATTGATTATATATTATATATTATTATATTCCAGGCAACGGAAAAGTTAAGATCAATTTTGAAACCATACACCGAATATTAAATAACGAATTGAAAAAAGTTTGAGTCACATAGAGTTGGTACACTTGATGTGCAACGAAGTGCACGGGTTCAGCTAGTATTAAATAAACTTCCGCAGTTTGTGTAATCTAATCGGTTTTGTCGTAGATAAAGTTATATAATTAAAGTGTAAAATCAATTTTTTTTCGGCGTAGTTTACATATCGACTTTAAGAAAAAGGTTAATTTTGCCACAGTTTACATACAGCCACAAGAATTATGTTCATGCAAATACTTACTCAATGCTACGATAACTGGTTTTTCGGCTTGAGTTAAAATAACTAAGCGATACCCTTGTTTTCCAACATTAAATGTACTCATCTTGCTTGCGATCATTTCTATATCGGTTGTATTCCAGTTATTTGCAAAGGCAAATGCTTTAGCTTCCTAAAGTTTAAGAAAATATTTTGTACTAATAATTGTTTACATTATTTACAGTGCATTTAATTAAATCTATTCACTTCGGCATTTCCAATAATAATATTTATATATGAAAAAATTGTCATAACCGAATCGAAATACGA
This sequence comes from Macrosiphum euphorbiae, assembly GCA_949089665.1. Taxonomy (NCBI): domain Eukaryota; kingdom Metazoa; phylum Arthropoda; class Insecta; order Hemiptera; family Aphididae; genus Macrosiphum; species Macrosiphum euphorbiae. The sequence continues at coordinate 2,494,916 of CARXXK010001029.1, forward strand.
TTGGAAAATATATGGAGCACTCATGTTGAACAATAACGGACGATTCCGTTCGTCGGCGATTCTTCCAATTTTTTCGACCGTGCCTGGATTTGATACTAAGAAAAAGCCCTTAAACACAATGAAATTATATAATTATATAATTATAACAGGTAGTTCATTATACGATATAGTAAAATGTAAAACAAGATTTTTTCATATACGATTTGAAATAATTAAAATTAAAAAAATATTTCTAACAATTTGACAAATGAAAATAACTAATTCAATATCATGCAATTAATTAATTTACAGTCACTAGATAAAACTCTGCATTTTCAATTATTTTCTGGTTTTCTGGGACTTCTAAATGGTCATCCGTTAAATTCCACGATGCTGATAAATTAGAGCACAGTGATCGGTCTTTTCCACCGTTTGTTACAATGACAGCACATGTTCCTGTAGATATATGAAGTAATAAAAAATAATTATTATATATTTATATATTAGATACACTTATTGAAGAAAAAATTGTAATTCAATGTTTACCAGTAGGTATGTCAGAATGGTATTGGTATTTTACGTCCAGTCCGTCCCGGATCGCCTCGCGTGTCAGAATTTCGCTGTACCGATCATTACCGACTGCACCAAAGAAAGTAACCGAATTCGGTTCCTCTAATACCCACTATACAATATTTTTTTGTTTTTAATTTTATGGTAAAATTTATATTTTTGTTTTATTTTAGCTTATTGTTGAAATTACCTGGATGAATCTTAATGAGTTTTGAGCGGAACCCCCAGCAGAGTAATGTACGCTCGGATCCTTTGCTAGTTCTTCATATATGCCCATATGTTTTTCACCCGCCAAAACTGCATCGTTGCTCTTCAGATCGTACCTTTTCAATATATTTTCGTTTCCTACCACGGTCATGTCCAACAATGGGTGGCAGAAACCCACGACCATTCCAGGTCTAAAATTTATAAAATCGAATTAAATATATGATAAGATAAAAATAATATTCAATAAACTTTTTTATTTACATACTTGACAATATTGTGACGATCATCTATGAGTGTGTCTGATCTTTGAGAGCACCACTAAAAAAATACATTCATTTTGAAATAATATTAGAAAATTTGTATCAATCTTAGGTTTTCAATAAATTAGTAGATATTTTAAGCATGCACAGACATACAGGCCTGCGCAGACTCTTAGTTCCTGGTGGTGGCACATTAAAAACTATTAAAAAGTAACATACGATTTTTATGAAATTAACATAAAAAAAATATACATGTATAGAACACATTCAAATTATTTTATAATATTTGGATTTTTCAAGATCTAATATTTAAACTAACCAATCAATTGGGGTCCTTTTTAAAAATAATTTGTGCCTTTGGTGAAGGGTTTCTTGTATGCACAAAATAAATGAGCACAGTGCACAGAAATTATACATACTTTTACAACAACATAGGCACTGGAGGCCTTTACGCAATCCATAAATAATATTCCTCTAGAATAATTCATAATGTGAGAAAGTTTATTATGAGAAAGTTCGCCAGAGAAACGTATTGTTGTCGATCAAGTTCAAAATGTCTTGAGATATTAGCTCACGTCGAAATGTAAACGCATACAACAGTCGTCGTTCAAAAAATATAACATCATGTTTATTTCAAATAAAACTATACAGTTTTTAATCGTTAGCAACAATATTATTATTTTTTTTTTTAATATTCTATTGTCTTAAAATGTTAAAAAACCTAAAGAAATTTTTTAATTTTTTTTCCTTATTTATTACATTATAATTTTGCACAAATATAATTGAGTAGGCATTGTTCATATTCAATGAATATACACCTAACAATCTTATTAAGATTCTGAAAGGAGTGGTGGGTGTATTGGATTTACTATTAATTAGGCTGGAAGCGATCTAAAGTGTAAATGATAGGCAATTAGTTTAACAGTTGAAGTCGTGTAGTGCTGTTGTGTGACTAGTAAATAAACATTATGTGAGTGTCCAGCACACCACCACTAATATCCGCATATTAAACAATAGTGGGATATTCATTACATTTTACAAAAACGGCTTTAGTCAATTAAATTTATCTAACAATAAAATAACAACATTCGGTACTCAGTAGGTCATAATACCGATAGCTTTGAAGTAGATTTATTACTGATTGATTTAACTGGTTGTAGTGGTCTTTTATTAACAAACTTTAAACCCATTTCACGTTGCACATCGCCTTATATGTAAAACAACTGTTGATTTTTCTTCAAAATTATGAATTGGTCTATTTTCTTGATGGACTAAATCAATAGTTAGTGAATTAATTATGTCTGTATTCAGTTCGTAATATAATATCAAGTTTGTTGGAGATTGAACTAATTTCGATCCAGGCCTTACAGTAGGGAAAAATTCATAAATAGAATGTGATTGACGACTGTTGTCGAATGACCCGTTAGCGATATTACACATTATTTTTATAGAATTTATCTGATTAATACAAACAAGTTTTTCTTATCGGTTGATTTAATTTCAAGACCATATTCATTTTTGGAGAAGCCTAATATTGCCCCCACACTATTTTCTCTATTGAAACATATCACATAATTACATTTTGTATAACGCATAAAATCGTGTTGATTAATCCATAAACTATAATCAATTGCTGGCACAGCTTTAGATATTTCTTGGTTGATTTCTTTTATGGCTTTTAAAATTATATTTTTAATATCTTAGATTTCAAAACACCCATCATCAATCTCTATTGTTTTGTAAACATTATATTCAGATATCGGATAATACATTTTAAATTGTATACAATTATTATTAGAATTTATGTTCGTAAAAGAATTATATGATTGTAAAGCTAATAACCAAGCGATCTCAGAATCATCATAAACTTGAATTGCTGGAAAATAGTTTGCAAATAATGATGTATTAGTCCCCGATAAACTTAGTGACTGATTCATACAATGTAAAAAATTAAGACACAAATGACCACAAATAAATGAATTATAATTCATATATATCTTATATTATCTTAATTAGATCATCTTATTAAATTGGAAAATCATCTTATAAGACTCATAACTGGAATAGCTATAAACAATATTAAATCCTTTAAAATAATTTTGTAATTTTAATGGTGGTGATAAATCACCAAAGCTATCAAAATGGTATCAAATTTTATTTTTATTTTTATGATACGCTACCCAATGGCTTAATATACCTGAAGTTACGTCTAAGTTTAATATCCCACATTCAATTTTATATGGTGTTTTTGGTGACTCGTCAAGTGAAAAGGCACCACGGAAATGTCCGATTTTAAGGAGGAGAATATTTTCTAGAATCGTAAGAAGCCTGATTTTCGATATTTTTATTAATTAGTTAAATAATTAATTGATAAAAAGTTTAAAAAAAACGTGTTAATTTACCATGCTATATTGGACGATTGGAACAATATATAAAAAACCGGGCTTCTTACGTTTCTGGAAAAATTCTATTCTACAATTTTTGTAATAGGTATTTATACTTTAAAACGCTTCCAACTAATTAATAAAGATATAGAAAATCAAGCGTCTTACGAATGTTAAAAAAATTCTTCTTTACAATTTTTGTAATAAGTAGTTTTGCTGTAAACCGCTTCAATAAGCCGTATTACTTGAATTATCGAACTATTTGGGTACCTTAAAAAAAACTAATTATTACTATATCGGAATAATTAATAATTATATAAGAAAATAATCAAAATTAAGTGTTATTCCAGTTAGTGTACATTATAGTATATTGTATACAAATATGTAACAATTATTACAAATTAAATGTCATATAATAATTATATTATAATCGTTTGAATGAATAAACTATTATTACAATAATTAAAATATGAACTATGGAATCGGAATAATTATGTAAAAAAAAAAAACAAAATTTAGTCAAATGTTATAATATTTATTGTAGGTATTATACACAAATTAAAAATATTTTATTATTACGATTTACGAACGAAATGTCATATTATAATCGTTTATTATATAATTATAAACTATAAATTATTATATAAATATTAATCACACATAAATCATAATTTAAATTCCTAAGACTTATATTTAACAAGTGCGTAGATAAAATAAAATGTGTATTCTTAAAAAATAAAGGATAACTACTATTAGTATGAAAAAATGTATAAGAGATTTAAATTTTGTATAATATTATGTAACTATAAATTATAAAGTAAAGTTTATTGTTTTGGTGGAGGGTGGAGCAATGAGCACAGGACAATAACCATTTTCTAAAGCTGAAACATTTTTTTTTTTTTACAGAATTTTATACTCGCGTATAATATTATAATAACTATTATTATGATTAAATATTTGTTTGTACATACAAATTCATACGTCTTATTAATATTGAATTTAGTAATTCATCTTGTGTATTTAACTTTGAAATGATTTTTATAAAAGCTTCTTTGTCGAATTTAAAATTTTATATTTCATCTAAATGAATGGGTTTTGGATAACGGTGATTAAGTGTAATATTGCAACATGAATCATTTAAAATACTTAACTGTGAAGGAAGTGTTGCAAAAGACGATTCTACTGTTTGCTCTGTTATTAATATGCCTTTAGTAGTATGAGCTTGACACCCACCTTTAAGAAATAATTTGCCAGAACTTTTCAATGTAATTTTAGGAATAAAGATCGATTATTACAAATTATTGTAGTTGTTGTAGGCTTTTCACACACAAAGTGCCAATTATTTTTGAAAAACGATGCGTACCATAATTTTTTTTTAAATTCCGTGATAAAAGTATCACATTGCGTAGGTTTAGTTAAAGAATTTTTTTATATTTCTGTTACGCAAGTGAGATCAGTATCACTATATTGTGTAACATTTCAGTGAAACCACAAAAAAAAATGTTATTAAACTAAATAATACTATTAAACAGTTGTTATTGATATTTGACCAAATAAAATATTTTGTGACCACATCTATTAATAAGTGTGTTCATGCTGCTGGCGTCAGCATTTCTGTCATTATATCTACAACAGCGACAGCGTACAGCACGCACAATGGGCAACTCTTTTATCCCCGCTCTTCCCGTCTCTTCCTATTCACTACATACTCTATCCACTCCATACAAAACGTATTTATAATGTCTTTGCTCAATCAATGTAAACACCGCCATATTGTTTTATATTTTTCTATTCTCTAGTTTTTTTTACGTTGTGTCAACATAACCAACAGAAATCGTAATATTATAATACGTAGTACTGTGTGGTGTGTACTGGCGACGCGCGCTATTACAGCAGCTCCCGATCTTTTTTATTATTAATTGTGTACATACACGTTCTATCTTTTCTCATTGTTGTCATCAGTCAAATGACACAATAATCTTTGTAACCTTATCTGATTTCGCGGAGACTGAGTCTGCAGATCATTTACATAACGGATATCAATAAATCATAATATTTCGTTCAAAATCGGTGAGTACTCATTAATTTGGTTCCTTTTGTAATATCTACCTCTTTGTTAGAGAATCCGAACTGACTATCGCCAATAAGAATCGAACGTACGGTGATCATTACACTATCATCCGCGTTATTCTTGGCATCACTCGTCACTTGCGTAAGCCCGCCAGCAATCATTGTGTGTTGTGTGAGTGGCCGCCCAAGTCGTCCAGATGCAATACGCTGTGGATCGACCAATCTTATACCTCCACCTCAGTCATTGATGCGTGGACATTCTGGGGCATCAGTGGATATCGTGACAACTGCATATACTTCCGTAGCATAAGTTAGTTGTAAGATTATCTCCACTTATTGTGAGCTCTGTGGTCATTGCACCAGACCGATCCGAGCACAGAGAGACCCCCGCTTATACGGAAATTGTATAATCCTATTTCCCACTGTATAACCTGTATCCTTCACACCTTCGCGTTTCGGTGCGTTCTGGTTCCTTGTTGTCCATCGTCGCGTCATTGCCAGCCACCATCAATCCGTTTAGCTGTGTGTTGGATTACGTATATCTTGGGAGTAGGCGTCGTCGTCTTGTCACCTTTAACAACGTTAATCGTACATGCAACTTTGGTTGCCTATCCTTGACGCCGTCAATCTGTTCGGTAGATACACGCTACAAATTTATTCTATCGAGCTGGTCCTTCAAATCATCAAAATACCCTACAAGTGCGTTGGATTTTCAGTGACTGATATGTATAAATTGTCCGTGTTCATTAATTGGAACGTATATTGGTATAATGTAATACAATTTGAAAATTTCTCCTATACATAGTGGAATTTTAATTGAAAATATTATTCTTTCATTCAAGGTCTATATGTAATATTTTGTATTTTTCTTGTATATTATTTTCATTAAATTTTATTAATAATAGAAAAAAAAATCAATATGAATTATAATATTGGTACTTACTTTGTTTAGTAGTTTGACGTTACACTATAATTGGTATTTGACTATATTGTATTGCAACAAGTATATGATAGGTGTAAAAAAATATAAATGTAAATAATAAGTAACTCTATGTTCGTATTTCACAAGAAGCAGTTATTTGCACAAAAATTACAAGTATCCACAGCAGCTCTGATATAATTACTGTATTTGTTATAAAATTGGTATTTGAAAATTATAATTATAGCTACAAATCGTTGATCTAACACTGGACCAGTGTTACTACTCACTAGTAATACTACGACTGACTGATTTTATTAGGGTTTGTGTGTTGTCACGACATAAATGTCACATAAAAAAACTCTTATTCAGCAGATCCCACGGTTGCAGCATTGTACAACACACTATCTATGTTATATAATTACAATAAATGTTATTACTTTGATTTAGTTTGTTTATGAATATCCTGATACGTCCGTCGAACGTCTTGTTCTAGTTTCATTAGTGTATTATTTGATATGTGACGCGCGATGTAAGTATAGATATAAGTCATATGTGACATTGTAATCTGCAAATACAGTGAATATATTATTAACTTTGATTTGTAATTTTTATTGCTTAAACATTTATATACTTAAAAGTTACAAATATGTTTAAAACAAATAATCAACCACATAATTTATATGTATTGACCAATCGGTTAAAAGTTAATTTACGAGAAGCAATACAAATGATTAAAAATCCTAACAAAGTATCAAACACTGTTGAATGTTCAAAACTTGAGCCACAGCCAGGTAAGTGGTATATTTGTACAGAATATAATAATACAAAATTAATGTCAGATGGCATCGAGTGGCAAGCGACAGGCACAAATTTATTACCTAGTGATAAAAAACCAATTATGCAAGTCGAATACTTTGCATCGGAAAAATGTATAAAAAAAAATATTTTTAAGTTGACTGGAAAATATCGACATAATGCAACTTTGATAAATTATGCACAAACTTCAAACGCAAACATTACTGACCTACTGAAAAATTAAATCCACACGCCACAGTTTGTTTCCAAAAAAAGATCCATAAAAAGTGTAATGAAACATCGTTTTAAAATATTCAAAAAATTAACTAATGAAGAAATAGTGAATGATCAACCTAATATTGAACCAATTAGTTAATATCAAGCCTATTTTTTAAAATTATAAAATTTTATCCTATAATAGCATTTTTTTTTTTAGAAACATAAATTTTGACCCACGTACTTTAGGAGCCATCTATTCCCTTCAGGTACTTCATCGTCTATTTCTACACCAGATTGGTAATAAACTAATTATTTTATATTTCATAATTATGTTCTACCTTTAAGTTATCTATTATCTATATTCATAATTCATTCATCGTTTTACAGCTCTGTTTCCCACCCATTTCAATATTTTGAGCATGTTTTACATGAAGATGATGTAATTGAGTCGTCTGCTTTTGAAGCTAATGTATCTCAGAAGATATTATTTGAAGTACCAGATAAGAATGCACTATATTATACATGTATTATATACAGTGGCACAACTAGGGCTAAAATGTTGGGAGGGGCTGTAGTCCTCCTGATATTACATAAAAAGTAACCCGTCGTGGCGATGCCGCCCTCCAAATATTTACTTAAAAATATAAAAAAAATCATACAAAAAAAAATAATAATAATATACTAAATATTAATAATGTGGTACCTAATTACAAATTAGCAATCTGGAAGCAATTTCCTGGACGTTTCCATATTTATAGATAGGTATAATATGTGTATATCTATATGTTTTTTTCTATTATATGAATTTATAATTGATTACCTATTAAAAATTAGAACCGTGGAGTCATGTACACATATTAATTCATATATGTGTAAATGTGTTACAGAATACTGACTATTATTGAGTACCTATTTTATTGTAGACAGGGCTGGGCAGTATCTTAGATACAATTGTATCTTGTACCTTGTATCGAGATACTTTATTGACTTGTATCTAGTATTTGTTTTATGATTAAGATACTAGATACCTACATTCAAAAAATATGTTTCATATTTCATTTATATGACAATTTTCCCAATTGCCCAGTTAGTAATAATATGTTAGATAATAATATATTAGATTAAAGTAACTTTGGTGTCTGGCCATAATATTATATCAGCGATAAGACTTCGTTGATCACCGGTCGCCGACTGACGACTGTCCGTTCATATTCTCTGTCTGTCTCGTGCGTATTATGCATCTGTGCGGTGTTTGTGTAGATTGACTAAGTGACGAAAAAATTATATTTTGTGCATTGTTTTAATATTTGTAAATATTAATTTAATATCTAAATATCTGTTACTAAAAACATGGATAACCAAAATAATGCAATTGTAATTGTTAATATTCCAAAATGCTTAGATGCCAAATTGTATACGATTTTAAATTCTGATGAAAAAATAAATGTGAATTCTAATGTAAAAGCTAAAAGAAAACAGAATTATTTCAGGAGCAACAAATTCCACATCAAATTTTCGACTACATATGAAAGTAAGTACCTATTTAAAATATGTTAAAAATAAATAAATATATTAAGTATCTTGTATCTTACAGGTATCTCAGATACATGTATCTTGTATTTAAATACTAGTCATAAATGTATCTTGTATCTTGTATTTAGATACTTTTTTGAGGTATCTTTCCCAGCCCTGATTGTAGGTACCTATGCTAATACCTACGTCATAATCATAAAGGCTAAAAGACAACATACTCGATAAAATGAAAAGGATATTATTTTATATTTCCTTTGTTTTGAACATTGTCAGGTGCAATATATGTCCATTAGCATTTAATAAGTAGTAATTATTAACAAATATTTTATATATTTTATATTGCACACCGAATTATAATTATCGAGCTCGTATCCATTTACAAAGTATTTTAGTATTTAATTTACTATATTAACCTTATTCCTTAGTATTTGAAGAAAAATAACTAAAGAAGTTTTCGTTCAAATTTCGATTACAATACGTCAACATTTTCAGAAAAAATATCTGAATCACATTTTGCTTTAAAAAATATAGGTTGTCATTTGGGAAACAAAAGTTGGTATCGCCACAAGATACTCCTTAAATGTTGTGAAAAATCTAAGTACTTGAAATTATCGTATTTATTGACACTTAAAAAATCCGAAAATCAAAATTTGAATATATGCATAATTTAAGCATAAAAGTGGGGTGAGCATGCTTAAAAAATCACCCTGTATATTTTACAATAATCCATACGATTTTTGTAAAATACTGTATCATATACGTATAAAAACACATGTATAGTACATATATTATACACAATTAGAAAATAAAATACGGTATTTTTAATTTTTACATCACTGGGTGAAATTATGACAAACCACGTGAACCCAAAACGAACGAGCCCCGATAAAGGCCACCCGGTGTCAGTGGCGCCGAACCCATGTAGCCATGTATTATACCCGGCCAAAACACCTATTTAAAGGATGTACCCTCAAAATTGGTGGGTAATCGTAATCCTAAGTATAAAAATATATTTACAGATATACAAATATAAGAAAGATGACTTCCTTTTATGTGTCTGCAACTCCTATTATAACAGTAGAAATTTTTCAAATTTCTATTTCAGCATCTTTTCTGATAGGAAAGTGAATCTAGTTGGAACTTTGTTTTATCAAAACTCAAAAGTAAAAAAGTTCCTAGTAATTTTCAAAAACGTCTTGAAAAACAAAAAAAAAAATTAACATATATAGAAGTAATTTTTATACAAAACCAGTTATCGACAAAATCGATTATGTTTTTCTGTTGTAACTCAAAAATTAATAACCGTAAAAACTTTATATTTTAAAAAAAATGTTTATATAATTTATGAGCATTTTCCTTACAAGATATTCAAAATATATTGACACTTTTTGAGCTTTAAAAATTTTAGATCCCGAGTGGAACGATGAATGTATTGATTTTACAATTTTACAATAATGTGTGTTTTTTTTTGTGTCCGTTTACACAGCAGGAAGTCAAAATAATGCTTCGATTTTCGATCCCAGTAATTTTCAAAAGTGCCATGAAAAACAAAAGAAAAATTAAGGAAAAACGAGAATTTTTAAGCAAAATCAATTTAAATCAACATTGGTTTTTGGTGTAACTTTAAAACAAATGACCGTATATACATGCAATTTTCACTGATTATTTATATTTGCATTTTATATACATGATAACAATTTCAAAATATTTTGACCCGTTTTGATCTCTTTAAGGACATTTTCAGTTTCCAATTTTATTAGTTTTTTTTCTATGAATGTCAATAAAACTTTATTTGTTGGGTAAAAAAGCGTACAAATTTAATGCAATAATTTTAATAATTATTTTGTAGTTAATAATTTATAAAAAGTTAAACTTTTATAGCTAGAGATTGGAAATTTAAAACAAGGTTCCACGTAAATAGGTTATATATAAATACTTATAAATATATAATACTATTACTTTATTCACAATAATATGATCAAATATACTTAGTAATATCATAGACTGACTGACCATTTTCGCTCTGAAACGTTTTTCTTATACAATGATACTATATTATTGAATTCAAATTTAACATCATCCATTACAGTGACCCACTTATAACTTACTGTATGTCTGTACAGCAGAGCGACATCCACTTCCCACTAGATTATGATGGCTATTTTTATAATCAATATCTCATACCTCTTTAAAACAATAGGATAGATATAGATTTTTTTACATGACAACGTGTTTGTTTATAATTTAATTGACATTAGTTGTAATATTAGAGTCCGAGTATCATTTGCCAGAATATTGTATCATGGATAAATTTGTACTGGATTCGTCGATATTAAGAATCCTCCTTGATATCAAAAATGATTTAAGGAATGATCGAATTCATTAAAATACTTGAATTTGAACTCGCTATTTTACTAAAGTAACGGCCGTAAGTATACCTATTGAACATTTTAATATGATATTTTTACAATATGTAGTGATACAGAAGCGCAACTGTCATAATAATATTATGTCTAGTTATGTATCATTTATAGCCGGCTTGAAAATATTATGTGCTCGAGAGCATAATACGTGGGTATTTATAGCTACGACCGTGGTCTCGACGTGATTTAAACAATGGTCTCGTAAACGGGCCACGGGGTGTTTCAAATACCTCAGGTATCCTAATTTTAAAAATCACGTGTTACACTGCACTAAGACAGTATTGTATCTGCCGTGTGTAAGTGCGAGGTCCTAAATCTCGACAAAAAGCATGAAGACCGGGGGATCCCTGGCGCGACGGTAACAAGTCTTTACTCTCGTCGGGAGGGTCTGCTCACAAATATAATATCCAGCGAAAACCAAGGGCTCGTGACTTCGCCGTGAAATAGAAAGATGTCAGAGCACCGCATCGGTTTTTTTTGCTGACCCACGCTCATCACAGCAAATTATTTTTTAGCAGAACCAACTCCGTCGGGTTACTTTTAATATAGTGAATTCGCCTATTCCAAACCTTATAATACGGTTACGGATACGTAATATGGTTCCGGGACATTTGTGGTCAGAACATACCCTAGAACTAACCTTTTTCGTATGGCAAAAATAAAAATAAATCTGTGTACGTAAAAATGTGTTTAATATGCTATTTTAACTGTTTTGCCGTCCTACTTTACATAGGATTTTCATTAAAGCTGCCAAAATATTTAATAAAAGTAACAAAAGTTGTATTAAGATAGAACTAACCGACATGTCCATCAAGACGAAGAGCACAGGCGAGAAAATGTCCAATATAATTTCACTGGACACTCGTGGAGTTAATAAACGTAAAATGAGAATTTACAATTATTTAAAATTAACGAAATAAAGTATTATAACCATTTCTCGTAAGTTCATGTATTTGCATATAAATCTTGCTAAGTTGTATTTAATGCTAGATGATATAGAAATCCATTTCAAGGTTAAATAATATGTGAAGTCTTATTTTTTTTGTTTTTGCATAATTAGAGGTTTTTTGCCTATTTAGCATATTCATGCAAATTTCTATTTTATCGGGCATATTATACATGATTTTCATATTCCTATTTATATTATTTTATCAATATGCAATTTTTTTTTATGGAAATACTACCTATGAAAGAATCAACATTTGACGAAAAAAAAACTCGATCGCTTATAATCTATTTAAAATCTATTTTTTGTAATACTATTGTGACATAATATAACTATAAAAAATGAATGGATAATTCATGTTATTTCAAAAATTGCAGTTTATGATTTTTTCAAGTAAGCATATTTTTGTAAGTGCATAACTATAGATATTAATAAAATATAAATGCATATTTTTTAACTTTTTAATGTATATTTTAGAATTCTTAGTTCATAAATGCATACTTCTTACTCAGGCATTTTTTTAAAGCATGAACTTACGAGCCCTGATTATAACATAGTTTGTTTCCTTTTAATTTAAATTAAACCAATCAGGAAAGCCCTGTTTTGAAACAATGTAGGGTTTGTTAAAATGCAGCCCGGCCACGATGGCTGAGAGAGCGACGACGGTTGGCGACGAGAGCCTAGTGAGCGATGTCGTGCGTTGCTTGACGGTGCTTCAGGTGCTGAAGACGACTGCTTGTGCCGGCTATGACGGTCAGCTGCAAATCTCGGAGAGAACTAGAGACGAAGACTATAATCTCGGTGCAGCTGCGGAATCAGTGGTATTGCGACTCGGCCGGAGCGGGACCTGACCACTGGGCGAAAGGGGGAGAGAATCTGCGGACAGCATCGCAACGCACCGCTGTCCTGATACTCTCCTTGATTTTCGCCCTCTCGGTCTGCCGCAGAAGATGGCCACGGAGTCGCCCACCACAGAACCCAACGAAAAGTTTCGTTTCCTCGAGCCCGGCGCTGCTGACGTGGTGTTCCTAGCTACTCTGTAATTGTAGTCAACCGTCACTCACCTGCTTTGAGGTCTCCGTCGCCACGTTCACGAGTCGTGCAGCAGTGCATCCGTCACTGAGCAGGTACCGTCGGGGAAGGCGTCGTTGTCCGAGCCAGTACCACTAGCTTCCGTCGTCGTGACGTCGTCGCTCCCTGACCGAAGCAGCCGTGAGCTCGCCGTCTCGAGTGTCTCAGCGACCTCGAGCGCGCAACGTCCGCGATCGCGTCGCACTATAGCAGGATTGCCGGAGAACGTGGATCGGTGACTTACCGCTGATCACCGCCTAAATGCGTACTTTCACGTACCTATTACCTCGACCCCATACGTCTCTTCGCCTTGTTCGCTGTCATCAGCCAGAGGGGAAACTCTCGGACGGTTTCACTTCGGGGGACAACAACACAGCACACGTGCGGCACTCGTTATGCCTCTCCACGCAGAAGACATAACTCTCGCCGTCTTCGCTGTCATCAGCCAGAGGGGAAACTCTTGGACGGTTTCACTTCGGGGGACAACAACACAGCACACGTGCGGCACTCGTTATGCCTCTCCACGCAGAAGACATAACTCTCGCCGTCTTCGCTGTCATCAGCCAGAGGGGAAACTCTCGGACGGTTTCACTTCGGGGGACAACAACACAGCACACGTGCGGCACTCGTTATGCCTCTCCACGCAGAAGACATAACTCTCGCCGTCTTCGCTTTCATCAGCCAGAGTGGAAACTCTCGGACGGTTTCACTTCGGGGGACAACAACACAGCACACGTGCGGCACTCGTTATGCCTCTCCACGCAGAAGACATAACTCTCGCCGTTCCATTGCTCGGAGCTGCACGTGTTTCTGTTTTGGTACAGCCAACCATCAAGATTCTAACACTGTTTCTGAATTCTAGTCCCCTGGCTAGTGTGCCACCCACCGTCTCGCCACCTTGCTCCTTTTCCACGGCTTCCTGCACCGTTGGCGCGACCACCAAGTCGTCTACGAACCGTTCAACCGATTCTGCTGATTTGTTTGTTTTTTTAGTTAGTTTTAAAATAAATTTTAAAAATAATTTATAAAAATATTTTTTATTTTTGATGTAAATTTTTAAATAAAGATAAAATTCTAAATGTATAAATTTTTGCTATTTTTAATAAAGGTTAATTTTTGATTTATTTTTTTAAAAAGTTTTGTGTAAGGTAGAGGTACCTTTGCATATTTTTTTTTTTAAATTTGTTTGTTTTTTTAGTTAGTTTTAAAATAAATTTAAAAAATAATTTATAAAAATATTTTTTATTTTTGATGTAAATTTTTAAATAAAGATAAAATTCTAAATGTATAAATTTTTGCTATAAATATATAGATACAACAGATATTGTCTAAATTGACCAATTAAAAAATAAAACATGCCGTCTTGTATTTCACTTCAACAAATAAATTAGTTAATAGATTTTTACCTAAACCACAAGTATTAAGATAATTAGGTACATAATACTAAATGTATTACTTAAATAGTAATTAATCGTTTTCTTTTTGAACCACAACTATAAAAAATTGTCTTAATAAAAATTTCTATTTTTATTTGTGTTATGAGTTGCTTAATTGTATTTTAAATTTGTATACAATATGCTCAATGATTGATAAATATTTTAATTGAACAAAATAATATTTTATACATATAAGTATTATCACAAACCTTACAAAATTTAGAATAAAAAAAATTATATATTAATGTATATAAAAGTATAAAACTAAATTATTTTTACAAATATTTATATAATTTGTTTATTTCATCAATTTTTAAATAACTATTATAGATTGTTCAGCAATGGGTATGCGATCATCAGGACGATTGTAAACACAGAGAAGATGAAATAGTAGTGATGTGGATTTTACGTAAAAAAATTTTTTGGTTATTTACCGTGTAAATTTACTGGTAAATTTACCAAATTTACTGGTAAATTTACCAAATTTACGGTAAAATTGGTAAATTTTTTTTAAAATTCAAATTATAGCGTACCTGTTGAATTTGTTCACAATATAATGTAAAGAAGGCAAGATAAATATAAAATAAAGTATTAGTATTTAATCCATTTATTAATAATAACAATTAATAATTATTAATTTATCATAGTAAAATATAAAATAAAAATAATTTTAATCTGTTTCAAAAAAAAATAAAAAACAACTTATAGTATAATGAAAACAGCATGTGTAAGTTAACTATACCTATCACCTATGTATTAATAAGGGCCTCGCCACACTGCGGTATTTTCGCCGTCAGGTCCGGGCGGTTTTACCGTCGCGGCAAAAAACCGTTCGCGCCATCGCGCCAAACTAGAACGGTTTTACCGTTCGTGCCATTGAGCCAAATTAGAACTTAGGTTAGAACTTAGGAAGACTATACTCCATTCCCATACACATGTTGGTGACGATAGAACGTTTTTCACTTAATCATAGTGTTTTATTACTTAAAAAACAGTACCAGTAACCGCGTACACCATTACACAATAATTCGTATCACGTAACTGTCGTTATCATTTTATAAAAATCCTAATTAGTAATTTGTATTATAATCCTAATATCTTGATAAAAAATACAAAGACGTACAAATAAAGTGGTCACTCAACTGTTTGAGTGGTAAAAAAAATGTAAATTGTAAATTGTTTTTTGTAAATTTACGGTAAATTTACTTTACCGGTAAAATTTTACATGGTAAATTTACGAGACTCACATCACTATGAAATAGTCATCAGTGGCTCAAGAATGGATCACCTAACATTTAGCGGCTGAGAAAAAAATATTGAGGATATTTTAAAACAAAATGTATTCCAATAAATACTATAACTCTAATTATTGAACATTTTTCTTATACAGTACCACCTGCCTTAAATTGATCTCTAAAGAAATTAGAGATATTTGACAATCAAATGAATATCCATCTTCAAGTTCCATTTGAAATGTTCCCCTAAAAGTAACAAAATAAATTAATAAATCTTAATTCTTAATATTAATTCCATTGTCTATTCAGTGGCTTAGTTAGGGTATGAGGGAAAAAAATTGTTAAGAATTTTGCAACTCCTCATAAAAAAAAAAAAAACATAATAATATTAATTAAGATTAAGCTCTGAATTCGAGTCTTATTCTTTACATCCTGGTTTATAAGTTATAAATGTGTAGACGTTTCTTAATGGTGCTATTATTATTTACTATAATATGTATAACAATTTTAAGTAGGTACTCTTACTTTGAGATATTATTTAATTGTAGGTACTAGTTAAATTGTTATTTTTGTTAATATGTATACCTATAGTATTCTATGGCATTGGAAAATAAAAATATTGGAAATTTAAAAAGTTATTAAACAGAATGTATTTAATTGGGAAAATCCACAGCATAAAAAAAAATAATAATGTCTGCTGGAATTTATCCCTATCATCCAACGCATAATAATGCCACTGTTTCTATTGTAATTCTAACTAATGAGTATTTGGAATTTAATTTTTTTTAACTAAGACAAATATTGTGTGTTATTAAATCGGTAAGGACCTTAACAATAGATATACCTACATATTTTTACTGTCACTTATGCATAAAATATATCATAAGTATACAATTATATATTATTAAGTTTAAATAAACAACTAACCACATGTGTATAATAGGAGCTTCTAAGCTGACATCACTAATGTATTGAAATGCTGGTGATTTTTTCGAGAGTATAGGTTCTTGGCCAACTACTCCTCGTCCAAGTATTGTCTCTTATGTTCCAGATAAACTAAATATTTTTAAATGTCTGTAATTTGATTTTTATAAGACAACGTAATAATATACTGTTGCTGAAATTGTCAACAATAATAGTGGTTGTTCACACAATAATAATAACATGTAAACCGGCAAAGGTAATATTATTATCCCGACACATATATAGATAGTTATAATGTACACTATGTAAAACTTAAAAGCAAAGAGTGCATAACCTGTATATTATTTTAGATTAAGTTTTATTAAATATACGGTACCATATATATAATATATATAAAGTATATTAATGTTATCATCATGATTATTAATTATCAACTTAAGTACTTTAACAAAATAAAAGTATTATGTAATGTCCGAAACTGTCTATTAATCGTCCGACTGTGCGTCGTCGTCACCGCCGCTCGAATCCCGTCGTAAATACGATTATATAGGTACCTAGTTATAGGTACCTAGGTACTGTTATACATTAGTAATAAAGCGGTGAACCACGATTGCGCCCAGCTTACCTTTTTCCATTCAAAAAACGCAATACGATTGCGCTCGACCAATTAGCACTATCGCGCCAGTCTATAACCTTTTTTACGTAATAAAGTAGGTAGAAGGCAAGAAGTACAAAAATTGGCTACTAAATTTGCTAAACACAGTGTAAATCTCCCTGGATCCGCTACTGCTATACTTTAGTATAAGACAAGAGAGACTTGTTGGGCTTGCGTTATATGCATGTGCAATGTGCATCGTGATTTTGAGTTATCAATTTAAAATGTAATTAATCGATTTGCCAATATGGAAAATAGAAATTTAGATTTTATGTTATAAGTAACAACAACTAAGATATTTGAAATGTATAATATTAATCTTAAGAGTTATGACTTATGACATTCAAAACTACAAAAGTAATATTACAATTCTTGATCATTTTATATTTAGGATTTGAACTTTCCAAAAATGTATGGTTAATATGGTCAAGGATACCTATATATATTTTTTATTTTATTTATATTATATTATATAAATACACTGTTAATTTTTACAATAAATAATAACCTTAATACTTAATGGGTACACTTAATATAGTTTAATACACAAATTTTTGCTATATTATATAAACACTCGCTGACTAGTTTTATTATAGTTTAAATATATAGGTACCTACCTATTATGTCTACCAAAAAATATTTCCCACCTCCCCCCAGGCAAAGATCGAAAGCCACCCTTGTACTACAGTCACAACACATTACAATAACAATTTCTAAAACCGTACCAATTTACAATATAATATTATTCCGTATTATCTATAGTTTCGAGTACCTACCTACTAGCGTTAACCGCTTACACGCAGTGGCGTATTTACGGGGGGGGTCCCCGGGTCTGGACCCCCCCCAGAAAAAAATATAATATAATATAATTATTACATCGTAACTCGTATGTGTTTTTTTTATATTATAAACTTGTAGGTACCTAATATTTAGACCCCCCCAGAAAAAATTTCAAAATACGACACTGCTTACACGTACCTATCAGAATATCACAACTACGCAGGGAGTTCTGAATAATTCTGATTATTAAATCGATCTCGATTTGCTTACTCTATTCCCAATAGTATTGTTGTTTGGGTTTTCAGTTTTTACATTTGTATATTAAACAATAGTCGACGACAGACCAAACACGTCATGGCCCATGTGCATAAATAAATTCACAAGACAGACACAAGTAGGTCACTGGTCAGTACTCAGTATAGACAGTATAGACATAGTCACAAGTCAGTAAGTATTCAGTATACCTACCTACTGACTTTAGTGACAAATGAAAATATTATATCATCGATATCTGCGATCTTTGCCTGTGCTTGTGGTTTATATCTATAAATTCCAAATACATTTTTAAGTAGATAGTTTTTTTAAAAACGACGTGTTCAAACTCAAATTTGAACGGGTACCTACCTAGTTTTTGAATTAAATTATTATATACTAAATAGTAAATACTATAAGGATAAGTCCATGATAATATAGGTTTAAAATATTTAGGGGCTATGATGATTTGTAAATTATAGTAATTACTAATTAATACTAATATAGTAATATCTATCAATATATTTTATACCTTTAAAAAACTGTTTAAATAAATACCTAACCTAAACTAAATTAAATATTACGTATTTACGTATATTTTAAAGTTATGTTACACCATTTTTCAGGACTAGAATTGTAGGGTATTTTGATGATTTGAAGGACCAGCTCGATAGAATAAATTTGTAGCGATTGTATCTACCGAACAGATTGACGGCGTCAAGGATAGGCAACCAAAGTTGCATGTACGATTAACGTTGTTAGAAGTGACAAGACGACGACGCCTACTCCCAAGATATACGTAATCCAACACACAGCTAAACGGATTGATGGTGGCTGGCAATGACGCGACGATGGACAACAAGGAACCAGAACGCACCGAAACGCGAAGGTGTGAAGGATACAGGTTATACAATGGGAAATAGGATTATGCAATTTACGTATAAGCGGGGGTCTCTCTGTGCTCGGATCGGTCTGGTGCAATGACCACAGAGCTCACAACAGGTGGAGATAATCTTACAACTAACTTATGCTACGGAAGTATATGCAGTTGTCACGATATCCACTGATGCCCCAGAATGTCCACGCATCAATGACTGAGGTGGAGGTATAAGATTGGTCGATCCACAGCGTATTGCATCTGGACGACCTGGCGGCCACTCACACAACACACAATGATTGCTGGCGGGCTTACGCAAGTGACGAGTGATGCCGAGAATAACGCGGATGATAGTGTAATGATCACCGTACGTTCGATTCTTATTGGCGATAGTCAGTTCGGATTCTCTAACAAAGAGGTAGATATTACAAAAGGAACCAAATGAATGAGTACTCACCGATTTTGAACGAAATATTATGATTTATTGATATCCGTTATGTAAATGATCTGCAGACTCAGTCTCCGCGAAATCAGATAAAGTTACAAAGATTATTGTGTCATTTGACTGATGACAACAATGAGAAAGATAGAACGTGTATGTACACAATTAATAATAAAAAAAGATCGGGAGCTGCTGTAATAGCGAGCGTCGCCAGTACACACCACACAGTACTACGTATTATAATATTACGATTTCTGTTGGTTATGTTGACACAACGAAAAAAAACTAGAGAATAGAAAAATATAAAACAATATGGCGGTGTTTACATTGATTGAGCAAAGACATTATAAATACGTTTTGTATGAAGTGGATAGAGTATGTATAGTGAATAGGAAGAGACGGGAAGAGCGGGGATAAAAGAGTTGCCCATTGTGCGTGCTGTACGCTGTCGCTGTTGTAGATATAATGACAGAAATGCTGACGCCAGCAGCATGAACAAGAATCTTATTATAGGTATTAGTACATTTTAATAACTCAGAAACTACTCGTAGCCCGTATGTACAAAATACTATTTATTTACCTATAGTTATATTAATATATTTTATTTAAAAAAATAATTTGCTTAATAATTTGTAGTAAAAAGGGTTGTTTCTCGTTAAAAAAAAAAAAAATAAATATGTTGATATCATTTTAGTTTTTAATAGAAGGGGGCAAAAGTTATACCACCACAAATGGGTAGGTAACTTAAAAAAAAAACCGCTTGCAAGCACATATTTATATATTATGTTCCTTTTTCCTCATAAAACATACACAGAGCTGTGGCTAGGGCTTGGCGAGACTGTCCCAGGCCAGGGGAGCGAAATCCAGAATAAAATATACCATATAATATGTTACGTCCCAACTGACGTCGATATATACATCAACGTGGAAATGAATACTTGATGCAATAGGTTATTATGAGTATTTATTTAAGTACAAAATTACAATGTATAAAGCTTAAATAGAGAGGTGAGCGGTGTTACGACCTGACTCTGAATTGTTACTAAGATTTTGAGTGGTGTTACGACCTGCCTCCAAATTGATACTAAGGCTGTGAGTGGTTTTACGACCGGCCTCCAAGTGTCTTGGGTATCCCTAACCGTCGGACGAGCTCTTGTCCTGGGCTGGTATATATATGATCGAGTCCTTTGGAGTGGGTGGTCATAGTAGTGGCAAAATTCGGTCATGAGACAGAGTCCTGGTCTCGTACTTGGTATGCTGGTCGACTCGTATCCTCCGTATGGGTGTTAGTTTTCCCGAGGAGATACGTGTGACGACGCTTGTATAGCTTAATTGTTTTATACTATGTTTTTGTAATGATCTAAGCATGTTATAATATACTAATTGCCTTATTAGCTATATCGTCAATACTACTAGAAACGTGCCTTACATTGTACATAGTTAATATATTGATAGGTACGTAACAAATATAAAATATATGGTATTATTCTTTATTGGTATTCTTAATAATTTACATTTTACTAGAATATGCACGAAACAGTTTTATTACTATAAATACATTATAGTGATTAGTGACTATATACTATTTTATAGTGTAGGTATTGTGTATTATACAAATAATATTACGATTATTATTTACAAGTGTTTAAGAATAATATGTCGTTATAATATTATATTACGCCCGGGTCCCCGAGTGATATTTTAAGAACAGTTAGTAGCCGATAATATTGTGTTTTTATTTGTGTTGATAGTTGTTTATACTGCTGCTTATACAACCGTCCACGAATTAAGATATATCTCAGCGCTCAAGTCAATTATCAACATAGTAGCATTGATTATAAATATTAGTATAGTTTAGTATAGTATTTATAATCAATGATAGTAGGTAGTTTTGAAAATCGATCATTATTACTAAATATTAGCTGCACGTTCAAGTTAAAATTAGGATTATAAATTTATTATGTTTTAAAGACTCCCGTAGTCCCGTCAATCGTCATATTTATAGGTAGGTAGATACTCCTATTTCAGCATTTAGTCATTTTATATTAGTCAGTGAGAGGAAGAACTTCCACAACAGTTCTACGGTGAATTCCTAATTATTATTAATCATAATTATACAAAATTATATTAATTTACTTAATTGTAGTTCATAATCTAAATGTAAGTGTTAAATTGTAACCTAGGTTTATATAAAATAATTGTTTATAAGAATGTAAATACTAAATATCTAGTAGGTATACAAGAAGTCACTATTAACATTCGTTGGTTTTTATTATATGCTTTTCTTTAACTCGCAATGTTTCATTTCTGTTGTCATCAAATCTTACGAATTCAATTTAAGTCACTTCTACATGACCTAGGAGGCTCAAATTTTGTATGGAGGTCTAGGGTCGGTGACAATACATGACCCAGTTGTCAAAAAAAAATTTAAAAAAATGTATTTGTTGCAAAATTTTTAAAACTTGTGAATTACAAAAAAAACGAAATGCATGGGGCTCCTATGAGTCAATAATATCTCTTACAAATTGATGATCATTAATCTTTAAATTATTTATCATAAAGTTTATCTAATGATTCATTTGTAGAGTGACTTTACATATAGGAGTTATCATAAGTGCCCCCAATTTTGTAAGAGATATTCTTGACTCATAGGAGCCCCATGCTTTTCGTTTTTTTTGTAATTCACAATTTTTTAAATATTTTGCAACAAATACATTTTAGAAACACTGTTAGTAATATCTTGATAACATTGAAGTTTCATTAAGAAATTGTTTTAAAAGTAAGTTTATTTTCAACTTTTTCGTTCATGTATTAAGTAGTATTAAGAAAAGCATGTTTTTAAAATTTTTTTTTTTTCTATCGATCCAATTTGAATTTAAATAATGTACAAACATTAAGATAGTTTGTTCACCGTTCACCTATTTAAAAAAAAAAAAAAATACATATATTCAATTGATTGATTAATTAATTTAAAATCCTCTAAATCTTATTTGGAGTTAAGAAAAATAAATAACAATTAATATTAGTCTAATATTGTATTAAAAATTATCTTCACAGTTCACACCAAGTATCTATTTTATTTTATTTGTTTTAATCCTACGGACTATTTTCGATAATCTAAGGTTAGATATTTATCACTACTATTATATAGTAATTTGGACAACTAGCTTGATAGTGATATCGACAAAAAAATATCTTTAATTCAGTTTAATGATTAAACATAAATTTAATGAGTCTGAGAAATTTTATTTTCTAAAAAATATTTTAGCATGTTGAAAATATAAATTTATTTCTTAAATTACATTTTAAACGATTTTATTTTATTTTATTTAAATTATATCTGGACGTTACCCATACTTTTGTTATCGGTTTTACATACGAGTGACATAGCAAATATTCGTTCACTAGTTACAATAGTGTGCTGAGAGTTTTTATATTAGAATGCATTGTCATATTAATAAACTTTTAGTGAAGAACATTATCTGTGCTTTTATTCCATATTTTAATTTTCAAGCGGGATAAGAGCATTTTTAATTTGTGATATTTCATACCTTGCTTGGAAATTTAAATATCGAACAAAAGCCGACGCTTAAGCACAGCTAATGTTCTAAACTAAAAGTTTAATAATAGGTCCATAGTAAATAAATAATTGACCATCACCATTCACTCTGATATAAAAACTAACAGCACATTGTTGAAACTATAGTGAACGAAAATTTGGTATTTCGTATGGAGACAACAAACGCATGTGTAGTATACTCTTAGTAGAAAAAAATATAAACCTTCTAAAGTGGAGTTAAATTATATACTATCAAAAAAGCACGAAAAGTGAAATTTTGAAACGTAAAAAATAATTATTTTATAAGGTTATAATAAGTTTGGCAGTGTAAAATGTATAAAGTAACGAATGCGAATGCATAAGTCTTTTATATATGTGTGTGTGTTTGAGGGTGGGGGGAGGTTAAAAAAATTTTACGAGGGCGGAAATATGATAAATGGCCATGAACATTGCTACATGGGTACATGTAGCAATAGGTACATCGTACATATTAAATACCAACTTTCAGACACGTCCACATACAAAATATTATTATATAATTAATATAATTAACAATTTATCATTATGATTTGTGGCAATAAATTCTACACAATCTACTATGTACCTATAAAATATATAAGCATTTTTTTGCTCTAATAATTAATATAATTTAATAATGGTTGATCGAAAACCACTGGGCAACCCATTGGGCCGATTTTAAAATAATAAAATCAGCCAAGGGCAAATTCCCACCTTGCCACCCCACAAATGATGCCATTGCGGTTGCACTGAACATTCCTTAAATGATGTAAAATATCTATGTAAGTAGGTACTTGAAAATATGGCCTTTGACTCTTAAGTAAATTTCACAAGTATATAAAATAAAATATAAATGGCAGTATATGCGTGTGAATCACCCAGGATATTATATGATTCAACGTGTTACATGTATTTTATACAGAGTTGATTAAAAATATGATTTTTTTAAAAAAATCAAAAAAATTGTTTTAATCGTTTAAAACATGATTTTTTTGTTTAAAACATGTTTTTTTAAAATGAATTTTTCAGCTGTTTTAAACATGTTTAAAACATGATTTAATCGAGTTTAAAACAAAATATGTAATTTATTTTTAAAAAAAATCATTTATTTAATAATTTAATATCATAATTTTTTTATAACTTGACGTGTAATTTAACCACGGTCCACGGCTATCGGTTTTACACTTAAAAATCGTTTTTGAATATTTTGATAATGATTGATGATAAAGACCTGATCTGTTACCTACATTGTGATAAAGAATATTTTTATACCTATACGTGTTATTTATTATAATACACCATACACGCCATATAAGGGCATAGACGCATAGTAATAGTTATTAGTATTACTATAGTATAGCTACAATATTATATAATTTATACGCAATATGCATCTAGATTCTAAATATTTTATTAACTAACGCAACTAAGAGTTTGCATTTTTAATTAGGTACCTACCTACTTACTTTAACATTTTCAAAAAAATTATCCACTTAACAATTTAAAAGGAAAGGGGGTTCCATTTGAAAAATAAAAGATTTTATTATCATAGAACACTCCTTAAAAGTATTGAAAATAAGGCTTGTAAGTATAGATTCATTATTAAAGGAAAAAGTAGGGGTGAGCATGCTCAGTGTATCATTTTGTACCTATATAGTATATATGTACTTACTACATATATATATTATATATAAACATAGCACCCCCAAATTTTTGATAGCATCATCGAATTTTTATTGAATATAAAATTATGCCATAGGTATTTGGATGCAATTATTTCTAAGACACCTATTCATAATAATAATGAATAATGATACATAAGTATCAGAATAATAATATAAGTAAAAGTGTATTTATTTGTTTTAAGATTAATGAGAAGGTGTATAAAATAAAGTTGTATGAATGGAAGGGGATGTGTGGGGCAAACCCCATTTATTTCCATATAAATCTAGCACCCCCATAAGTTCAACCCAAATTGCGCCTATGTATATAAACGAGAAAAGTCACACTCTGACTAAACACCAAATCTCGAAAACTACTTGTCTTATGGAGTATGGAAGCTAATTGTATATGTAATTAATGTTCCTATATCACGGGAAAAAAAAATAGTTGCTGCAACTATTTAACCATTTCTACTAATCCAAGATTTAGAGTTGCTATAGTGACAGCAACTCATTTAGTAATAAACACTTTTTCCATTTAGTTGGTTATTGTATAGTTGCAACTTGCAACTACTATACAAATAGTTCCATTGGTAACTATTATTTATAGTTCACATGACTAAATGCATAGTACTTTTTACTGTAATTTGTAGTACTAAGAACTGAAATATTATAATCATTCTAACTAAAATGAACAGTTATATTTCAGGTTGTATAGTAAACATAACCAAGTTTTTATAGCTATAACAACTATATTGTTGTTGTTGTCCCCCCCCTATTCGAAAAAAATTTATTCCCGTGGCCGGCTTACCTTTTTTGGGGAGGATAAGCTCGTAACCCCCTTAGTTACCAATAGATTATCACTGCCCCTGCTTTTCCTTGTGCTGGAAACCTGTATAATGTAAATATTATAAAACTATTAGTGTTGATTTATAATTTGGATTTAGATAATTACAATTAATAATTGTTGGATTCAAAACAATACAAGTATTTCAAATCATTTAAGCTATAGTAAGTAAGAACAGGTAAAGGAATGGATCCAAAGATCAAAATACATGAATAATATATGTATTAAATATTTATATTTTATTATTCAATAAACAATATGTACTTAATATATTTTATTATTTAATATGTTCAAAATATAACTTCATATAGGATTCATATTTTAAGGTAACTTAAAATTATCAAATCAATGGTTACATTTTATTTATATAAAAAAAAATGTATTGTTAGTTTAAAGACCCTACATATCCTGCCTATCCGAATATTTTAATACAGTATAGTATATACCTATATAATGCAATGTTTAAAGATACTTAAATAATAATCACCTTTGAATGTGGCAATCACAGAGTCACACATGTTCCAATTTTTTAATGTTGTAACTGTCCAGTCATCCATATGGCTTCGGTTTAAATACCGCTTTTCACATCACATTTTTTCATTTTTGTTATCAACTATGAATTATTTATTATGATGTGTTTACACTTTTCATTAAGTCGTTATATGAGTACCGTGCCTTCGATAATTCAGCGCTGCTGTAACGCTTGGTCAGCAACTTTAAATTGTCATTTTTTAATTCAGCGCAAAACTACGCTGCTTGTGATAGATAGCGTTTTTTAATTCATCACAACCTAGTGAACCAAACAGCGGTTCCATCCTGTTGTCATCTTGCCATAAATTATAACCATGTGTCCATGTAGGCTGCATTACGGAAAACGGCCATAGGGAATTCCGGTAATATTAAATAATCAGTACAGAATACAGGTATAAGTATATAATTTTTATTTAAAATATAAAATATAATATACCTATATATTATTTTATTATACGCATAAACGATATACCATTACGGCATTACCCGTATGACATGTACGTATTTACTATTTTCTGTACAAAAAAAATTAATTAATATAAATTCATTACTTCAATATTACTGATAAAGAGAATATTTTTCTACTAAATAAAGTATAAAAACTATAAACTGAAATAAAAATAAATAATTGGTAATTGGAACAAATTTTTTTTTCCTCATTGTACTGGTTACCGGGTATTGCTAAAATAACGGTTTTCAGAAATGTCGATAATTGGTTTTTGGGATATGACTTTATAAACTTTTGTTAATCGGTTACCGGTATCCGCTTTCCAAACTACAGATAAATTAGATAATCGGTTTAGGGTTCCCAAAATTTACGGTTTTTAACGGTTTTCGTGAAAAACCGGTAAACGGTTTTAAGCCCTGCTAAAAATCCGGCATGATCAACTATGACTTCAATTCTATTTTAGGTACACTTATACAAATTTGTATCAACTACAAAGCTGTACTAATATAGGCTACCTATATATTTTATCTCCCCCTTCAATGTGTCCTCAATTTACCCCAGATTGCCTACCTGATAATATACTGTTCGCATTACCGTAAGCGAAACTCACTACTCAGGGCAACGCCACTCGAGATGGCTAAAAATTAAAATATGATTTTGCTTCCATACCTATGCAGAACGAATTACACCTAAAATGAGTTTTTCTGGGCAACGCCGGGTAATTCAGCTAGTATACTTATATAATATGTAGATTAAATGATATCGTGCCGCCGCTCCGTCTACGCGGATATTTACTTAGCACGGCCGCCGTAAATGTCTGTCTCTGCCCGTACGTTGTACCATTGATTTTATAATATATACCGACCGTTTCTACGTGCAAAATTTTTATTTTCAATTTTTATAGCAATTAGTAACCAGTGCTTTAAGTGAAAACTATCATTATTTTTTATATATAATCTGTAGCGCCAGAAGGGCCTATTTCCGAATCGTTCATATATTATTTCCATCATTGTAAGCCATAAAGGCAGCATATATCATATTATTGTTAATTACAGTAGAAACCGTTTATAATGACACCGGTTGTAATGACATACTGGGTGTAATGACCTTAGATTGCAAGTCCCGGCAAAACTCCTATATTGTATCATTGATTATAATGACATCTGTATAGTGACTATACGGATATTATGACGGTTATTTTTTGTTATATTGGAAAAATATTTTATCTATAATGACTTTACTTAATCGAAGGTACTATTACAATATCGATAATACTTATTTATAAAACTTATTTTCGAAAAAGTTTGGTGCTAAATATGATCAATAATATTTAAAACAAAATTGAAGCGAATATCAGCGTATTAGATGGTATATTTATGATTTTTAAAGCTTGGGGAAAAGTATCAGAGATTACAATACGAAATTGTTTTCGTCACGCTTGTTTCAATAATGCAATACCACAACAAACTGCTGTCCAAGGAGAACAAGAAGAAGACATAAGTTTCCCAAACATAAATGAATATGTTAACTTTGATAATGATGTGCTAACTTCAGAACCATTAAGTGATCAAGAAATTATTTCTTCATTGATTAACCAACCCGAAGAACCTGAGGAAGACGATAATAGTGAAGAAGCTGATACTCCCGATGGAGATTTATCTATTAATGCAGTTCAATGCAGCAAAGATGTTAGCAAATTATATGGCTCTGAATAACGCAAGTCCAAAGATAAATTTTGAAGAACTAGAAAAAAAATAGAGCGTGATTTCTATACTAACAAAGTTCAATCTAAATTAACAGATTTCTTCAAATAATAATTGAACTAATTATTGAACTATATTATACATTGCATAAATAAATACATAATAATAATAATATGTATTGAAGTTACCTACAATTTTTTTTTCGTCATTTTGGTTATAATGACAACCGGTTATTATGACCTATTTTCTTTGGTTCCTTGAACGTCATTATAAACGGTTTCTACTGTATATCATTGTCGTGCATGTATTTTATATTATTGTAGCATAGGACCAGCTGGCCAGTCTGCACTCCACAAACCACTGTGAGTTATTTTGTTATTTATTATATTTTTTTTGTTGCAATCATTATTATATTCTAATGTGCCAGAAGGGCGCATAATATTCTTATATTTATATTGTGTTTGGTCAGAAGGGCCGAACATTATTATTATTTTTATATTATTACTATTATGTTGAGCCAGAAGGGCCAATCTTTTTATATTTTCACGTAGCTCTAATAGCTGCAGTGAATTAAACCTTGATCTTTATTATTTTATTAAATTGATATTTGTTTGTCATAAGGGCCGGCATTTATATATACCGTTTTTCTGTTGAGCCATAAGGGCCACAATATTATATACCTACTGTTATAGCCATAAGGGCTTTGATATTATATTTTTATACCTACTGTGTTGCTGTGATTTTTATATATTTGTACCATTATTATTTAGATTTTGTATTATACAGCAACTAGTTAGTTACCAGCAATCGTGTTACCATTTTTTTTATCTTAGTTTAATTATTGTACACACACCCACATATATACACACATAACACACAAACAATACACATAAATACACTACACGCATTACGTAGCTCGACAGTATTTGCCCGGCAATCCCGACCACTGCTGTTCGAGCTATTACACCACTACACACCCAGCTAGTCCTCGTATATTTAAGACCTGTCCTAGGTGTTAGTGGTCAACAATTAGGTGTCCGGGGTGCGCATACTATTATTATATGCTATCGGCCCGTCCAGTAGTCGTGTTTTTCTCTTTACCACAGTTGAGTAATCGATTTGTTCTCGTCACCACCCTACAACACTGGTCACTGAGATATAAGATTTACACAGGTAGGCATTATGAAAGAATATCGTGGGCATCTAATGAAGAACACATGTTTCAATTTGTTATGCAAATACCTATGTCATACCTACTGGCTACTAATGTGACTATTTCAAAAATTAAAGTAATGATTAATACTTTCATCGTGCGTTCTCCCAGCAGAGACTTGAACAGGAACTGCTCTTGGATATATAGTTTAAATGGGTTAAATTAAGTCTATCTAATTTTGAAATTAGATTTTTAGATTTTCATTTAACACGGTCCCTGCAGGCTACATGCATAGGTACCTAATGTTATTCTATTTTTAAAAAATAAAATTTTTTTTTAATAATTTACAAGCTTATACCTATCATAGTTGCAGCATATAGTCTTTTGTTTTTCAACGTCTCGAGCAAATCATAAACTATATTAGGTTTGTCTGGGCCAACTGCAGATAATATACTACGCATATTATTTGTTGAAGATGAAAATAATATATAATATAATGCAAAACGGATTGCACTGATGGAAATTTAAAACGAAGCATTCGCAGGTATTGTGCATGCGATGAGATAATATAAAGTCCGGTTTTTTTCATACCGATCTCATAAATAGTTTTGCACTTTTGCCCCATTGTAGCAATGTGCAATGGCATCGTTATTCGTTTGAATGTACATATATATATTTATATATAAATGTATATATTATATATACACGATATACGTATATGTGGGTACGTGCAAACCTCTGTGGCGGGTGCATATTTTATGATTTATATTATTATTATTTTGACGTCTAGAATTTTTTTCTACCAAAGGGCAAAGACTGAAGGTTTGATGAAAAGTACGAATATATAGTTAAGGTTGTGATTATGAAAAAAAAAATATACACATATTCCTGGTAGGTAGGTAGGTAGGCCATTTGTTTGATCTAATAATTACCTATTATTTATTATGTTCAACAGATAGGTACTCCAATCAAACAGAAAATTATAAATTAATTAATAAAAATAAATATATTATTATACTAATACTCGTAAATTCAAAATTTATAATTTTTATTCTTTTCTAATACATTTTGACATGTTTCTTCCGTACATAATATAAAAAAAATAATAATATAATATTCACGTTCTTGTCCCACATTAGAAATCCCTTTCCATCAAACATCTTACGGCACTTATAACCCTATTGATCGAATAGCCAGAGAGTGCAATAATTTAAAACTTGATCCGTTTATTATGAATAATTTGTATTCTTTGAAACACTGTTTTTAGCAGCTTGTTATATCACTAAAATTGTCTGTTATTTTGTAAATTTTATTTTATGTACTTAATTCATAGTACTATTGTACTTGTATCTTTATTCTACCAATGTTTTTATTATAAATCTTATTGTCATTGTACTTGAGCCCACCAGGGCGTTTACACCAATAAATAAATAGTTTGTACCTATTTACAAATTGAATCGTTTTCTTAGATTTCATGATCGTTTTATATTTGTTTAAATCATAATTATTTCTACAACTTGTATTATATAAATATACTATATATATAATACTATAGTATTACTATGTTATTAGTTTATTACTTACCAACTTCAAATCATTTTTTCACATATAAACCATTTTAACTTTTTTTTCCATTTTTCTTTCAAACGTTATCATGATGAAAGTCTTACTGACGGTTATTACGTACCTGTGTAAATGTAAAGTTGGCGTGTGTCGTGTGCGGGAATGATCGATATTATATTATCGATATATTGATTGTATTATACAGCCAGTGGCGTAGCCAGGGGGGGGGTTTGGGTGTTTAAACACCCCCCATTGACATTTTCCTCCCTAATAAAAATATTGTTTATAGGGTTTGGGACTCCTCGCATTATTTTAGATAAGTTATATATTTGTCTTATGAAATTTTTTAAATGTCTAATCAAACAAAGTTTGAATTTGCATATTTTACTAAAAGTGTTAATTTGAGCGATTTTTCGCATATTTATTCATAATATTTTGCATTTTTCTAACTTAAATGCAGATACATACAATTGTCGGGAAAAATCATATTTGGATAACATTGAAAAATATCTTTATGTTTGGTGAGGTACAATATAGGCTCTAATTTTGATATTTTGGGAGGCCGAAGCCTAAAACCATACTATTATAAAATTAAATTAAAAAAATTTAGTAAATGATTGGGAGGGCTGTTAAAGTTGTTGGTGGAGCTTGGCTATACGGTTTGCTATATTTTCGTATAGTTATGGTATGTAAGATTTTATAAGTCTCTTTATAACAAGACTGTGTTAAAACTATAATTGACATCTACATTCTAGATTGTACGAAGAAATGAAAATCAGTAGATATAGGTACGTGTTCGTTTATTACGGTGTTCGCATATCACGTTATTCTTTATTACATATTTATTAGCCTAGTATTTTATTCCAGTATTTTTAAAAATCGATAATCGACTATTTCACAATAGTTTAAAAATGTACAAAACATGCAATAGTGTACTCCGTCCATCACATTAATCAATATAGGTAGGTACCTACCTATATTAAAATTAGTAAGCCCGTGTATAAATTATTTATATAGGTACCTACTTATTTTTTAGTTTTTTATTACCAAAATTGTAGTATGTTTATATTAAAGAATATGTAGTACCTATATATTTAAGAATATTTTGACAACTTTGACTGTATCATATTTCGATAATATTTAGTGCAACAAGTCAAGTCCCGAACCCTAAATTTATTTATATACGAAAACTGTAAAAACTTGGTTTTAATCTATACTTAAACACCCCCCCATTTCATAATCCTGGCTACGCCACTGTATACAGCAACTAGTTAGTTACCAGCAATCGTGTTACAATTTTTTTATCTTAGTTTAATTATTGTACACACACCCACATATATATACACACATAACACACAAACAATACACATAAATACACTACACGCATTACGTAGCTCGACAGTATTTGCCCTGGCAATCCCGACCACTGCTGTTCGAGCTATTACACCACTACACACCCAGCTAGTCCTCGTATATTTAAGACCTGTCCTAGGTGTTAGTGGTCAGCAATTATGTGTCCGGGGTGGGCATACTATTATTATATGCTATCGGCCCGTCCAATATATATATTATAATCTATATAAATAATTAATATTAAAATACATTGCATATTATGTAAATTATTGATAAAACTACTAACAAAACATTAAAACTAAAATACACAAATCAAAATATATTAACCTTAAAATGTTTTTATATAATGTGTTAAAATACTAAATATTATAAGAACATTTATATAAAATAACATTTTTTTGGTACGGGCCACGTCGGGCGGGACAGCTAGTATATCTTTATAGGTACCTATATAATAATAATATATTATATAAACAATATTTTCTCTCTAAAGTACCCAATCAAATTATAGATATAACTATACGAGGTATACTCACACCAACAGATTAACGAAAAAATGTAAATATGCCAGCATTAAAATTGCAGAATTCAAACCAGTAGTCATTAATTCGAAGGAGTTTCACCCAAAAAAAAGTTGCCTCAAATTATACATTATTAATGTACGATAAATATACATAGGTAATAAATGTTACATTGTTACTTGAGATTAAATGTTGTGCTAAGACAAAATGTACCCTTGAAAACTGTTTTGCGAACCTATACGCATAATCGTCTAATAGTATTACAATGTAATCGTCTCTCATTTTTTAAAAATAATTTTATAACAAACAAAACTAAAACAAAATTCTTAAAAATATACAATAATGTTTAAAATTGATAAAATTGGAAATTTTACAAGCATCACTTATAGTTGTAACTATTCCCTATTTCTATAGCTTATATTTTATAAATGCTATTTTATAGTTGAATAAATTAAAAAATATTTTTATTAGTACATACGTATTTTTATAAGTTTTTCAAATTATAGACGAAATCTGGGTATTTAAATGACGAAGGAGATTATATATAGTTAGTACGGGATCTAAATGTCTGTGAGGTTCTAAATGTCCAAAGGGATCCAGTTGACGTAGGGGGGATCTACTTGTCGAGGGATCTAGGTGGTACGTAACCAACCCCGTTGGGAGGCCACTCTGTGGTATCACTCGTACAATACGCGGTAAACCAACCGCGGTATACTCCTTACTTTCGTACGCTCTAACCTAATGACTGTCTCTAGAATAAATTCAGATTAGCACTGTTAACCTTTGAGGTACGATGGTATCCGTTTTGTTAGTTGTACCTACGTGACTTTCCTAAATTGGAATGACTATTAAGGCGGGTTTCCACTATACACGTTTGCCGTGTACACGAAAAATGTTCAGCTATGTCCAACAACACGGTATCATGGTTAACCGTGTGGTAACCATAGACCTTATGGCTTATACTAAGTAGAACTTATAATAGTAGAACTTTTTATAACAAGAATAAAAAGTTTGGTTGACTAATTGTTACTCCTCAAACATAATCAGAAATTTGTTCAGAAAAAATTTGTAATGGTCCAAAATAATTGTAAAACAATAATCTTTCTCATATATTTTATTTATGTAAAGTTTAAAATATTATAAAAAAAAAATGTTTGGCGCCCCTTTAAACCATGCGCCCGGGGCATATGCCCCCTAGGCCCCCCCCACGGCACGGCTCTGAGTATAAGGTCTATGGTGGTAACTGATCGTAAAGAACCAATCACAGCAAATGATTTGTATGCACGTACTCGCATCCGTGTATAGTGGAAACCCGCCTTTAGGGCCCCACGACCAGAGCACCGTTCAGTTTGTAGTACCTAAACCTCACTGACTGCGTAGGCGTGTGGGTCTGAACACTGTTCCGACATGAAAGGTAAGAACGAAGAAGACTTTGAAATAATACTCAACTCGGGTTTTTTAGGTCGGAAACACTTTTATTATATTATAAAACAAACACTACAAATAAATCACTTGGAAAATTCGGATTGCCCAGCCCGCACTGCGATCGACACACGTACAACCGTCGTACCTACGTCCTCGCCGAATAGTAAAATATTATTGCTTCCTCAGCACATATTGCTCCACTGACCTATGTCAATAGTTTACAATTTAAAATGTTCCCACCTCTATTACATATATATATTAAATAATAATATCTTGACGACTGTCAACAATATACGACAATATCATTGGATACGAAAAATGGCGGTGACAGTTGGTCAGTGTGTATATTTTATATTATTGTATTTATATTGTTATTACATAATATAAATACAGTAGCCGGTAAGTATGTATATTATAATATGTGCGTATGTATGTGGTATATATATTATACAATTATAAAAAAATAACAAAAATCGTTTTTCTTAATTATTTAATATGTAATTTCCTCTAAATTGGAACATAAAATAACTACAAAAAAAACTTTGTATTTATTTTATATTTTGAGATTTTTGGGTTACAGGATATCCTACTTACGAAGAAGCTTATTGTTTTATATTGTGAAATTAATTTTCAAAAATGATTAAAAAAAAGGTGCTCTGCTGTACAGTAGGTTACAAGTGGTTCACTGTATAATGGATGGTAGTAAATTTAAATTCAATGATATAATATCATTCAATGGCGTCCGCAAGATTTTTCAATGGGGGGGGGGGGGCTTGAAAATTAGTTACAATTTTCTTTTAATTTTGTCCAGTCTAATAATTTCAGACGTTTATTTGAGGTATTTTAAAATGTTTGTAACTTTTCAACTTTTCCGGTAGAAAAAATGCTCTGATCATAAGCTTCGATGCTCAGTGTATGTTTTTGGAAGCAAATTGGATCTAGGTGGTACTATTAGGAGGTTGAAATTGAAAATGCTCGGTGCTTTTAAAAATCATTTGAGAAAAAAAAATGAAAATTTATTTAAATGTTTGGTTATACCGTCTTTACTCGGATTGTATTTGAATAATTAAATTTTTTTTTTCTATAAATGTCAATAAAAAATTATTTATCCCGTCAAAAAGCTTAAAAATGTAATACGTAAGTTTTTTATTATTGCTAAAATATTAACGATACAAATTTCGTCAAAACCACAGTTAATTTGTAGTTCAAAACGTATAAAATATTAAATGTGTATAGCTAAGGCTAGACAATTTAATACAAGGTCTTTCATACAAATAGTTCATATTTTTACCGAAAAATTTCAGATAATTTATGAAAATTGGTATGTTACAAATACAATGTTTTTTCAAAAATGAATTCATTCTGGTAAGACATATTTTAAATTTACGTCTTGCTTATACTATAGTTGACAGTTTAACTTGATTAATATTTTTTTGAAAAAGTAATAATAATACGGGTAATTGGGGGGGGGGGGGGGGCTTTAGCCCTTTAGCCCCCCCCCTGCGGATGCCACTGATTAGGACGCCACGACCAGAGCACTGTTCAGTTTGTAGTACCTAAACCTCATGACTGCATAGGCGTGTGGGTCTGAGGCTATAAATATAGGACGAAAAACATCCGTATGGCCAATGATTCGTATATCTTAGTTTCGTATGGTTGTACAAAATTCGAAATCATGTTCGTATTCGAATAAAACGTGTACGAACAATATTCGTATGAAGTACAAAATGGACCCCCAGGGTGAGAAGGGCACCTTTCTATTCAAATTGCAAACTTATCCGAGTGGATGTGAGATGGCATCTGCGACGGACCGAAGGGGCAATGGGAACGGGTCGGCGCATGCTGGGTCAGCACGAACCCCAAGATCAACCCTGGGGCAGTGGCGGAACTAGGGGGGTGAAGCCGGGGATTGATCCCCGGGCGTAAAATTTTAGTGGGCGTAATTTTTCTTTAGTTCTTTATTTAATGCTTGGTGATAGAAGTTAAGAAAACATTTTTATTTCACATTATTTGTTTATGATGTTGTAGTGATGACGTTGGAATTAATGAAAAAAAAAAATAAAGTTAATGGTATTATGAATAGATTCGTATTAGTATTATACTAAGTATATACTGGTATACTGACATTAGCATACCTACTGCAAGCATATTCATATACAACTAATATACTATAATTATTAAGATTCTGAGTGAAAATGTAACTAGGTAGTAACTATACCTAGGCATATTTTATTGATGCTGTGTTTTCGTTAAAATTTCTGATACCTACACAATAACTGTTATAAGATTATCAATCGTATACGTATAATATTATATCTGTATATTAAAAATGATGTTAATATATAGTTTATAATATTATATATTATAATATTTACGGAGATAGTTATACATTTGTTTATGTTTAAAAAAAAAGATTTGATTTTAAATATTTACTTTTTCATTTTTTCTATTATAAATTGTTTAATTAAATACAATTTTTTACTGGCCTAAATTGTGTACCCTAATCAGAATAAAAGATTTTAATATATTTTACCATAAAAATCTATTATAATTGAAGGCTGAGGCGCATAGAACCAAAACAGTAAAAGGGTTTATAATTTTTATACAGGATAGGTAGGTAATTAAAGTTTTGATTATTTTTCAACATTTATATATAACTAATATTATTATTATTTCTAATAATAAATAGATAAAATAATATATAATATATTTCTAATAATAAATTACAATTAAGTAACCACTACAGTATTTCCAGTAATTAAAAATGTATCAACAATATGTTAACTAAGTTTTTAAATTTAAAGTGTTTTTGGTGTGAATGTGTGATAGTTTATTAGTATAAACTTGGTTACACCACAGTCCTCAGAATATATTAATTACTATATATTATTAGGTATGTGTTTAAAAGTTAATAAGTATGTTTGTAATTTTAGTTCCAGTTATGATAAAACAATTGTAGGGAATGATTTTGTATATTCAATCTTGGTCTATGATTGGGCTTAATTTTAATATTTTCCCCGGGAGTAAAAATTCTTAGATCCGCCTCTGCCCTGGGGGTCTACTTTGTACGCCATACGAATGTATAGTTCGTATACGAAAATTGTACATTTTTCGTATGAAATTCCAATTCGGTATTTTGTAACTTTTTTAACTTAAATGTAAGTATACCTACATACAATTGTCGGGAAAAATCATATTTGGATAACATTGAAAAATATCTTTAAAAATAATATGTTTGGTTAGGTACAATAGGAGCTAATTTTGAGATTTGGGAAAGCCGAAGCCTAAAATCATACTATTATAAAATTGAATAAGCTTAAAAAATTTTAGTAAATGTTAGGGAGGGCTGTTAAAGTTGTTGGTGAAGCTGGGTTGGCCCTAGTTTTGCATATGGTACGTAAGATTTTATAAGTCTCTTTGTGACAAGACCGTGTTAAAACTATAATTGACATCTAGATTCTAGATTGTACGAACAAATGAAAATCAGTAAATACGTGTTCGTTTATCACGGGGTTCGCATATCACGTTATTCATTATTACTTATTTATTAACCTAGGGTTTTATGCCAGTATTTTTAAAAATCAAGTTTTATTTAACAATAGTTTAAAAATGTCCAAAACATGCAATAGCTGTATCCTTCGTCCATCATATTAATCAATATATAGGTACCTATAGGTACCTACCTATATTAAAATTTGTATACCCGTGTTTAAATTATTTTTATCATGTTTTCTTATTTTTTAGTTTTTTATTACAAAAATTGTATATGTTTTATGAATTTTTCAAAAATGTAAATAAAATAAAAATGTAGCTGCATATTATATTTAAGCATATTTTGAAAATGTTGACTGCATATTTCGATAATTTTTAGTGCAACAAGTCAAGTCCCGAACCCTAAATTTATTTATATACGAAAGCTGTAAAAACTTGGTTTTAATCTATACTTAAACACCCCCCCCCCATTTCATAATTCTGGCTATGCCTCTGAGAATTCATAATGTATACTGATTACTAGGGCACGGATGATGTTGCATTTGCAACTTTTTTTCTACTTTTTCAATTAATTGCTAAGTAAGTTTTAAATACGTTTCATGTAAGTACGAATTCAAATCTAAAAGTTTTATTGCAATTTTGTCGAATTTACTCATTTATACAACTATTTTAGCCATATTAAAACTTATATAGGACTTAACCATTATTAAAATCAATGATATACTAACTGGACAAAGAAAATCGTTCGATGGTTTACCCGAAGACTTAACAGTAAGCGATTTATCTTATTTTAAATACGCTCCGCTTACATCAACCGACGTAGAATGAAGTTTTTCGAGATATAAGAACTTACTAGCTCCAAATCGAAGAGGGTTTGATTTCGAAAATTTAAAACAAACACTTATAGTACAGTGCAATGATGTATAATATAATAAATTTATAATGGCATGATTAAAATGTAATGTATATATATTTTTTTGAATTATTTAGAATTTTAGATTATAATTTATAACAGTAAACTTAAAACATTTATAACAAAACGTTGTTATTTTTTAGTGCAATTTTTAATATTTTAAGTGCAATTTTTGGTATTTTTTAGTGCAATACTGCAATCAATTTTACTATTTTTTTTATAGTACTACAACATCCGTGCCCTACTGATTACCTAATAATTAGATACTTACCTACATATAATGGTTAATATAAATTGGTTATTAATGGTAATAATTAATTGTTTGGAAAAATATACCATTTAATGAATTAGCCCTAAAATTCAGCATTAAATGTAATTGTTTTGCAATACAATTAAAATATGAATATAATTGTATAACAATACAATAAACAATTCACAGTGATATTATTATTGTCATACTTGAAAAAAATATACATATACCTCTTTCGCATTTTTCGCCGTCTTCATGGAATTCATGCCTGTCCTTATTATCATTTTCCAATTGCAAAATCATGATTTGGGTAGTCCTGGCTTCCCAATACACACAAAACTCATATTCAGGGCTAGGATTTGTATGCAATAAAAAATGGTAAAATATGCATTTTATTTACCAAAATATGCAAATATGCATTAATATTAATTTTATTAATTTTATTCAATATATGCAAAAACATGCAAATTAAAAATACCACTATTTATCTCATCATGAGGTGATTCGTGGACATTACTGACAATTGACAAAATCAATAATCAGAAGTTGCAATAAGAAAACATGCTGTTGCATACAGGGCCGGATTGGTATGTATCGGCCCATCGAGATTTTCACTTCTATAAGCGGCCCATTTACATATTCAGTGGCCTAAAATTACGTCTATAATTATTATGAGCTTATAGGTGGCCAATCGTATTTCAAACATGAATTTAAATTCACTCGCACTCACATGACAGACCCAAAGTTTAAGCGGCCCATCGAGATTTTCTCGGCAGCTCGCCTAACCAATCCGGCCCTGGTTGCATATAAATCCTAGCCCTGCTCATATTATACACAAATATTTTATTTCCAAGGAATTATTACAATAATATTATTCAAATACCGACCGTATTTAATCTAACAAAGGTGGGCAATAAAATATACTATAAATCAATGTGGATTTTATGTATACTATAATAACACGACAATAGTTTATTAATATGTAATAATATCACACATAATATTATTATTGTGTGTAGGGGAGTGGTAGGTATAAATGTCTATATTTATATAACATTTTAATTTTTATTTAACAACTATGCAGCGCAATACGCATGCCATTCAGTCGGTACCATTGTATAAAACAACAATAAATTACCTACTTGTTTTCGAAAGATATATTTTTACACAACCTAAATTACTGCAGGTATACAATGGTCATAATAATCTCGTGGAGTAGTGTTATTAATAAATAATATTATTAATATTATTAGAGTGTATCATCACCGCCACTGCTCTTTACAGTCTGTTGATATTATTGTTAACACGTAACGAGCCAAACCGTTTAACCGAACAATATAATATATCTATAATACTATAAATATAATTATAAAACCACAATCACTCGTATCTCATTATGACATTATCCATTAGGTACGTGTCATGTGACAATACATCAATAGGTAATAAACATTCGACGATACCCGGATACGATATATTATTTATAATAATATTGTTCGCGCCGGCGGTAGAGTAATAGATTAGGTTAATAATAGTCCGTCCACACCGACCGTCGACACACGCACATTATTATATTGTTTTTATTTTTGTATTAATTACGTGATTGTGAGTTATTATGTAATTATGTAGGTTATCATCGCCGCCGTGCCGTCTGCGCGATTATGCCGCCGTAGTTTTCTGTCTTCCTCCGTCCGTCGTCGTGAGCGAACACCGTCGCGGATTTTATTTTTTGTAAAAGGCACGAATTGCCAAAATGTATTATTATTGTGCGTGGCGCCAATCGCCATTTATATTATTATCATAGAATTGGATGTGCATTGTTATTATTATTATATAGGATAGGTAGCAGCTGACCAGCCGAGCGGCGAGCACTGTCATATCCGTGAGTCTTACTTAAATATTATTATATTTATTTTGATTGGTCATAAGGACCAATCATACGTATATTATTGTTGTCTATATTTTTATATTTTGGTGTTGCTGTGATTTTTATATCATTGTAAATGTATTGTATTATTGAGATTGTGTATTATACAGCAAACAATTATCCACCAGCAACCGTGTTATCCATTATTAAATAGAGTTACCTTTCTGTCATTATTTTATAAGCTTACACACTCTCACATCTACACACTAACACTCACTGGCAGTGACGTGGTGAACATTTATAAACCTTGATGCCCAGCATATATTTCAGTACCTACCCCTTCTTTATCCCCTTAATATAATATATAATACATATAATTATTATGGAACTGTAAATATTTTAATTTTTTGTTGTATGTTATTGGTTACCATAATGTACCCAACCACCCCACCCCCAAAAAAAAGAATTCACCATGACGCCTAGGCGACTGTGACGACCGAAGCGTACGGAACAAGTCGTGTCCGCTATTGTGTGCGTGTGTGTTTGATACCTGGTCACAACAAACCCAATTTTCCCGGCTGCCATTTACCCGTCCCCCGGGGGCCGGAGGATCGCACCCCCTCGCCCGGCGCCGTCGTCTCGTCCCGAAACATCGCGTCATCCGGCGGCAAGACCGCGGCCCCCTTTGTGTACACCGTCTTCTTCCGAGCATCCGGGCTGACCGTCCGACCGGAAGTCGCCCGAGTGTATATATATATATACAAACACGCTCCTAACTCACACACGCGCGTTTAACACGACCGAAAAACGTTTAAAACAGTGGTCATTCCGACGGAAACGATTCGTAGTACTGTTACGTTACCGGACGAAGGGGGACGGACTATACCGCGACGGAGGTATATACAATGGGTAGGTTAGGTTAGGTATAGCTACCTACCAGGCAGAGGCGTATTATATCGAAATCACTGTGAAGTACTCCACTCGCGATACAAATTGGTGTTTGGTGTCCACGATTTTCCGTTTCGATGGATTTCTATGGTCGTATTAACGCTCGCGCACACGTCGTAATTCGAACGGGAAACAATATCAATATTGGGCAACGTGAGACCTCCTAAAATACTGACCGGGATATCTCTTGCACGATGTTACATCCCCCCCCCCCAAGAAATTTGTTAGTATATCCCCGTTTTGAACATATAATCGTTGAATATTACAACACATTTTATTTTTAAACCGTTATATAATACTTGAGTTTGAGTATTATTTTTCTTCTGCGATTTTCAAGGACTGCAATATTGTGATGTTTATACATTTTACATAATATTCATTATTGATAAATCATTTCGAGGGCAAGAAGGGCGCATCGACCTACATCCCCACTATATTTTTTAAATAAAATAGGTAAATCATGAATACCTAACCTAAGTTAGGACACTGCTGCGAATTATGATGATTTTAAATGTTTAATACAATATATGTATTATAATACATCATCGATATTATACATGTATAAATATTATATACTAGCTTCGCTTGTGTGCAGTTTTGTGGAAAATCCTATACATAGTATATTATACGCTATATAGGTATAGGTGTAACTCTGGTTCAAGTATATCTCAGTTTCTAAACTTTATTGATATCTTTTAAAACAGTCTCTGAGATTTTCGTCAAAATCAATCGAGTAGTTTTTGAGTACATATATAAGCTACAAACATACATATTTTGATTTTAAGATATGGTTTCCCTAATCGAGGCCATGTAATCGTTACGATTTGATGCATATGCTTCCACCTGAGATGCTCGAGTAACCAATGGCGATCAATTATGAAGAAAAAAAAGTTTCAATTTTTATCGCGAATCTCAAGATCTCTGTTTGATCCCCTCTTTAAAACGTGACTATCGGAAAATCCTTCCTTATTGCATGTAGATCATCAGAGGAGCCACTACTCCAAATGTCAAGTTAGTATACGTTTTGTAGTTTTTGAGATGTAGAGATGAATGACTAATGAGTGAGTGGATTATTATGTGAACATTACTATATAATAACGTTTATTTAAAATTAATGTATTTTAATAATTAAATTACATATTATAGTCTCGAAAAATGTAAAACGCTTGTATCTAAAACAAAAATAAAAGTAATACTTAAAAAAAATATAAACTCGTTTGGATTATGCAGTATGATGTACGGTGTAATACTGTAGGTACATATTATACTTTATAGCTACTAAGCTACATAGTTCGTTTAATAATTATAATAAATGGAAATGGGCCCATAAAAAAAAAAGTTCCAGTTACGTAACAAACCCGAGCCCCACATATGTGGTATTACGTACCCATAGGTAGGTATAGATATGGTGATTGACGCGTGAGACAAAATTTATATTTTATATTATTATTATTATTATTCTCATGCGGTTTATTATAATATTATACATCACTCTGTAAACAACTATTGTGTTTAGCAAAAAAATAGTAACAATAGTATTGTTTACGAAATAGGTATCTATTATTTGTTGCAGCCAGTTGAGATATTTAACGTATGCTCCACGGATCTCATGAAAATCGGAGGGTTGCGATAGGTGTGCGCATCACAAGTAATCGACCACAGCATGAATAGGTGGTCAATGTATGAATCTATAAAAGTAATTATGTGAGGTCCGTTTTTAATGCGGTCGAACGCAAACAATATTACCTATATATATAATTTCGTACGTTACCTCACATGATAATAATATATTATAAGCTCTCCGACTGAAAGCCATCCGACCATTTTCTCTGGGCACAAAGACCCCCTGCGTAGCGATATAAAATGCATTAAAACCCATCATCCCGACAAATTGCACTAATATACATATTATTATTCTCGTGTGTGCATCAGCGCTGTATACCTACGCGAACACGGACAAATCGCCGTCGCCGTTTCGCCGTTGCCATTTCGCCGTCGCAACTTCGCCGTAAAACCATTTCGCCGTCGCTGTTTCGACGTGAGGCCACTTCGCCGTTAAAAAAAATTAACAAAATACACATTTTAGATTCTGAGTGGAACGATGAATGTATTGATTTTACAATGATGTGTGTTTTTATATATTTTTTTTATTTTTTTATTTTTGTGTCTGTACACGATAAGTAGTCGTAATAATGCTTCGATTTTCGACTTCAGTATCTTGTTCGATTGGAAAGTGA
This sequence comes from Macrosiphum euphorbiae, assembly GCA_949089665.1. NCBI lineage: Eukaryota > Metazoa > Arthropoda > Insecta > Hemiptera > Aphididae > Macrosiphum > Macrosiphum euphorbiae. The sequence continues at coordinate 2,539,385 of CARXXK010001029.1, forward strand.
ATATCGCTGGTGCATTGGGAGGTCAAAATTTAAGATTCCCAGTAATTTTCAAAAGCGCCAAGAAAAACAAAAGAAAAATTAAGGAAAAACGGGAATTTTTACGCAAAATCGATTTTTCAGAAAATTGAATTTGGTTTTTGGTGTAACTTTAAAACAAATGACCGTAGATACATGAAATTTTCACTGGTTGTTTATATTTGCATTTTCTATACACGATAACATTTTCAAAATATTTTGATTTATTTTGAACTGTTTAGGGACATTTTCATTTTTCTTTTTTTTTTAGTTTTTTTTTCTAGAAATATCAATAAAATTTTATTTGTTGGTTAAAAAAACTTGAAAATGTAATAGAATGCTCCTACTATATTGTTTCAAAGGCAGATGAAAAATATTAAAAATCGTTAGTCACAGTTTTTTTTTATAAGCATTTAAAGTTCAAAAATTGACAAAATAAGTACACCTCCAATATCTTTAGCCAGTATTACGTAAACTTGAGCAAAAAGAGGAGGTGCAATCTTAAATATTCCGTCACAAAACCATATATTTGATCGTTCTAAAATATCTAAACTGCTTAATCTACCAAAAATTAAAATTCTATCTAGACCTGGCCCACTATCATCCAGTAAAAATTTCTCATTCACACCTTCAGATGGTGAATAAATTGTGTACGCTTCTGGATATATTAGAGAAATTAAATCTTGAGGTGCAGAGGGAGCTAATAATATCTGTTGGATGTTATTTTATTACTATCTTAATTCTACCTATTTTCGTTTATCGCTGGACGCGATTATAAGCTATGATAAATCTCATACACACAAACTCTGCAGCACATCTAAACCTTCAGATATCGGAAAATGATAAACTATTTTGGGCCCATATTACAATAGTCGATTACACTTCGATTATGTAAATAACTATTGTAATACGGCACTTAGACGTCGATAAAAGCTTATTATTATTAAATATTATTGACGAAAAATAAAAATATTTTTTACTATTATTGAATATTGGAATGTGTATAATGTGAAAATGTGTATAATAAATAATAATAAGTAAAATACTCCAATTTTTTTTTAACGCCGAAGTGGCCTCACGTCGAAACAGCGACGGTGAAATGATTTTACGGCGAAGTGGCCGCGGCGAAATGGCAACGGCGAAACGGCGACGGCGATTTGTCCTAGATCGCATATTATTAATATTATATTGTATATTTATATATTATGATCTATTATTTTCATTTAATTCTTAAACTCCAGTTGTAAAAGTTAATAAGTTTTTATTTTGTTTTCATTATAAAGACATTTATATATATATATATATACTATTCAAATGTGCATATTAATATTATATAATGATACTAGCTGATCCCGTGCACTTCGTTGCCCCGTTAAATATATCAATTCTATATGTCTCAAAGTTTGTTCAATTCGTTATTTAATATTCGGTGTATGCGGTGTTCAAAATTAATCTTAACTTTTCCGTTCAAAAATTCTGATTCGCATTAGTAATCTACCTGCGATAGATCGCGTACCCTGTGCTGTTTGTACGTAAGTGTATGATTTAACTCTAAAGTATCAAAGTTATACCAAGTTTATCGTTTTTACTTCATTTCGCCTTAGGTGGATTATTATAATCATTTTATACAAAATCCTATCCTAACCTAACCGTACTAAAACCCGATGAAAAAAAAACAAATTGAACCCTTAGTAAATTAACCTATCTTCTTCCCAGGCGTCTAATCTACCCACAAACATTAATTTATATATATATATAACTATATAAACACGGACTATAACTATACAGACTCTGGAACTACTTATTGGATCTTTTTGTATTTATTATATATATATGATATATGTATACCTATTGACAAAAAATAATGATACAAATCAAAAACATGCCCGATTAAACAATAGCAACCGATATAATATAATACACTGGTAGATTTTCCTAACATTTTTTTTTTCATATAAACCTTATCCATGAAATACTCTTTCATTTAAAAAAAAATAAAGAAGATCTGATAAGAAGCTCCAGAGATAAGTAGTACAGAGATTTTCATTTCACATTTTTATAGTTAGATATTATATTACAATTTATATTTAAAAAGTAAAGCAAATAGTTTATTTTTTTTATTATTTTTATTATTGCAATAGCTTAAAAACCCATGGCAACCATTTATAAACAAAAATTTCCATCGGAAATCTCAAAATTCCCGTTTGAGCACCTCCCGGGGTTGGTCTCTCCCTTTTTAAATTAGCCTAGGTATCTTTTAAGTTGGACCAAATTACACGCGGTGTAAAAAATTTCATCAAAATCGGATAAGTGGTTTAGGAGTCCATTGAGGACAAACATTGTGACACGAGATTTATATATATTAAGATATATATACTCGTATTATGTATAACAATTTTATTCTTTTAAAAGAAAGAAAATTGTAATCATTTATTTTTTGGTGTTATTGATAAAATTTTGAGCATAATATTGTCATCAATATTATAATAGCTTTTATGTTTTTTTTATTGTTTTAATTGAAAAGTAATTTATATATTTTATGATATGTGTGCATATTATTAATATTATATAGTATATTTTTATATTATTATCTATTATTTTCATTTAATTCTTAAACTCCAGTTGTAAGAGTTAATAAGTTTTTATTTGGTTTTCATTATAAAGATAATTATATATATATTATACTATACAAGTGCGCATATATATATTATATGATAATATATATATATTATGTATAACAATTTTATTCTTTTAAAAGAATGAAAATTGTAATTATTTATTTTTTGGTTTTATTGAGAAAATTATATTGTTTTAGAACATACTTTTTATTTGAGCATAATATAATCATCATTATTATAATAGCTTATATGTTTTTTATATTGTTTTAATTGAAAAGTAATTTATATATTATATTATATGTGTGTATATTATTAATATTATATAATATATATATATATATATTATCATTAATATCATTATTATTAAATTAGCAATTTATTATGTAATAAGTACAATTTACTTATAGAACGTTACACCCGCGTGTGATATCTCAGTTTTACAAATGTACAACATAGCAAAAACTGTTTTGCGCGAGACAACTTTTCTTGCACCATATTTGTTGTAGATCCACCTTTTGTTTTTTTGTGTGTGTGTGTGTGTAAGGGGGGGGGGGGGTAGTTATTAATAAATCACTTTAAAACCATTAAAAATTTAAAATTAAATACAATTTATGCTATAAAAAATAACTTGAGGGGGGGGGGGGGTAATTCTCCCCTCGGGTACACCATTATGCATGTTGATGTTAAAAGACTCTACAGTTCTACACCCACATGTGTTGTCTCTGTTTTACAAGTGCGTTGTAGCAAATGTACGCTCAGCAGATCACGTCTGGCTCTGTTTAAAAATTAGAGTGAATTTCTATTATGAAACTTGATGGTAAGAACTTTATCTGTGTTCATATTTTGTTTTTTTTATGATAGTTCAATTTTTCAGCAAGTTATGCGTATTGTATATAATACAGCATAAATTAAAAATACTCAAAACTCATTTAATTTTCGGTCGTAAAAACCTTCACCTGGCAATTACGAACATCTTAAAAAAAATTTGAGCAAAATCGGCCCAGCCGTTCTCAACTGATGCAATTTCGAATTTTTTGTCTCCATTTTTATATATATAGATTGAAAGTGGGTTCCTTTTTTTTTTTTTTTTGTAAAGCTTTAATGACAGTCATCATCTAAATATATATATAAAATAAAATTTTTTTTTAACATTTGAAAATTGTATCACAATAATATATAGTATAAATAGTAAGAACTAAGTATTAAAGTGTAACAATTTTACAAAACAAACGAAGTGGATTCCTATAGTTCAGGGTTGTTTTCTTTAAAAAATCTTTTTTTGTTTAATGTTATAACATATTATGCTAAAAACCTTTGTTTTAAACGTTTACTACTTACCTACCTAAATTGTCCGAAACGATTAAGATATGTGTTGAAAATGGTATAAAATCCAGTTGAATATTGTATTCCAAAACTTTTATTCAAATAGCCATTTAGTGGAAATAATATTCTATCAATGATTCCTATAGCTAACATTTTCAAAATGAAAAAATACGCAACGACCCTGGTTCAGAATTGGCCATAGATGCCGAGCTTAAGGATAAAAAAAAAAAATTTATTATTATTATGACGTATAAACAGTAAACACTTATAGTCGTAGGTATATAAAATTGATATTATACTGTATTACTGTGTTGGCTAGTATTGTTTATTGTTGACGACGACGGTTGTGCCTATACAGTATACACTGTTTAATCGAACAGAATTAGTTTATTTATATTGAAATATTTCGACAGTAAATTGTACCTACCTATCCAATAAGCGTTTAACTTTTTAGATTCTGAGCGGAGCGAGGAAGCTAGTGGTTTCACAATGGTGTTTTATATCCTGTATACAAGATTTCTACCAGAAGGAGTGATTCGATTTCAACATGAAGTACCTTATCTTTTAGCAAATTGGATCAAGGTGGTACTTTAGACAGGTCATTTTTCGATTTTCTCAATACTTATTTAATGTCAGGGGAAAAACTACTGACAAATTACGAAAAACCGCTTAAAATGGGATTTTAATTTCTAACGATTTGTTTTTCACAGTAACAACGAATAATAAATCATAATATTATAATATTAATTCAACTTAAAGTCTATAATAAATAATAAAAATTTAAAAAATCCAGACTGATAAACCGTCGCCGCCCAGAATCGTTTTTCTTATACAATAATATTATATCATTGAATTCAAGTTTAATACAATCCATTATACATTGACCCACTTTTAACCTACTGTACAGCAGAGCGACATCCACTTACCCGCTTTTTTTAAGTTTTATATTTATATGTAGTGTTTAAATTAAAGTTAATCAAAGTAATGGTTAATTGAATTATTTTACCTCAACTTAAAATAGCTGCCAACACAAGTTTCACGTGTGGAATGATGTTCTGTCAACCAATTAAGATGAGGCTGCAGGTCGTAATTTAGATTGCATTAATTAAAATTAGTTATACAATTATAGGTGCACTTAGTGGCGTGGTGAACGGTAATTTCAGATGCAATGGCCTTTGATTTTTTTTCTTAAATAGAGGGATGGGTGGTAGTCAGTAAATGTAATATGATATTCTCAATATGTAGTCAATAACGATGTGAAATATAATTAGTTATATTATATTAATACATTATTATGTTTTTATACTTTTAATACTTGTAACTTGGCTCTGGACAAATTTTAGTTCTACACAACACTGGGTGCACTTAGCATAGATTTGATAAGCTAGATTTATTCTAGTTAAATAATTTATCAGCGAAAGGCCCATCAGCCATGGGCTCGTTGTATTATGTTTAAAATGTAGACGAGACTAAATTCCTTTCAAAATTCAAAACTTAAGACCACCTATGGTGATCCTAGTAAATATTAGAACTCATATTCTTCTTCTTGTCGAGTTCGGTTTTATAATACTTCAATAATAATAGTTCTAATATTATAATATATAGTATATATAGTATATATAGTATACATAATATTTTTTATAAAAACGCAAACATAAAGGAAAAAAAATTCATACTCTACATACAAAATACAACTTAATAATGAAAAAAAATATAAAAATATCTGGTAGCGAATTCGGTAGGTAAATCTAATAAATATAAATCACATATTATCTACCTATTTGGTAAAGTTCTATATTTTGTATTTGTAATGTAATTTTGCTATAATAATAAGTTATTACCTACGCAGACTCTACAAAAATGTAAAATATTTTTGGAATTATAATATCAGGTCTAAAAAATTTTTATTATAGCGTTAATTTTTATTATAGTGTAATGTAATATTAATACCACCATAACTGATGGCTACAAATATTATTATAATATTAAGACCAACTTTTATGGACCATCACGAAATGGAAACCGAACAAAAGTCGACGGTTATTTATTATACGCCGTGCAAATGTTTAATCGAATAGAATTGGTTTAGTTTGGTTCCCATGCTAGTTTTTCGATTATTTTTTCCCCAAAATATGTGTTTTAAACACACAAAAAAACTATGAAACAGTAAATTTTTAAAAATACGTGATATCCTCAATAAAAAAATCGAAAAAACTTTTGATTTTTTTTTAAATTTGTATGTTTTTTATGAAATATGCAAATAAATGTTAATTATCGTATTTGCTGTTTAAAAACTCGTAAATTAAAACCAAAATTTACACGCAATATCAAATCTTGATATCACAATATCCTTCTTCGCCGTACCTCAGCTCCACAAATCGAATATATCCCTAGACTTGTTATGCAAAACCAGAAACCAGAAACAGATATATTAATCTACATTTTTCTTCGAAACTACTTTAGATCATATTATAACAAGATAAAATAACATAATAAAAGGCGACAATCAAATACGAAAACGTAGGAAAGCAAAATCCATGCGTACATACGTAAAATCGTAGACTTTGGAAACATATAACTTCCAAAATAATAATTTGCGAGAACTTTTGAATTAGACTTTTGTATTCAGTGTTTTAAAACACACATTTTGGGGGAAAAAATCGAGTGGGAACAAAACTGCATTTATACCTAAAAAGGTATTTAAAATAATGTAAGTTATTAGGTAATAAGGTTGGGTTATGATAAATTGTATCACATTTAAAATTTTTGCAAAATTCAAGCAGTTGAAACATAAAATAAATAAATTCATGAGTATTCAAATCATTCCTAGTTTTTAAATAATAATTACTAAATTTTAATCGTGTAAAATATTTAAATACTAAATATTAGCATTATGTTTCTTAATATTATATTATACTTGATTTTATATCATTTGAAAAAAATATTAACTTGTACAATGTACATTTACATTCTACAATCACTTTACTTCACAAAATATTTGTAATTGGAATTTATTCCGTTAATAAAGAATTATTATTATTATTATTTAAATATGTAAGGCAGGTGTTATGACTTATGAGTAGTTAAGCAGGAGGTAAACCTGTATTATACCAATATTGTATAAGTTGTCAGTAAAAAAAAAATCTATGAAATGTATTGGTGGCTAAAATAAGTGATGGGCACCCACTGTGCAATATTACATTAACTGCCTCACCTACAACAAACAATTGATGAGCTGCTTGTTCTTCAGGCTGAATGCATTCTGAATGATGTTCAATTATGTCATTTTGTAAACAGTCCAAAGGGGCGGGCAATTGTTCATCCGTGCTTGTTGTTTGTGGTACCTATGAATAAAAAATAGGGCCATCTTATTTTTAATATTTTTCAACTGTTATTCTATCAATTTATCAGGAGCTTTGTCTTAAATGTACAGACTTATAAGCCAACCAAATTAAATTGTATTCGCATTCATAAAAAAACCATACATCATTATTAAACCAATACATTAATCGCTCCGCTCAGGATCTAAAAGTTTTACTATAGAATTCACCTCATTGCATAAATGTCCAGGCTGTGCGTGTTCGAAATTATTTTCTTGTTCATCTATTTCAATTCTTCTGCGGTTTCTACGTGGGGGTGAAAGTTCAACATAATTTTCACACGCTGGTCGTTTGTAATGCAATTCTAATAACACTTAAGCCTAAAGGCCCTGTAAGTATCATATGACATTCCTTTTTGACAATTTGTTATAATAGTGTTATATTATATAAGCCCCACTAAATTGTAAAAAGGTATCCCTGAATCATATTCACGTTTATTTACAGGTACCTATACATTAATTGATATTGCTGTTGGAATATGCTTTTAGTTATAAGTTTATATTAAATCTTATTCTAATTTTACGCTTATATGATGTCCAATTATAATACTTCTTTCTGTATATGCGCTGCACATAATATGCATCCGTGCGTGTTATTTTTTAAGCACGCTCAATTGAACTCTCTGCAAAGCCTGCTCATGTGTGATTCTATTTTATGCAATATGATTGTCAATTATATATTTATTGAAATCCATTTTACGGACGCTGACGATTTACCAATGTTGAAAATTGATTTTACAATTAATATTTGTTTTTTAGCGTAACTCTAATGTGTCTCTCTTTTTATTCTAAAAATATGAAAATACAATTTTATTCGTTGGGTTAAAAAGCTTCAAAATTGAATCAATGTTCCTTAAAATTTGTTATAATAGCAATTAATAAATATTAAAGATCCGTCGGTACAATTTTTTTGATAAGTATTTAAAGTTCATATTTTGACTAAATTTATCAAAATCTCGATAATTATCAATTATTGTAATTACATAATTATAAAATGATCCATGTTTATAGCTAAGTACTGAAATGTTAAAAAACATATTCTCATAAACAATTGTAATGAATAACCATTATGTGGAACCCATTATTCTGTTGAAATAAATAAATATACAAATACACTCTAATACGTAAAAAAAGAAACAATATTTTATTTTTATATGTGTGGACAATTATATTGTATACTCAACAAAATAAATGTAATTTTTCAATATAATATTATTTTTATAGTTTCAGTACATCAATTAAAAGTATTTGTTTTTAATTTAATTTTATATTTTTATTATAATCTTATTATTTTTTTTATTTTTTTTGTATCTTATTATTTTTTTTGCATTTATATAATTTTTGATGTATAATCGGCCCAAAGTGGCCTAATGGGGGGAAAAAAACACCAGACAAGACACAATACGCAGGGGGGAATGGTACAAGATGGCGAGGTGCATACAGCAATAAGCGGGCTACTGGTCACCTCTATACGTTCTCGCGTCACATCCCATAGTTGGACGAGTGCAGTCGCCAGCTCGTTTGCTCTCGGGTGACAACCATGACGATGGCTGGCGAAGTCCCTACCGCGACGGCCACTGGAGCGATGAGACGATTTGACGGCGAGCTACTGGTGCGCGATGTTGTGAGCATTGAAGACGTGCAGGTACTGAAGACGACTGATGCGTGACGAAAGTGACGGTGACCTAAAACACTGAGCAAGCAGAGGCAGCTGTAGGTGCTATGGAACCGGCCAGCGACCGGATACCTTACTAGACTGATTGCCACTGGGCGAAAACTTGAGAGGATCGTCGGACCTCACAGCAAAGCACGCCTCAAAGGTCCTGATCCTCTCGGTTTTCACCCTGATGACTCGACCGCGTCATCATCCAGTGGCCATCCTGGAGTCACGCATCGCCATACCCTGACACGTTATTCGTTTCCACGAGTCCGGAGATGCTGCTTTCTCTAGCACAGCTGTACGCTCCCTCTTTGGGTTTTTATGTATCCACCGTCGCCGCCTTTGCGAGTCGTCTTCGTGCACTCTGCCATCGTCGTGGTACCGTTGCCCACGCCGGTACAGCTAGCCACCGCCCTCGTCGTTGTCCACCGCTCCTGGTATGACCGAAGCAGCCGAGTCTGCGCCGAGTCGTCTTGATGTTCTCGTGATCCACGACCGCGTGAAGCTGGGGACTGCGATCTCGTCTTTCTGCAGGTGGCCGGACAAAGTATAGTTTGACTTACCGCCGGACACCGTAAAGTGCTCTTTCACGTACCACTCCCCCGTCACCCCCGTCACCCCCGTCGCCCCCGTCTTGTCTAGTGATCTTCAAATTGGAAGGAGGGGGGAAGTAAACTTTAAAGGTTTAACAGGTTTAAAGTTTTTAATCTCTACGGCACACAGGAGCATGCGTTTAGCACCTCTTCACGTGGTGGCCAAAAAACGCCTGGGCCGCCCACGTGAAGACTTACTAGTCACCAGGGTTGCCTCCGGGTCCTCCGTCCTGTCCAGTATAGTACCTAAAATGTATCAAAAATGAAATAAATGTAATTTTACAATATAATATTATTTTTATAGTTTCAGTACATCAATTAAAAGTATTTGTTTTTAATTTAATTTTATATTTTTATTATAATCTTATTATTATTTTTATTTTTCTTATATCTTATTATTTTTTTTGCATTTTTGAACTTTTATTATTTTTTTTTTATAATTTTATATAATTTTTGATGTATAATCGGCCCAAAGTTGCCTAATGGGAAAAAAAACATCAGACAAGACACAATACGCAGGGGGGAATGGTACAAGATGGCGAGATGCATAACAAAATAAATGTAAAAATTTTACAATATAATATTATTTTTATAGTTTCAGTACATCCATTAAAAGTATTTGTTTTTAATTTAATTTAATATTTTTATATTTTTATTACAATCTTGTTATTATTTTTATTTTTTTTATATCTTATTATTTTTTTTTATAATTTTATATAATTTTTTATGTATTATCGGCCAAAAGTGGCCTAATGGGGAAAAAAAAACACCAGACAAGACACAATACGCAGGGGGTTATGGTACAAGAAGGGGAGGTGCATAAAGCAATAAGCGGGCTACTGCAGGTCACCTCTATACGTTCTCGCGTCACATCCCATAGTTGGACGAGCGCAGTCGCCAGCTCGTTTGCTCTCGGGTGACAACCATCACGATGGCTGGCGAAGTCCCTACCGCGACGGCCACTGGAGTGATGAGACGATTTGACGGCGAGCTACTGGTGCGCGATGTTGTGAGCATCGAAGACGTGCAGTTACTGAAGACGACTGATGCGTGACGAAAGTTACGGTGACTTAAAACACTGAGTGAGCAGAGGCAGCTGTAGGTGCTATGGAACCGGTCAGCGACCGGATACCTTACTAGACTGATTGCCACTGGGCGAAAACGGGAGAGGATCGTCGGACCTCACAGCAAAGCACGCCGCAAAGGTCCTGATCCTCTCGGTTTTCACCCTGATGTGTCCTGGAGTCACGCATCGCCATACCCTGACACGTTATTCGTTTCCACGAGTCCGGAGATGCTGCTTTCTCTAGCACAGCTGTACTCTCGCTCTTTGGGTTTTTATTTATCCACCGTCGCCGCCTTTGCGAGTCGTCTTCGTGCACTCTGCCATCGTCGTGGTAAGGTTGTCCACGCTGGTACAGCTAGCCACCGCCCTCGTCGTTGTCCACCGCTCCTGGTATGACCGAAGCAGCCGAGTCTGCGCCGAGTCGTCTTGATGTTCTCGTGATCCACGACCGCGTGAAGCTGGCGACTGCGATCTCGTCTTTCTGCAGGTGGCCGGACAAAGTATAGTTTGACTTACCGCCGGACACCGTAAAGTGCTCTTTCACGTACCACTCCCCCGTCACCCCCGTCTTGTCTAGTGATCTTCAAATTGGAAGGAGGGGGGAAGTAAACTTTAAAGGTTTAACAGGTTTAAAGTTTTTAATCTCTACGGCATACAGGAGCATGCGTTTACCACCTCTTCACGTGGTGGCCAAAAAGCGACTGGGCCGCCCACGTGAAGACTTACTAGTCACCGGGGTTGCCTCCGGGTCCTCCGTCCTGTCCAGTATAGTACCTAAAATGTATCAAAAATGTATCCACCTCTCCATCATTATTCTACGCGTTAAGTTTGTTTAATTCATAGTTGGTTACATTTTGTCTATAAACTGATGTACGGCCGTATGATGCAAGTGTAGCAAATAGTTGAATGTTTAATTAAAGTAGGTACCTACCTAACGTAACGTAATACTACATGAACAATTCACTATTTTAATATTCAATACGTAACTACTCGAAAAACACCGGCCGGCTTATTTATCCGATGATAATATATTTGAATATTCGTTTAAAAATGTCCGTAGTTACCTGCAGTAATAAGAGACTGCAAGAGAGCAAATAATAAAAACGAACTTACATATAGGAACTTACTGTAGAGCACACAATCTCCCGGAGCAAACCGTTTATATATCCCCAATATGGCTGATTATGTAACATGCATTATTTTATCATTAAAAATATAATCTATGGTTATGTCTAATATAAATTTATAAAATTATGGTAAATACAAACTTTATTAATAACTTAGATATACAGACTTAATAAATATATTATTCGTCCAGTACTTCGTTGGATGTTAAATTTATAACCCCACGATGAACCGTAAAAATATTACCGCTAAGTCCACAACTTGATTTTCTGTAACGATATTAGTGATCTTACTTATTTTTTTCATCCGCCTAGCGTTTAGAAGTAGAACAACTGTCAACTTGCATCAAATTAACTAATCATTTTTCTTTTATTAGACATAGTAATTTATTGTGAAAATTTAAAATAGACAAAATAGGCAAGGTATTACAAAGAGTAAAGACACCGACTGTATAATAGTAATACACATTTAGTATACACTAAACGGACACACAGTAGAAAACACGAGTACGAAAGAGTAAAGACGAACCACTGTGATAACATGTGATAACCACTGTGATAACCATATTATATTTTGTGTAATATTAATAATAACCTAGTTCCTAGATATGAGTCTAGGTAATAATATAGTTTGGGTGATACGGGTCTACCGAACCGTCTCCGACGAGGCATCCCTGCTGCTGGCGCGCATGCCACCGGCGGACCTAGTGGCACTAGAAAGGACGAGGATCAGAGACCGGCTATCTGCAAAACAAGACCCCGGGGCAGTCCGCCCTTCGAAAGCGGTCATCAAGCGCGAGGAGAGACAGGCGACCCTCACGCTCTGGCAGACAAGGTGGGAAAGCAGCAGGAAAGGTGAGTGGACTCGCCGCGTGATACCCAACGTCAGGAGGTGGATCCAGAGAACGGTGGTGGTGGTGCCCTCGTCGTACCACATGACACAGGCGCTGACGAACCACGGATGCTCTCAGCAGTACCTGGCGAGGATGGACAGGGCCCCCAGCGCCGCGTGCAACCACTATGCTGGGAACTCCGACACAGCAGAGTACACAATGTTTGCGTGCGAATATTGGACCGGATACCGCGCGGAACTAGACTCTCGGCTCGGCGACCAGCCAACCGCCGCCGATCTCCCCGAAATACTGTGCGGACCGGACTTCGACGTCCTCCCCGCGGACCCCGAGGATAGAGCCATCCTCCTGGCCGAGGCTGGCGAAAGGCTCCGCCTTTTCTACAAGATGGTCGAGATCCTTAATGAGCCTCAAGGAGGAAGAAGAAAGAGCTCGACAGGCGTTGGAACGAGGAAAACCAAGGAGGCGATGACCTGAACGAGACTCCAGGCCGACGGACCGCAGCGCCGGGCCGCGAAGCACCGGAGTGAAACACGAGTTTTGAGCGCCTGAATAAAACACCGAAAATCGAGAACTTTGAAATTCTATAACTTCAAAACTAATAATTTCCGAAAATTTATTTTTTGCACCATCGTTCTAAGCTCGTCGAATTACGTAGGTCAAAAAATAAATCGAAATTTCGAGGAGCCCCTAAACTATATTTATAAATATTTTGTTTTTGACACGCCGATACTTGTTACTATTTTGACATCCCTGTTCTAGACCAACTACGCAAATAGGTATACCTATATATATTGTTAAATTTTTGAACATAATGTAATGAAACAACCACAACTATGTACGTGTTGACCACAATATAATGCAATACAAATTACAAATGTACCTATATAATATTATATAAAATAAATACCGAACTTACTTGTCCCGAAATCAATGCATTATAGTTGTCTGCTTTACACTTTACAGCTTATGAAAATAAAATAAAAACGACTTCGCGTTCAGCGTTGTACCAAATACTATAGATTTCACAATACAGACATGGATAGCATAATACAGACAAAGATTTATAGTACCTACAGTAGAATCCGTGTAAGACAATATTCCTCCTAATACGCTCATTTTTACTAGTCCCGTGTTTCTGACAACGTTCAACATCACCCATATAATACGATTTTTAACTGGTCCCAATGAGAACGTAATACTTCTAAGAGAGTACTACACGGATATTTGTCTTACAAGTGAGTAACATACCAAATTGTATGCTCAGCAGCTTTCGTTATAGCTCCGTTAGTTAAATAATTAGAATGAATTGACTTCTTATAAAATTTTTATGTAAAATTATTATGTAGGGCGTCTCATAAGCTTTTTATTATATTTTAGTTTTAAAGTGAATTATGAGTATTTTAAAATTCTAAATTGCTTGTCTATCCTAAGATACTCATTATGTTATTACGTTATTTACTGCTATTACGTTTAGACGTTAAATTCGACAATTTCGGTGATGGTTGATACTTGATAATCAATTTTTTATACATGTTTGAATCAGATACTTGGCATGCATAATATTAGATTCAACGCCTTAAATATTATAAGTCAGAAATCCATATGTTTTTTTTGCTGGGGGGACAAACTTGTGACGTGGTTTTTAATCGGAACTGTAAAAAATATATTCATATTTCATATAATAATATATTATATTACAAGACACCGTTAGGACACCACTCAATTGTTGTTGACACTCCTGTTTGACACTCCTGGTCCAGCATCGGTTGAGGACACAATCCAAACACAAATTTTCAATAAATTATTTCTACCCTAAATGTGCTATTCTAAACCGTTAATATGAATAGGAAATATTGAATTATACTATTATCTATGGAGCAAAGATTTCTATATTCTACACACCCTCTTTATTTTTATATACCCACTTACAAAAATGTAATGAAAATAATGTTCACAACCGGTTAGTACCAATATTTGAAATTGATTTATCAGGACTCTTAAACTCTCAAACTATGAAATTTAACATTTTCATTTTTGTAAGTACCTACACAATTGATTTAAATTAAACATAAAACCTCATAAAAGCCATGTAGAATACCTAATACAGTTTGTTCAATTCTTATAAAAAAACACAAATAAGTTAATGTACTGTTACATGGGGTGTCGCCAATCAAACCTCATCAAATTTACTTATTGTATAACGTGTAAATACAGATTATAAATATTAATTTTTGTTCACTAAAAAAAAAAAAAATGTACCTATATAGTAGATACCTACTAATATAATACCGTCTTAAATCTCAAAATCTATTTTAAAAATAAACTTCATTGTTTTTTAAAATAGGTACCTATATAAAATAAACTAAATCTAGTTTAATACTTGATGACTTAGGTACACGTAAATATGTATATAAGTCGTACCTAAACCCGTCTTGTTTTCAAAAATATACATAAAAATGTAGCTATATATAGACTTATGGTAATAGTATTGTTTGTCAACTAAAGTTAATTACAATTAGTGCTATTCCTCCATATTATATTATACTTTGTAGAATAGCATTTCAACAATCTTATTACAATACCAGTGCAAATTCCGACCAACGCATAGAATGCTTATTGATGCGTTAGGAATGCGCATATTACGTTATTGTTTTAAGTTTAAATCCAAATGAAATTTTAAGCAATTTATTGTATTTTGTTAAGTCTAGTGTACGACATAACTCGGCGTCACGTGGAGCCACAGCCAGTGGCGCAAATAGGGGGGGGCTTTTGGGGCTTAGCCCCCCCCAAAATCACTCAAAGCCCCCGCAACAAATAATAGTATAATATATGTATGTTATTCTTAATAAGTTATTTTTACCGGTTTTTTTTTAAATTTTTTCTTTGTTATTAAACATTTTTTCTTAACACTATAATAAGAAAATTGCTTTTATAAAATAAAATAATATTACAATAAACAATATTACTAATAGACAGTACTACAGTAGTATTAATGTATTGTATAATAATGTCTAAATAATATTATATAGTTATTATTAAACAAAATGTGAACGGTACAATGATAGTGACGGTGACGTCTGATAAGTGATAAGTCACGTAGGCCAATCGCCAATGATTGGGAAAACCAAAAATATTTTTAAATAGCTCCAAACGAATATTATACTGGTTTGTTCGTGTATCATGTTCATACTGAATAGTGATTACCGGCACAGTCGGCATACAGACACGGTTAAAATATATTGTCCAGTTCACATTTGTTCACAAAATGTTTAGTATTTTTAATAAAAAAAAAAACTCGGATCAACTAAATGTGCCGGAACATACGCCTACGCCTTTGTCTGCAATAAATACTGAAAGTATAACTGCAGATGAAAACTATGACGAAAACGAGTTAAATGATGTCGATGTGCCTATAGATGATGAACTTGATTTGGGTAATTTAAGTTCAGGACCGCGTCAGCCAATATTAAAGGTAAGTAGATTTTTAATTACAACTTATATGCGTATATTTATATTATAAATAAGATTTAAAAAAATGTTTAAAAAGGTGTATCCTAAGACAAAATTTGGAAGTCAAAATCGAGGATTTACACCTTCTTACTTTAGTGAGTTTAATTGGCTCGAGTATAGTATTAAAAAAGATAGCGTGTTTTGTTTTCCATGCCGTGTTTTTGGAACTGCAGCTCGTCAAACGGAAAATACATTTACTGTAATAGGATTTAATAACTGGAAAAAAGTAAGTTGCACAACTGTCAACTATTCTTATTAAGATTCTAATTAGTCTGAAGTTGAAGTACCTATGTATTTCAAACATAAAAATAAAATTAAAACCAAATTATGTACCTATTATAGATAAAATCATAGATATAATTATAATTATAATAATTACAATATATTTTATCTAATCGTCTATAGCTTTGTGGATCAAGAGATTCAAAGACCAAAAAATCAAAACTAAGTTTGCACGCTTCAACAATTAATCACATTAATTGTAGGTATGTCAAGATGGTTAGAATATAAAAATTCTTTAAAACAAGGTAGTATCATCTCCAAATTATCAACAGCCAACAACGAGCACATTGACAAAAATCGGCAGTATATTAAATGTTTAATTGACATTGTTATATTTCTTGGACGGCAGGGACTTCCATTTAGGGGTCATCGTGAAAATGAAGATGCTTTAAATAAAGGTAAGGATAAATAAATAATATGCTTTGTGATTTTAATGATTTGTTTACCTTTAAAAATTAAGTATAATATTTTAATTTCTTATTTAAGGTAATTTTAAAGAGCTGTGCATGTTGTTTTCAAAACATCATATTGAGTTTGAGAAAAAATATATTTTCAACTCAACTAACCATACTAGCTGGGCCATTCAAAATAATTTGATAAATATTTGTGCTTCATATGTGAGAGATAATATTGTTTCTGAAGTTAAAAAGGGTGGCATGTTTTCCATTTCATGTGATGAAGCCAGGTAAATAAAAATAAATATTTTTAAGAATGATGTTTAAAATAATAAATATCAATGTGTTTGAATACAGATCCCATAGAGAAGAGAAAATGTCTATCTGTATCCGTTATACAAACAATTTAGAGGTAAAAGAACGTTTTTTAGGATTTGTTGATGTATCATATAGTCAAAATGCAGATGCATTATATTCATCTATTATCGACTTTTTACATTTTTGTAATCTGTCTGATATTCCAATTGTTGGCCAGTCTTTTGACGGAGCAAATGTAATGTCTGGTCAGAAAGGAGGTGTCCAAACTAAACTTAAGCAAATATATCCATACGCTATATACAAACATTGTATGGCTCACAAATTAAATTTAGTGATTGTGGACACATGCAAATATTTGAAAGTAATAATATTATTTATTATTTGTTTGAAAAATGTTTTATTACTTAGTACCAATTAATAATTTATAGTAATTAAAACCCTATTTTGTTTATTTAGGATCTTAGAAAATTATTTAATGGACTAGAAGCCATATATACATTTCTCATATCCTTCAAAAAATAAAAAATTCAATGAAATTCAAAATCAACTTGGTTTGAAAAAAAACATCATTAGTTCAGTTAAGTGAAACAAGATGGGCCTGTCGTTTTAAAAGTTGCAGCTCAGTCATACAAAATTATGGTGCATTAATTCAGTCTTTAAAAGAGGAAATTGATGCTCAAAAAAATAAAGATGTCGCTGAAGCAATTGGTATTGATTTATGTAGATTTATATAATTTAATGGCAACTATATTTTATTTTATTATTCAGTGAAAAATATTGAACTTATATTTTTTTGTTTTAGGTATTATTTCAACAATTAAGTCTGATGATTTTATAGTATATTTATTCATATTAAAGGAAGTCTTACAAATTATTCATATACTATCAAACCATTTACAATCAAAATCAGCAACCCTGGGTAATTCTAAATCTTTAATAATTGGAGTAATTACAACTTTACAAGAACATCGTGATTTTGAACAACATTATGATACACTTTGGAATGAAACGCTTGAATTTAGCACTAAATATGAAATTTCTCTTGAAATTCCTTTGCAATGTAAGAAAAAATGTGAAAATACTGAATTAATTTATACTTGATAATTATTTATTTATTTTGTTATAGCTGTATCAAAGAAAAGATTACGAAAAGAGCCACCTCAACTGAAAGATTTTGTTTGTATGTCAACAACTAGTGCTAGCGATAATATCATACTGCAGATATTGTAGAAACGAAAAAAAGCTATTGGAAAAAGAAAGCTTATTACTGTATATTAGATACAATGATAAATATTTTAAAAACAAGGTTTTCTGAAGAAAGCCTTCAAGTAGCCTCATCAGTAGATAGTTTACTAAAATTGAATTATGAAGGTTCTTCATTTTTAATTGATCATTACAAGGTACAAGTAAAATACATTATTATTTTTCAAGCATTTAACTAATGTTTAATATTTATTCAGGATTTATTTGGAATTTGTAATCAGTCACTGATGTCTGAAATGTCTGTTTTAAAAAACATTCTGGGTGAAAACTCTAGTTTAGAGGAAATACAACAGCATTTGACATTATATGATGGTAAAGTATTTCCAAATTTTTGTAAGATGTTTCAAGTAGCTGTTACTCTTCCCGTAAGTACAGCGACCTGTGAGAGATCATTTTCTACTATGCGACGTATAAAAACATGGTTGCGTACTTGTATGAATCAAGATAGGTTCAGCAATTTAAGTATTTTGAATATAGAAAAAGACATTCCTATCAATAATGAAGAAATATTAAATATTTTTGAAAAAACTGAGAGGCGTATACAATTACATTAAATATCTCTATTTATTTGAATAAAATTGAATAATGTTATATATATATAAATATATAAATGTACTATGTTTGTACTATTGTACTATGTTTAATTGAATAAATACAGATACCGTTCTTAAAAGTATGTACCTAAAAATTACAATTTAAAAAAAAATGTGTTGAGGCTTGAGCTAGGATGCAGTAATAAAAATCACAAATTATTTTTTATAGTTTGATATGGCTAGGTAGTTGTTTATGTAGCTTTATAGTTTCATCATAATAATTGTAGGCTTCACAAACTTTAGAAGAAAAAAAGCATAGCACGCTACGCAATATTTTTCCTCTACAAGTAAAGTCTCCTAAACATAAATAATATGTTTTTGTTAATAAGTTAAAATCAAAACGAAAACATTACGAAAAATCAGTCAAATTACAAAAAACGTGTATCCAGTACAAAAATATGTTAAAAATGTGTATACAGTTTTATGAAGTTATACTTCATTACGCAGGGTAGTGAGGAAAAAAAAAAGCGAACGGGCGGCCGTACGAACGCGAAAGCGTACATGTCCGTAAATAAATAAATATCGTCATTTTAGTGTTGTATTATTATACATTATAATATCTATATATATATATTATATATTATAATCGGGCCATACTAATTAATATGAATAATTAATGATCGATTATTATTTATTTTTATTATTATTATTATTATTATTCACTCACAAATCTATCGTCTGGATAAAAACAATACTACAAACAATTATCCATCAATCTGTCGAATAAAAATATAAAAAAAATAATAAAACTATCAATAATAAATAATTCCGGATACTTCTTCTCATTTTAGATTCTGAGTGAAACGATGAATGTACCTATTGATTTTACAATGATGTGTGTTTTTTTTGTGTCTGTCATCACGTTTTAGGACAGTAAAAGTGCTTGGATTTTCTTCAACAGTAGCTTTTCTGATAGGAAAGTGAATCTAGTTGGTACTTTGGGGGGTCAAAAGTAAAAATTTCCAATAGTTTTCAAAAACGCCGAGAAAAACAAAAGAAAAATTAAGGAAAAACGGGTATTTTTACGCAAAATCGGTTTTCCAAAAAATCGATTTTGGTTTTTGGTGTACCTCTAAAAGAAATGAACGTATATACATGACATTTTCACCGGTTGTTTATATTTGCATTTTATATACACGATAACATTTTCAAAATATTTTGATTTATTTTGAACTGTTAATTGACATTTTCATTTTCCATCTTTTTTTTGTTTTTTTTTCTAAAAATATCAATAAAATTTTATTTGTTGGTTGCAAAAGCTTGAAAATTTAATAGAAGGCTCCTAGTATATTGTTTCAAAGGCAGATGAAAAATATTAAAAATCCTTATTCACAATTTTTTTTTATAAGCATTTAAAGTTCAAAAATTGACAAAATATGGAAAAATCACGAAAATTAGCAAATTATTTTGAGTTAAGAATTCGTAAAAATTTTTCTTTTTAAATCTAAGATTTGAAAATGTGATACAAGATTCCTTATAAGATTATCTACCTTTATCAAAAAAAAAATGTCTATAAAAGAGTCAAATTAAATTTTTATGAGCGTTTGAAATTCAATTTTTTACAACATTGGATATTCACTCGATTTCTCATGTAGCGATTTCCTTATTTTGTTGTTATTCATAAACGAATAACTATAGATACATGAAAATTTCACTGAATGTTTATATTAGCATTTCCTATACACCATACGATTTTGAAAATATTTTGACTCTTTTTGACCTGTTTACGGACATTTTCATTTTTCAATTTTTTTAGTTTTTTTTTTCTATGAATATCAATAAAGTTTTATCTGTTGGGCCAAAAAGTGTAAAAATTTAATACAAGGCTCCTGATATATTGTTACAATATCAGTTGAAAAATATTAAAAATACATAGGCACAATTTTTTTTATAAGCATTTAGACATCGAATTTTGACAGAATTTTTCAAAATTATCGTAATTAATAAATTATAAAATGTTCAGTTTTTATAGCTAAGGATTGAAAATTTAAAACAAGATTCCACGTAAGTAGTTAATTATCTTACCGAAAAATCTAAAAAATATACAATCACAGTTTATTTTTATAGTCATTTTATGTTCAAATTTGGACGAAATTACATATTAAAAAACCTAGTTATTTTGTTGTTATAATGTAATATTATTCGTGGGTACCTACTTTAAACTTCTAAAGTGGACTATTATATATCTATGATAATATCAGGGTTTGTTATTGATGTTGATGTATAACGTGTTATAAGTACCTAATGGATATTGTGATAATGTGATATGATTAATTTGGAATTTATTATAGGTCAATTTTTTTTTTAATACCATAGATATGTATATAATTTGTATTAAACCTAGACTGACATACCGTCTTCACTCAGAATCGTTTTTCTTATACAATGATTTTGTATCATTGAATTCAAATTTAATAGCATCCATTATACAGTGACCCACTTGTAACCTACTGTACAGCAGAGCGACATCCACTTACCCACCTTTTTTCAATTATTAATAGGGGGCGAACATGAAATACTTCTATCATATTATAATTGACTATTTATTTTAAGAAAATATTTTTCGTCACCCAGTAAACTGTCCTTAAAAATACATTGCCTACACCCCTCTATTAAGTTGATATTATTACTTAATTGTTGTTGTAATCGTTAAGTTCACTTATATTTGACATTACTATTAGCTACCTATAATTGTATCGACAATATTAAAAATATAAATTTATTGTCAAACAGATAAACTCACGGCGCCAACAGTATTTGGAAATTGCGTTTTTTTTTTCAAAAAAACCTTTTGCAACATCTTTCCAGTCGTCTGTTGTCGGTTCCGCCATTTCTTTAGGTTGTAATACTTCCCATAAAACTTCACAAGTTTCCCGCACAATCATAGCTATAGTAGACACTCCCGCCAGAAATTCAAAATGCAGAGATGAGAAATGCGTTCCAGTTGCTAAATATCTAAAGACGTAAATACATAAAAAAGTAATGACATAAATCCAATTAAGACTTTAGAGACTATATCTCGAATTTTATATTTTAGTAAAATAGTTGATTACATTGTATATTATACATTTTATAAAATATTTTTAATTGTCAATCGTAGTAAATATTAATGTTATTATTTCATCGTGTCATTGTACTATTTACTTACCTCAAAGTTATGATTAATCGTTCTTCTTCTGATATTGGACTACGCATATTAGTAACTTGTCTTGTGAGATAAGGCCTAACAAGTGAAATCTAAAAAATATATTTATAAATTATATAAAAAGTAAAATACAAAGATAAAATATAATATTTTTAACATTAAACTAAACAAGTACTAATGTAGTTTTGTAGTAGTATATAATATATATAATATAGCAAATTGTATACGTATAACTTTTTTAAAAGAATGTTTATTTTTTCTCTTACTAATTCATCGAATGTTGTGATAGACATCCTGTAGTACTTAGTAAATTCTTCTGGATGAGCTCTCAATGACATAAAATTTACCTGAAATTGTCCTTCTTGAAACCTCTTCAGGTTAATTGGATGCACCCAATAGCGCCTATTGTAACTTTTCTGCTTTTTTGCTTTTTGATGGCGTTTATATTAAGTGTAGGCTACGGCTACGGCCTCAACGTCGTCTAACTCCATGATTAAATGAAAAAATTAAGTACACTATTCACTTTTAAATAACTTTAAATTCACTTTAAATTTATTGTAAAATTTTGTAAGTGTTCCTCAACCACGTTTTCGGGACAAATGATTCGCTCCAATTTGTATAACCTATTATTTTGACTTTTGTTAAGTTTGGCGCCAATAAATTGGGTATGAGAAATTAGTGGATACAATTTGGATACATGGCACTACTCTCGGGACAAAAACTCCAATAAGGTAAAAACGTACAAGATTTAAGTATTTTGAAATAACATGCGAATACATATATATACAATTTACGCATTACTATATGAAGAAGTTCGCATATTGTTAGGTATATTAAAAAAAAAAAACAATGATATTATTATAAAATTTGTATTTATGGATTTATCGTTTTCACGGTGGTTTTACGAAAAAAAAAAAGGAAAAATATTGATAACATTTCAAACTTAAAAAAGTTACCATCTAATATCTATACTAAAAAATTTTTGAAATCACTATTCACGATAATGTGTTTTTATTACCTAAATAACACGAGACAACGCTTTTGTTATTAAACTTTATTAGTTAATATTTTTCTGCAGTAGAATGCGTATAAAAAAAGGTGCTCTGCTGTACAGTAGGTTACTAGTGGATCCCTGTATAATGGAAGGTATTAAATTTTAATTCAATGATTTAATATCATTGTATAAGAAAAACGATTCTGAGCTGAGACGGTATGTCAGTCTAGGTATAAGACATATTATATACTTATCTATGGTATTTATTAAAACAAAATTGATCTATAATAAATTCCAAATTAATCATATCACAATATCCATAATTTACTTATAACGCGTTATATATCAACAACAAACCCTGATACTCTGATACTATCATAGATAGTATAATTAATAATAGTGTACTTTAGAAGTTTCAAGCACCTACGAATAATATTATACAATTACAACAAAATAACTAAAATAGTTATTCTAGGTTTTTTTTTTATGCAATTGTTTAAGAATTATAAATATTGTTAATATGTTTAAGAATTGCACCAAAAACCAACATTTATTTTTCGATAACAGATTTTGTGTAAAAATTCCCGTTTTTCCTTAATTTTTTTTTTGTTTTTCACGGCGCTTTTGAATACTACTTTAAAATGTTTACTTTTGATCCGCCAAAGTATCAACTAGATTCACTTTCCTATCATAAAAGATACCTACTGTTGAAGAAAATCTACGTATTTTTACTGTCCTAAAAGGTGATGACAGAAACAAAAAAAAAAAAAAAAGGAACCCACTTTCAATTTAAGTATAGTTTATATAATATATTCATCTTTTTTTACTCTTATAGGAACTTACAGGTATGCTTGTTCGATATCCAATGCCTGGTATTGAAACTATACAGGCAAGTGGACAGGCATTTCGTATGGCAGGCGGTGTCATAATTATTAGAACTTTAAAGTAGGTATAGTAATCATTTGTAGTTTGTACCTATGTATGTTTTCTCCGTTGTAAAAAAAAAATGTGTGGGTTTTACCCTCAAAAAAGTTCGTTTAATTCATATGTGATTACATTTTTCTATAAACAGATGTACGCCCGTATGCAAGTATAGAATAGTTGAATGTAATCAAAGTAGGTAGGTACCTATATAGTCAAACGTTGACGTCGACAACGTGAATACTTCACTATTTTAATATCCAATACTTCCTCGCATATGTCCGGCCGGCTTATTTATCCGATGACAATATATTTTGAATTTTAGTTTAAAACAGTCCGTAGTTGTCTGCAGTAATAAGAGACACTGCAAGAGAGCGAAAAATAAAAACGTACATATAGGAACTGTAGAGCCCAAAATCTCGAGGAGCAGACTGTTTTCCTCGAGGTAGTAAAAAGTGTACAGTGCATCTCGATGTGCCGCAGTGGCGGTCAAATGATTTTGTCATATGTGGGGATGTGGCTGATTTTTTAACATGCATTATTTTATCTTTAAAAATATAATGTATGGTTATGTCTGATATAAATTTATACAATTATGGTAAATACAAACTTTATTTATAACTAAGATATACAGACAATGGGTATAAAAAATTATAGGCAGGTTAGCAGGTATATAATTATTATAACTCATGGAATAAATGTATTTTCTAGAAAATTATTAAAAATATATTTGACCGTTTCCAAACCCTATTTTCTCGTAATTTCATTGTTGTAATATTAGTATTATTATTTTATCAATTAGCATACCTCCACAATATTAAAAAATGTTTCGTATAGGATTACAAGAATTTGGAGTAAAAAACAAACTGTATACACATTTTTAACATATTTTTGTACTGGATACACATTTTTTGTAATTTGACTGATTTTTCGTAATGTTTTCGTTTTGATTTTAACTTTTTAACAAAAACATAGTATTTATGTTTCAAAGACTTTACTTGTAGAGGAAAAATATTGCTTAGCGTGCTATGGTTTTTTTTCTTTTAAAGTTTGTGAAGTCTACAATTCTTATGATGAAAATATAAAGCTAAAAAAACAACTAGCAATATCAAACTATAAAAAATAAATTGTGATTTTTATTAATGCATCCTACTATTTGTGTTATTAATTATTATTGAACCAAAGCTAATTATCATTGACTTTATAGGCACTGTTTCATTAAATTTGTATAACTATATATTATTTTATATACTGATTAATAAATCAATATTTTACAAAATTCATCGATTTTCAATACAACAATTGTTGTAAATTAATTTAAAACTTAAAATTTTCATATTGAATATTGAAATTTGAAACCTATTAAACATTAATTATTACTAAGATGCATTAGATATTATTCAGAGATAGATTGTTTATTTTTCATTATTTATTCATTTGTCAAAATCTCGATGAGCAAACTGTTTTCCTCGAGGTAGTAAAATGTGTACAATGCATCGCGATGTGCCAGTGGCGGTCAAATGATTTTGTCATGTGGTTAAATGGATGATTTTTTAGTATGCATTATTTTATCTTTAAAAAATATATAATGTATGGTTATGCTTGATATCAATTTATAAAATTATGGTAAATACAAACTTTATTTCTAACTAAGATATACGGACAATGCGTATAAAAATTTTTTTTTTATTATTTTATCAATTAGCATACCTCCACAATATTAAAAAATGTTTCGTATTGGATTACAATAATTTGGAGTAATTAAAAAAAGTATGTGTGTTACCAGTACGCGCGCGGGAAGTTAAACTTCTTTTGAATGGTACACGTGAGTGAGTGAAAAAGAAAGAAAAAAATATTAATTAATTTAAAAAAAGGTAGGCAAGTGGGTGTCGCTCTGCTGTACAGTAGGTTACAAGTGGGTCACTGTATATTGGATGATATTAAATTTGAATTCAACGATATAATATCATTGTATAAGAAAAACGATTCTGAGCGGAGACGGTATGTCAGTCTAGGTATAAGACTTATTATATATACATAATATCTATGGCACTAAACCAAAATTTGACCTATAATAGGTTAATTCCAAATTAATCATATCACAATATCCATTTGGTACTTATAACGCGTTATACACCAACAACAAACCGTGATACTATCAGAGATATATAATAGTACACTTTAGAAGTTTCAAGTACCCACGAATAATATTATTCAATCACAACAAAATAACTAAAAAAGTTATTCTAGGTTTTTTAATATGTAATTTCGTCCAAATTTGAGTTTAAAATGTCTGTAAAAAATAACTGTGTTCATATATTTCTTAAATTTTTTGGTTACAGTATAAACTATTTATGAGAACCTTTGTCTTAAATTTCTAATACTTAGCTATAAAAACTGAACATTTTATAATTTATTAATTACAATGATTGATAATTTTCGAGATTTTGATAAATTTTGTCAAAATTCGATCTTTAAATGCTTATAAGAAAAAACTGTGTCTATGTATTTTTAATATTTTTCAACTGATATTGTAACAATATATCAGGAGCCTTGTATTAAAGTTTTACACTTTTTGGCCCAACAGATAAAACTTTATTGATATTTATAGAAAAAAAACTATAAAAAATTGAAAACTGAAAATGTCCGTAAATAGCTCAAAAAGAGTCAAAATATTTTCAAAATCGTATGGTGTATAGGAAATGCTAATATAAACATTCAGTGAAATTTTCATGTATCTACAATTATTCGTTTTTGATTTACAACAAAATAAGGAAATCGCTACATGGGAAATCGAGTGAATATCCAATGTTGAAAAAATTTGAATTTCAAATGCTCATAAAAATTTAATTTGACTTTTTTATAGACAATTTTTTTTTGATAAAGGTAGATAATCTTATAAGGAATCTTGTATCACATTTTCAAATCTTAGATTTAAAAAGAAAAATTTTTACGAATTCTTAACTCAAAATAATTTGCTAATTTTCGTGATTTTTCCATATTTTGTCAATTTTTGAACTTTAAATGCTTATAAAAAAAAATTGTGAAGAAGGATTTTTAATATTTTTCATCTGCCTTTGAAACAATATACTAGGAGCCTTCTATTAAATTTTCAAGCTTTTGCAACCAACAAATAAAATTTTATTGATATTTTTAGAAAAAAAACAAAAAAAAGATGGAAAATGAAAATGTCAATTAACAGTTCAAAA
Source organism: Macrosiphum euphorbiae (assembly GCA_949089665.1). NCBI lineage: Eukaryota > Metazoa > Arthropoda > Insecta > Hemiptera > Aphididae > Macrosiphum > Macrosiphum euphorbiae. The sequence continues at coordinate 2,566,647 of CARXXK010001029.1, forward strand.
TAAATCAAAATATTTTGAAAATGTTATCGTGTATATAAAATGCAAATATAAACAACCGGTGAAAATGTCATGTATATACGTTCATTTCTTTTAGAGGTACACCAAAAACCAAAATCGATTTTTTGGAAAACCGATTTTGCGTAAAAATACCCGTTTTTCCTTAATTTTTCTTTTGTTTTTCTCGGCGCTTTTGAAAACTATTGGGAAATTTTTACTTTTGACCCCCCAAAGTACCAACTAGATTCACTTTCCTATCAGAAAAGCTACTGTTGAAGAAAATCCAAGCACTTTTACTGTCCTAAAACGTGATGACAGACACAAAAAAAACACACATCATTGTAAAATCAATAGGTACATTCATCGTTTCACTCAGAATCTAAAATGAGAAGAAGTATCCGGAATTATTTATTATTAATAGTTTTATTATTTTTTTTATATTTTTATTCGACAGATTGATGGATAATTGTTTGTAGTATTGTTTTTATCCAGACGATAGATTTGTGAGTGAATAATAATAATAATAATAATAAAAATAAATAATAATCGATCATTAATTATTCATATTAATTAGTATGGCCCGATTATAATATATAATATATATATATAGATATTATAATGTATAATAATACAACACTAAAATGACGATATTTATTTATTTACGGACATGTACGCTTTCGCGTTCGTACGGCCGCCCGTTCGCTTTTTTTTTCCTCACTACCCTGCGTAATGAAGTATAACTTCATAAAACTGTATACACATTTTTAACATATTTTTGTACTGGATACACGTTTTTTGTAATTTGACTGATTTTTCGTAATGTTTTCGTTTTGATTTTAACTTATTAACAAAAACATATTATTTATGTTTAGGAGACTTTACTTGTAGAGGAAAAATATTGCGTAGCGTGCTATGCTTTTTTTCTTTTAAAGTTTGTGAAGCCTACAATTCTTATGGTGAAACTATAAAGCTACATAAACAACTACCTAGCCATATCAAACTATAAAAAATAATTTGTGATTTTTATTACTGCATCCTACTATTGTGTTATTAATTATTGTTGAACCAAAACTAATTATCATTGACTGTTTACGCAAGGTTGCATTAAATTTGTATAACCATATATTATTTTATATACTGATTAATTAATCAATATTTTACAAAATTCATTGATTTTCAAATACAACAATTGTTGTAAAAGAATAGTCGTTAAAAACTTTAAATTATCATATTGAATTGAAACCTATCAAACATTAATTATTACTAAGATGCATAAGATATTATTCAGAGATAGATTGTTTATTTTCCAATATAAATTCTGCACATTTCAAAAGGTTTCATATTATGCTTTCAATGTTAATTTATCAGTGTAAATGGAAAATGCATTGGTGTTATCATAGAATAACTTATTCTGTGGTGTTATGTTAATTTATTTCCTTTTAGAGATTATTGATATTAGGTACGAAGGTATTTCAATATATTGTTCTACAAAGTTATTAGAATTTTCAACTTTTAGCAACCAACAAATAAAATTTTATTGATATTTCTAGAAAAAAAACTAAAAAAAAATGAAAAATGAAAATGTCCCTAAACTATTCAAAATAAATCAAAATATTTTGAAAATGTTATCGTGTATAGAAGATGCAAATATAAACAACCAGTGAAAATTTCATGTATCTACGGTCATTTGTTTTAAAGTTACACCAAAAACCAAATTCAATTTTCTGAAAAATCGATTTTGCGTAAAAATTCCCGTTTTTCCTTAATTTTTCTTTTGTTTTTCTTGGCGCTTTTGAAAAGTACTGGGAATTGTAAATTTTGACCTCCCTAATGCACCAACGATATTCACTTTCCAATCGAACAAGATACTAAAGTCGAAAATCGAAGCATTATTTCGACTACTTATCGTGTACACAGACACAAAAAAAATAAAAAAAATAAATATAAAAACACACATCATTGTAAAATCAATACATTCATCGTTTCACTCAGAATCTAAAATAATCTAATGCTATGATTAAATGGCAAAAAATATTAAATAAAAATCGGGAACTCGTTCTGCTGTACAGTAGGAGTTGAGTGGACCTCGGTCATAGAGTAGGTCACTATAATAGATGTGTTTAATTTGAATGCAATGATAGGTATCATTGTATACGAAAAACCATTCTGAACGGAGACGATTTGTCAGTCTAGGATATTTTATTTATTTATTTAAAATCTAAAATCGTTTGATATTTTTACGGGTGAATTTTTATATTTTTAATGTAAAAATTAAAATTTAGATGCTCTTAAAAATTTTTTAATTGACTTACGCTCGATTTTTTTTATGAATATTGTAACAAAACTTATGAACAAGCTTGTATTAAATCTTCAATTCTTAGCTATAAATACAAAAAAATTTATACATTTTGAACTACAAAATAATTTGCAAAATTTGCAATATTCGTGTGATTTTGAAGAATTTTGTAGTTATAGCCCGGTAAAGTTTTTTTTACAGATAATCGAAGAAAAAATAAAGGAGAATCTTGTACCAAATTTTCTAACTTTAGATATAAATACTTAAAAATGTATGAATTTTAAACTACAAAAAAACTTCAAATTTTTGCGATTTTAATATAATTCGTAAAAATTTGATCTTTCTACTCTTATAAAAAAATTGAAACCCATGATTAAAAATACGAAAAAAAATAAGAAAAATTGAAAATTTCAACTGCCTATAAATAGCTCAAAAAATTAAAAATTTTACTATGTTTAGATGATGTCAATATAAACATTTGGTAAAAATTTAAAGTATCTACAGTTCATAGTTTTTGAGTAACAGTCAAATGAAAAATTCAATTTGTCGAAAACTGGTTTTGCGTAAAAATTACCATTTTTCTATAATTTTTTTTTTGTTTTTCATGTCACATTTAAAAACTATTGAACATTTTTTACTTTTGACCCCCTAAAGTACAATATAAATTCACAGTGCTACCCAAAACCACCCTTGATTTTTAAAATTGAAGCACTATTACTCATCCAAATGTTGTCCTCTGACACAAAAAAAAAATAAAATAAAAAAATCATTGTTAAAATCAATATATTGAATGTTATTACTCAGTTCAGAATCTAATTTTACAAAAATGTATAACTAGAATTTAAAACCTCTAAATATTAACATTTTTAATATTTGTATAAATAACTAATCAAATAATTAAAAAATAAAAATGTTCAACTGTTGTTTTACTATTACAAAAAAAATGTAGGCCTAGTTGTGCCTGTTTAAGTCGTTTAAGATATGTTGTTTTTAAAATTAAATATTTATATTTTAACTTCACAAATTTTGATTACAGGTGGATGGTAAACATATACGACTTGAGTGCCCGAAAAATAGTGGATCATTGTATTACAATTATAAGCATTTTTTTTCATTAATTCTCATGGCTATTTGCGACTCTAACTACTGCTTTAGAGTAATTGATGTGGGTTCTTACGGGAAGGAGAGTGACTGCAATGTCTTCAAAACATCTGCATTTGGCAAAAAACTTTACACGAACAGAACAAACTTTCCAGCAAATCAATGCTTACCAAATGACAATCTTGGCGTGCCACAACCATTTGTGTTAGTGGCTGATGAAGCATTTGCTCTGCATAAAAATTTATTAAGGCCGTTTCCAGGAAGAAGTTTAAATGACCAGAGAAGAATATTTAATTACAGATTATCTAGAGCCCGTCAGTATATTGAATGTTCCTTTGGTATTATGTCAAAAAAGTGGAGGGTTTTCCAGACCAGCATGCTTGTAGAACCAGAAACTGCGGTTAAAATCACAAAAGCCTGCTGTGTACTTCATAATTTTGTGTGACGGCGTGATGGGGTTAACACTGAAGACACCCAAAGTTCCATGCAAAGCATAACTGAAAGAAGGGGTTTGGGAAACTCTCCAACCAATGCTAAAGATGTCAGAGAGTACTTTGTGCAATATGTTAATGATACAAACCATGCGCTTGACTGGCAAACCAATGTCATTTGTCATTAGCTTTTTATATACCTACATAATACATTGTATGTTTATTATGATATAAGTACATGTTTGTTATTAGTATTGCTACAATTTGAATAAGTAGGTATATATTAAATGTATATTGTAGTATTAAGATCCTAATACCATTCGTGCTCCCGAGCTACGGTAAAAATATATTCAAAAGAATTAATTTCTTCCCTGAATATCTTATATTTAACGGGTCATCCCCGACCACGTTACAGCTGTTTAGTAATATTTAATCTCCACATGCAATTAAATAAAAGAGTGTTACTCAAACTGCGAATTTCAATCTTAAACAATGGGTATACGGATTATCATTATATATTCATATTAAATCATAACGGATTAAAATGTATTGTTGTAGAAACGTTAAGTTAATTATAAAATGTGCGTAATGGGTATACAGATTGGCGACACGTATTTCTGTGTTCCTGCCAAAGCTTCAGCTTCAGCTGTCCTAGGACAGAAATATGGTGAACATGGCCAAATAAGCATACTGAGAAACGGGAATTTCCTATAGACCTTACTCCGTTTTGGGCAATGGGGCACTTTTTTATATTTTTACGGAATAACCCAACCTAACCTTGATGGTAGAATGTTTGGATATAAGGAGTATGAATCATAGTACCAACGAAACCTACACGGTTACACGAGCATATAATAGTAATAATTTATTGATATTATACAATAGGAGTAAGAAAAGCCAAATATCATGTATTATCTAATATTAAGAACTACCACATTACAGACTACGAGAAGATATTGTAGGAGATATTTTTCTAAAAAAAGTCTGATAGATCTATTAATTTATACGTAGCTCAATATTATACTTTTACAGAAATAGAAGATGACTTATCGGCCATCAGAGGTTGCGCTAACACCGATAATAAAGGATTACCGGCAGGTAGTGCTTACTGCAGCTGTTAAGGATATCGTGATATCTTATAGAATAAGATCTAAGAGTTTTAAAATCATCTGCTCCTGGATTAAATATTTATTTTAAAATTTTAAATAAATTAATGATTTTCTTATTAACTGCTTGTATTATATTAAGCATAATAATATTAATCTCTACTTTATGTTTAAACTGTAATACAACAAATACTGGCTTTAAAATATTATGATGATGTTAATAAATTCTAATTGATCACAAACAGAAAAGCATAGTAACCAAATAATCGTATGAAAAACTATTACATTTGAAATAAACTATTTACTAATAGAAGCGACTAATAGATAATCGGACAGATGGAGAAGAACTCTTACCCTTGCGATGTCTGTGACAAGTCATTCAGCCAAAGTAGCAATTTGACGATACACAAACGAACACACACTGGCGAAAAACCGTACGCATGCGATGTATGTGACAAATCCTTCAGCCAAAATATCAGTTTAACGAAACATCTACGTACACACACAGGTGAAAAACCATACGCATGCGATGTATGTGACAAATCCTTCGGCCAAAATACCAGTTTAACGAAACATCTACGTACACACACAGGTGAAAAACCATACGCATGCGATGTATGTGACAAATCCTTCAGCCAAAATATCAGTTTAACGAAACATCTACGTACACACACAGGTGAAAAACCATACGCATGCGATGTATGTGACAAATCCTTCGGCCAAAATACCAGTTTAACGAAACATCTACGTACACACACAGGTGACAAACCCTACGCATGCGATGTATGTGACAAATCCTTCAGCCAAAATATCAGTTTAACGAGACATCGACGTACCCACACTGGTGACAAACCATACGCATGCGATGTATGTGACAAATCCTTCAGCCAAAATATCAGTTTAACGAAACATCTACGTACACACACAGGTGACAAACCCTACGCATGCGATGTATGTGACAAATCCTTCGGCCAAAATATCAGTTTAACGAAACATCTACGTACACACACAGGTGAAAAACCATACGCATGCGATGTATGTGACAAATCCTTCGGCCAAAATATCAGTTTAACGAAACATCTACGTACACACACAGGTGAAAAACCATACGCATGCGATGTATGTGACAAATCCTTCGGCCAAAATATCAGTTTAACGAAACATCTACGTACACACACAGGTGAAAAACCATACGCATGCGATGTATGTGACAAATCCTTCGGCCAAAATATAAGTTTAACGAAACATCTACGTACACACACAGGTGAAAAACCATACGCATGCGATGTATGTGACAAATCCTTCGGCCAAAATACCAGTTTAACGATACACAAACGAACACACACTGGCGAAAAACCGTACGCATGCGATGTATGTGACAAGACATTCTCTGTAAGTTGCTATTTGGTGGCACACAAGCGGAAGCACAAGGAACACTGATTGGATTTATCAATAGTCTATAATCCAAGGTTTATATTAAAATTGGATAAATAATGTTGACATAATATTACTATGGTACCTTTCACTTTCAAAATGTTAATTATGTTATGTAAATTGTTGTATGCTACCTACATTCGTTGTATTCAAAAATAAACACGTATTTTCGTATATTTTTCAATGTTCATTTTAAACATTGTATATTTTGGATTTAAAAAATATTGTCAAGTTAAAACTTTATTGGAGCCCATCTCACTGGGGATGTACTTCATATGAATAAGTCAATACAAAAATATTTTGTGTTTTGCATTAAAAGCATAATATCAACGTATATTTATACAAGTATATTGTATATTATAGTTTGTATTTATCGTATATGCTTTAGATAGGTACGCATTATTCTAATACATATATAAATGTAATCGTTGTTGTGTTCTGTAATTAGTAAATTAATGAGTATGTATTTTGATATAGGTAATGTCTATAGGACTGCAGTATGTATGTATAAGTCGTAGCAACTTCGTTAAATTGTACTTTTCATGAAATGGAAACGGATATTTTACCCAATTCGAAAATATTTCACGAAACGGTCACTTTTTCATGAAGTGGTAACTCCAATTTAACATCGTGTAATTTTTTAAACTATACGTGATGATGTCAACCTGGAATTTATATCAAATTCAGGTTTTACATTCAAACTTTGTATTTTTGATAAATGTGAATTAAGTTGTAGATTTTTAGTGTTTTATTTAATAACACGAATACTTAACTTAAAATTATATAGTTGTACAAGTTGTATAAAATGTATAATTTTGAGTTCTAAGAATATATTCTTTAACGGTATTAATAATTTTTCCCTTTTTAAAATATTTTAATTAGTGATTTATTTTTTTTTTTTTTTAATGAGCATTTTATATTCTAAAAAGGCCTTAATAATATTATAGTATAGGTATTGTACTTTGGTCAAACAGGAAACAATGTGGCCCACCACTAGCATAAAAAATATAGTGAATTATAGAGGGCTGGTTCACAATATTTTTTTTATTCACTACATAATATTAATATACTGTGATTCATCGCTGTAGCATTTATAACTGTATTAAAATTACTGATTTCCATTTTTATAATATGTATAACATCGAATGACGTGTCCTTATATAGTTAACAGTGGGCTTAGGTACTTATAGAATTATAGTCATATACGTAAGACCAATAACTAATATTCTACTATACTATGTGAATATGTGATATGTATATTGTTATTAAGACTTTCATATAAACTAATTATGTATTCATAAAAAAATTATTTTCAACGCATTTTTCAATCACGAAGAAATTGAATTTTATAATAGCTATAAGTGACTAGTATTATGATACAAAAGTCCATCTCGATATCATATTCCATTTCCATCGCCGTATTTTTCCATAATATGGTAAGTTGACATTTTCAACTGCAATATGATACTATATTATATGTATAATATGGTGTAGTGTAGGAAAACATAAATCGATATTATATGGTTAAACTTGTTAAGATTCCTCAATTGGCACCCCTTAAAGTCTGACGCCCCACGGGCAGATGCCGGGCTTAACGAGACCGGCTGGGTCTATACCGAAAACCGGATCTGATATAGTATAATATTGTGCATGTGTGCGTATAAGTCGCTCGTTAGATGAGCTAGTGACGATGAGTCGACGACAATTGTGACACTGCCGCAGATCGGCTGTGAAACGAATTTAATTTCATTAGCACACCGCAATTCGCAATCGTTATGTTCGACGTACACGATTGACTTCACAAACCCATCTCAACCACACTTGAATTTCAGATACAGTTTAAATATTACCATAATACTGTACGACGTCGATGACGTCAGCCCGCAATCGGTGTGTGTGCAGTGGAATGCCATCAAAGGATAAATTATTGTAATTTACGCTGGCATTTTTTGGTTTTGTTAATCGTATATTTTAATAGCATCTCTTTGTACGCGTGTACAAAATGTGAAAAAAATACATCAAATTCCACGAAACAACGTCGATATTGTATAATGTATACTATAAATTTGGGATTTTGGGAAGTATTTATTAAAAGCGGCCTTGAGTCCATTCAAATGTTGTTCAACTTGGACTTTGATATCTTGCGATAGGTTTATATCAGTTTCGCATAAAAATCGTGCAGTGTTTCAAAAATTTCTGGTTGGTTACTCTCAATACACGACGTCCACAACTCTAACTTTTTAAGAAAAGATTCTATTTTGTCAGTAACTTTGAATATTGTTACTGTTGTACTGTTTTGAAGAGTAACTTAAGCCACAACATTTTGACCACATTATTCTCTTTTCGATGAAGTAAGAGTTAATAGCATGGAAAATATCTGCACCTGTTGTGCATTCAGTAAGAGGATGGCAAAGCAAAAGCCCTTCTACGCTTTGGATTAGATTTCGATATCAAAATAACAGAGAGTGATGTATATGAGATAAAAATGGTTAATGGATTTTTAATAGACAAATGATTGACATTGTATTGAACAACGTTACGTAACCCGATAAGATAAAATTCAGTGTCAAGCTGTGCCACATTATTAAATATTTCACAAATTACAAACCATTTAAAATACATCAATTGTAATTTTTTCCGCCATTACGCTTTTTTTTTCACGTACCCCCTCATAAATTCTTACGCACCCCCAGGGGGTTGAGAAACGCTGATTTAGAGTAAAAAATACGTTTTTGTCATTGACATAGTGCAGGCTCATGGTTCATCCCAAAACTTGGTATAGACGGTATAGTGCTACATAAAATATACATTTTTTATTATATGACCATATAATTTGATTAAATCATAACTAATAAATATCCACTTTTTTATAAACTTAACTAAAACGTAACACATACTGTTATTTACAAGTTAAAATGTGAACATACTCAGTGTTACAAACTAAATTAATTATAGTTTTTAAGTTTGTAATCATTTTTTTAATAATATTTTTTTAATCACGCCCAAATATATTGTGTTTTGAAATAAATTCATTTAGCTTAATTTCAATAAAAATTTACAAAAACTGTAGGTACCTATATTAATCGATTAACTATATTGTAGGGTATTTTGATGATTTGAAGGACCAGCTCGATAGAATAAATTTGTAGCGATTGTATCTACCGAACAGATTGACGGCGTCAAGGATAGGCAACCAAAGTTGCATGTACGATTAACGTTGTTAGAGGTGACAAGACGACGACGCCTACTCCAAGATATACGTAATCCAACACACAGCTAAACGGATTGATGGTGGCTGGCTATGACGCGACGATGGACAACAAGGAACCAGAACGCACCGAAACGCGAAGGTGTGAAGGATACAGGTTATACAATGGGAAATAGGACTATGCAATTTACGTATAAGCGGGGGTCTCTCTGTGCTCGGATCGGTCTGGTGCAATGACCACAGAGCTCACAATAAGTGGAGATAATCTTACAACTAACTTATGCTACGGAAGTATATGCAGTTGTCACGATATCCACTGATGCCCCAGAATGTCCACGCATCAATGACTGAGGTGGAGGTATAAGATTGGTCGATCCACAGCGTATTGCATCTGGACGACCTGGGCGGCCACTCACACAACACACAATGATTGCTGGCGGGCTTACGCAAGTGACGAGTGATGCCAAGAATAACGCGGATGATAGTGTAATGATCACCGTACGTTCGATTCTTATTGGCGATAGTCAGTTCGGATTCTCTAACAAAGAGGTAGATATTACAAAAGGAACCAAATGAATGAGTACTCACCGATTTTGAACGAAATATTATGATTTATTGATATCCGTTATGTAAATGATCTGCAGACTCAGTCTCCGCGAAATCAGATAAGGTTACAAAGATTATTGTGTCATTTGACTGATGACAACAATGAGAAAAGATAGAACGTGTATGTACACAATTAATAATAAAAAAGATCGGGAGCTGCTGTAATAGCGAGCGTCGCCAGTACACACCACACAGTACTACGTATTATAATATTACGATTTCTGTTGGTTATGTTGACACAACGTACAAAAAACTAGAGAACTAGAAAAATATAAAACAATATGGCGGTGTTTACATTGATTGAGCAAAGACATTATAAATACGTTTTTGTATGGAGTGGATCGAGTATGTAATGAATAGGAAGAGACGGGAAGAGCGGGGATAAAAGAGTTGCCCATTGTGCGTGCTGTACGCTGTCGCTGTTGTAGATATAATGACAGAAATGCTGACGCCAGCAGCATGAACATATATTATTACTCTACTGTCCTTCTCCCATTGTTATATTAACTTTTAAAACAATAATCGTAATGTGGATTAATCCATGAAATGATATTTAACCTCCATAAGAAAACTCATGAGGTACTTTGTATTAAATTGTCAAGCTTTTTTACTGTCAAACAATAATTTTATAATAAAAAAAAAAAACCAATAACAGTCAACAATATTTAAAATGGCTTTAATAACACAAATGACCCAAACTATTTCGAAAGTTATATAATGTATATTAAATGATCATGTAAATATTTTGTGACCACTGCAAATCTCTACAGTTATTAGTTTTGTAATCTGGAGATCTAAACAATTTAAATTTTGTAAAATTCTAGCCGAGTGTAAAAATTACAGCTTTTCAATAATTTGTTTTATCTCGATTATAATATAGAACAGAATTGAACATTTTATCTTTAAACTCTCATAAAGTACCAAAAAATCAGAAATCACTCTCAAAGTTGAATATGAAAGCATTTGTCTACTATAATGCGTGTGAAAATACACAGAAAAAAAACAGTTCACATAATTTTTAAATCAATACATTCAGAATCTAAAAATGTACATGCATATAATATGACTCTATGGTTTTTGAAATTTAATTTCGTGTGAATAAAAAAAAAAACCACTTTTAATGTAATTTATGGTGCAAAAAAAAAAAATAGCTCCCTCAGAGTTTGTCCCCGTGCTCTGATTCGCCACTGGTATGTTACCTCAATGCATATAATATTATACCATGTACCGGCATGACATTTTAAACCGATCATTATTATACCTATAGAATACGTAAATATTTATTGTTTATTATTTTATATTTTATTTCGATTCATGTGTCTCCTCAAGCATTTTATGTTGGAGGTCTTGTGCAATTTTTCAATAAAGTTACTTACGAATACAGACATAATTATCTTTTGATATTATTGTAATACCGACTGGATTACATAAACGGGTGTGGCGTTAGTGTTCAATACATGTAGGTAGGTATTTATCTCTCGTTAAACATTGTTATATCTTAGGTAATAAAATGTTTACATGGCTATTGACTGTTGTTGTGTCGTAATCGTGATGGACGCAATTCTAATGATGAAGAAAATACCCATAAATATAATATATCATATCATAGATATCTGGACTCTTGTATAATAAGAATACAATTATTGTTTTTAAGTGTCATACTGTTTTATTGAGGTTTTGTTTGAAAGAGCCGTTTCTCATTTCCATGCCACTGGTATCAATACCGGTCGTCGATATGGATTTATACGCCACTAGTGGAAATTCCGGCCAGATACGGACGTCGGCAGTCGACGATACGGATTTATATGTCACTGATGGCTACCAGAATGGTTGAGTTCCAGGATAAGTCTTCAGCCGAAATCTTGTTTTCTGCGGTACTCGCCTCGTGGTGGCTCCAAGACTCTAAGTTTTCTGTTGATGTGTGTGTGTTGTTAGAGTTGAAGATGGAGTGCTTGCTTTTATTAAATGAACCTTTATTTATACTAAATGGATCTATCTGTACGCGTGCTGCGATTGGTGCATTACACCCGTGTAAATGTGTAATGCACGGGAACATCACATATTATTATACTTCAATGTGTTTCATGTGTTAAATGTTATTTTCGCTCGTCGATCAACGTTTCTCTGTGTTATGGTATTCCTGGATTTTCCGGTTTACTGTACTCCGTTAAATATTTTAAAGTAAAGAACTGTATTGCATTTTATTTGGCTACTCATAATATGTGCATAATAATATATAATACTGTTTCTAAACATGCAAATTCAACAGTTATATTATAATCTTTTTATAAATAGTAATTTTTTGAAGAAAACCAAAATGTTTTTTTAATACTCAAATGATTTTTTTGTTGTCTACTTTATATTCTTAACAATATTTTTGACAACTAAACAATATAAATGGAAATTTTATAAGAAAAATGTATAGAAGCTTTTTAAACTTTTATCCTTCAAGCGTCTGTATATATACCTACTATATACATTCCAAGCGTTCAATTTTAATATTTTTATGTACGATTGTATTTAAGTATACAAATTATATTTTATATTTTATAGCACAGTTGTAGTCTGTATGAAGTTTTTATCAACTCGAATCGTTATGCAGTTTATTACAAAATTATAATAAAAAGTATGAAAACTGCATAGGAATAAAACATATTGCATATTTTTAATAAATTCTATCACGGAAAATGTCTACCTATAGTTAAAAAACATTTTGTTGATTGTTTTGAATTATGGTGACAGTATCATATGAAAAATGAGATAGTGTCATATTTTATTGATCAGTACAACATGGTTCCCCTTTATGGACACTATTGTTTCCCAACGGTTGTAAAACAGTTTTTATAGCAAATTTCATTCCGCTGAAATTTGTAAAGTAAAAATACGTAACAAATAAAAAATAAGCAATAGCACTATATTGTATTTATGTGAACGTTGTCAATACAAATCTGGTTCGTGGTTATGTTTTTTTAAAAAATGTTTTTGTATTGGATATTTATTGATATACTTCAATCTCTTTTTTACTAATTGAAAGTATATTTTGTGAACAATGAATAATAAATGTAACAAAAAATTTCAAAAGTTCTTATTTTTAACGATAAATAATTGTACCAATATTGTTCAAAAATACCAGAAGTACGTAGATACTCACTGCCAGCTGTATAAATGTGCATTCAACTTTTCAATATGGGAGTACGAATTATATGTGTAATGAACTCAAAGCTGAATCAACTAATCAATGTAAAATAAACAAGATTACAATGGTTGAATTAAAAGGAATTATTTCTAAATGATAAATTATTACGAACAGTACTTAATATTGCATCGTAAAGTTATTTTACTAATCTATGAATCTTACTTCCATTAAGTAAAATGTAGATAGGGATAGGACATGTTTGAAGTATAGTAATATTATAGCCTGCACTCTGCACTTGGGCATTTGTAATGCCACTAATATAGAAATAATATTAAATAAAACAAAATGGCAGTATTGTAAAATATCGTTATTACATTAAGTACATAACAATTACGTTTTAATTTTGTCCATGAAAATAGTAACAAATTCAGTACGTACTTGAATAATGTATATCGATGTTGATAATAATGCAAATAATAATATTAATTCAGGGCTATGTAACAAAACTATTTGTTCTTAATTGGTACTAACATACAAAAAATATATTTGAATCCACATTTGGTTACGAAAAATAACTTGAAAAAATTAGGTTTTTCTAAAAATGACGGGTTAATAACTAAACATTATCTGCTCAAGAAATAGTTTTTGGAAAAATATATTTTCCCCAGAAAAATAGAAAAAACTATTAAAACTATTTATTGATATTATAATATGAATACTTTCACTTTAAGTCTGTAGTAGTTAGTCTGTAGTTGATGGAGTGATGCCTGCAACTGGAGGATTTGATACTTTTAGATTATAATGATTAAATATTAGAATTTAGAGCCTGCTATTAACAGTCTCAGAATCAGACATACAAGCCTCACACAGACACACACTAATACATAATGAAGAAAGACAACCCTATCACTGTCAAACATATTCTGACTGAATGCAGGGTATGATATGGAGAGAAGAAAACTACAAGTCTACAAATATCCAACATCCTACTGGAAACATTAAGCCCTGAACCAACCAACCAATATCATCGATCTCACACAATTTCTATCGGTAACACATCACATCAACCTACTGCAACGAGCATTCACAAACCTCCAACAATCTATCACAACCATTATAAGCCTCTAAATTAACCAAATCAACATCCATATTCTATATCTATATATTTTTTTACTACTTGACGTATACATATATTATACACACACACACACACACATTCACATTATTGGAAAATCAATAGTTTCATGACTCCGCTTGGAATTTAAAATATTATGGAAAATGGGAAGTTTTTGAAAAAATCGATTTTCTTATTTTGTTGTAATTACGAAAAAATATAACCGTAAAGACTTGAAGGTTTCGCCGAATATTGAGGTTTTTTTCATGTATGGACCCTTATTAAAACTTTCGGGTAGTCCAAAAATAGCCAACCCCATGACATGAACTTGAAAAAAACTCGACCCTTCCGTCAACGATCCAACGCACAGCCCTACAAGCATTAAATAATATCATATTGTATGATATGTTATTATTATTATCATTATGACGTGTATCAAAACTGTCGGCGGACGTGATGAACGCACTGGCGTTCACGGTACGGTATTTTAACGACCCCAAAGACTTGGGACTCGTCCAATACTTTTGGCTCGAGCGAGCCTTTCAATCATTTACCACCCGTAAATAGTATACGGGGTGAACTGTGTAAATGGATATCAACGCAGTGGACCACCCTGTATCGTACAGGTACAATAATGTTATACTCTCATATATTTATAGTCATGGCCGGAGCCGCCGCTGGGCTCTGTACCATCAATATAAAATATTATTATATATTTATAAACGCGTTTGAGGCGGTATTCCACTACCACCGAATCAGAGGTGTAAACCGTGTAATCAACAAGTTGCCGTAGTATAATACCGACCAATTGAAATTTTCAACTACTTCATCGTGTGGTTAAACGACTAGAATATAGCTAAATCGTTTTACCTAAACAATATCATATAATTTGGCGATTAAAAAACATTAACCTTACGACACCTACGTGTGCGGATCACGATGTTTAGTGGAATACCGCCTTTATTATAGTAGGTAATTAGTAGGTAACCCCGATCATACTCGTTCAGAACTAGACGGTCCGGACGAGAATAAGATGACGTTTTACCACAACTTCCCTTTACTATAGTTTATTATAATATGACTAAAATAAATTAATTTAATATAAAATTAAAATAATTTCTCGGAATACAACATTATAATAACATAAAATAATAATTATAATACAGCACGTTTACAACAGATGCACGTTTTAACAACATGCGGATTGCGGACCCCTATATAGGACATTATATATAGTGTTTGAAAATTTCATGAAATTTAAAAAAATGAAATATTTCGTGAAATATTTCATGAAATATTTCAAAATATGTGAAATATTTCAGTATTTTAATATATTTTGTTTTATTTTTAAATAAGTTTTATATTTACATATAATTGTCATAAATTACCTTCATCACTATATGGTAACTGTATGGTCTGTATGTATACCTAACCTTTGGTATTATACATTTAAATTGGTATTCAAAATTTTTAAATATTTTAATGTTTAAATGATACAAGTAGGTATACAATATTATACATGTATATTGTATACTTACTGAATTCTGACATTAGAATTTAGAACACTGAGCATTGTGTCAAAAAAATAAATAAATTGTGTTTTTATTTGTGTTAAAAAAAATTTCAATGTTTCACGTTTTTGTGAAATATTTCACAACTTAGTGAAATATTTCAAAATGAAATATTTCATTTGAAATATTTCATGAAATATTTCTCATACTTCAAACACTAATTATATATATTATTAAAATATCACCGACGGCCATCGACGCAATAATCGTATATTATAAATTATAATTCACCTGCAGTCGGTACTGATATAGCTTTTAAATTGACTCATCATCGTCAAACCTGTTACGCTTCGATCGTAAAATATATTGCCGATACCTATACAGCACATTTACCTAATATACATATTATTAAAAAAAAACCATGTGTGTTACCAGTACGCGCGCGGGAAGTTAAACTTCTTTTGAATGGTACACGTGAGTGAGTGAAAAAGAAAGAAAAAAAAACTATGTGTGTTACCAGTACGCGCGCGGGAAGTTAAACTTCTTTTGAATGGTACACGTGAGTGAGTGAAAAAGAAAGAAAAAAATATTAATTAATTTAAAAAATGAGAAGAAGTATCCGTAATTATTTATTATTGATAGTTTTATTATTTTTTTGATATTTTTATTCGACAGATCGATGGGTAATTGTTTGTAGTATTGTTTTTATCCAGACAATAGATTTGTGAGTGAATACTAATAATAATAATAAAAATAAATAATAATTGATCATTAATTATTCATATGACAAATCTGGTTGCTCGTAAAAAATCACAACTCTTAAAAAAATTATGATTGTTGAACTCCTTTTGGGTGTAACTTGCTGGGGTAAGTGCAACTCAGCCACTCTGGTAGGCAATGTTCAATAATTTGATTTGATGCAAGCTTGTACCTGATCTGCCCGAATAACCAATGGCAACCAATAAATAAATGCTAATTTCTAATGTAGACTGTAACCAATGGTAACTATTAATAAATAAAAATAAAATTTCCAATTTCTATCTTGAATCTCAATGTCCCTGTTTGAGCACCTATTTAAAATGCGAATTTTGAAAAATCCTTTCTTAGCGCACGTCTACATCATAATAGCTATCTGTATGCCAAATTTTAGCCAGATCCGTCCAATGGTTTGAGCTGTGCGTTGATAGCAGTCAATCAGCTTACTGTTTTATATATACAGATATATACATATATATATTATAATATATAATAAAACAACATTACCATGACAATATTTATTTATTTACGGACATGTACGCTTTCGCGTTCGTACGGCCGCCCGTTCGTACGCGCCGCCCGTTCGCTTTTTTTTTTCCTCACTACCGTGCGTAAAGAAGTATAACTTCAAAAACACAAACACACAAATCCTACACGAGAGTTTAATCACACGGGCCGTGTAATAATAATAATGATCTTCGGGGGTATAATATAATCTCGTATAATAAAACGTGAACATTTAAAGTTTCACGCTGCGTGTCAACACAACGATGATAATATAGGAATAATAATAATGTTATAATGTAGTCTATACGAGGTCCATTAGCCAAAGAATCGACTAAATTGTATTCATATATCGCTTCTTAGTTTTCCGTTTTCTTCACAATATTATAAAACGCACGTATTATATTATACGGACGATATTATTTACGACTGTCATTCAAGTCGGTTTTTCGATATCCTTCTCTGCGACCGTGACGGATCTTCAAAAACTTGTGTGCGCACTGCGGGCGGTACCTGACTTTTATTCATAGATCGAGGTGTTTATTTTCGTTCACAACTCTATAGAAACGTGAATAAATCGAGCGTGGAAGACAGTGACGGGAAAAAATAAACTCCGATGCAGTATAATTTAGTATGCTTGTAGGTCACATTTACATTTTACGAAGTAATATCATATTATGATGGTATGACGTAGAATACGCTTGAACCAGCTTTACCATACAGAGTGATTCGCCAAGCACGATCATCGCTATTTTTTGACGATGAATCTATCCGAATCCTTACTTTGTGCAATTTAAAATACACGTCCTCAAGGCCATATATGTTTTTAAATCTTAAAGATATTATATCATAACTACACAACTACTGCTCTGATACTGAATATTTTTCTGAAATCAGTGCGCATTCACTGATCGGTAATGCCGGAATTGTTTTTGATTTTTTTGAGGAAAGTGAGGTTTCATTGTACGTGTTGTTAGTGTTATTTCGTCAATAAATTAGTGAGGAGGGGGAGTGACTTCATGTAACCCCTTCGAGCAGACCCTTGCGTGTGCGTTAAGAATTTAATTGTGATAGGCGTACAATATTAATCATTTACACGCTTTCGTGTTTTCGAGTCGTTAGCGCGTGTATAAAAACCAATAAATACAATATTATGTTGTGAAAAAAAAACTCGACACATCTCTCTGGTATGAACCACCACGTCTAGCCGTGGGGTGTACAAGCATGGGTGTGTGTTGTGTGTGTGTGTGTGTGTGTGTGTGTGTGTGTCATATCGATCGGCTGTTGCGTTACCCGGCCACAACAATATAATTGTATCGATTTTAAATACTTGATCTCCAATTGTATTAAAATATTTATTCAAATGCTGTTTGGGATTTTATTTTATAGTTAATTATCACTTAGGATTAAACTTCTTTGTAAGCGTATATAGATACTGAAATACAAAAAAAAACAGTTATATATGTAGCTATAATTTATCTTTAACTGTATTCTGTGCATATAATCAATATATATATATTATATATAGGTACCTGTGTTGTTTGATACGCCATAATAAAGTTATTGTGAATCAGAAATTTTAACAAAAACCCAGCATCAATCACCATAAAATTGATGCTGGGTTTCACTTAGAATCTAACATTTATAGTGTATACCTAAGTATATATTATATATTCATATAATCTTAATGTTTTTGGAACTTTAACTGATTTCTGGATGACCAAATAGCGAATACGGAATTATAATTATACGGCACAAACATCGTACAAAGGAAAAGCCAAATGTTAAAATAATGCATTTATCATTGTGGTAATATTTTGTACTATTTTAATGTGCAAGAATTTATTTTTTTTGTTTTTCTTTCCTTTATATTTGGCCTGTGTCCATCATCACCGTTCAACAAATTATAAACATTATTAGGTATAAACAATATTTTACTGTTTAATCATTATTTTTACGACTCGTAAGAACGTGTAATGGAATTTGCTATTTGCATAATTAAATAAGACCCATTATGTTCGTTTGCCGCCGATGTGCGGTTTGTACTTGAAATGAGTCCGTATAGCTTTCGCAATCGACACCAGCCGTCGGTCGTTACCTGCATACCCCGAAGCTCTTTGAGGGGTGAAATTCGACTCTGGAAAATAATCTTTTTTTGCTCTAGAAAAATAATTAGTACGTACATTAAAATAATTATAATGATAACAACATATCGCCGTCCCGGTAGAACAATGACGCAACTGTAATAATTGCAATTTTACAGGAAACCCAAAAAACTAAATTATTTTCACTAAAATGTTAATTATTTATGAGTGTACAAACTGATAATTCCACAACGACGCAATTGCCCTCTGGCGGTCTAAAATACAACTACAGTTCCGTCGTTTTTCTACATTATGCGTATGCTATATTTAAACTCATTGTAGCATTTAGGCCATTTATACCAAATTTTGCAGTTGCGTCATTGTTCCACCGGAACGGCTATATGATTAAATAAGAGGGAAATTAAATCAGACTAATGGCAGTTATAACATTTGATTCACGTATAGAATGGAGATGAGTTGATTGCAATATATGCTAACCACCGTCTGACGTATGAACATACCTATATACATGTCTATGGCCGTGCTAATTAAACATAAAGTTATCGGTTATCAACTACCAAGTATTTGCAAAATGCATCATTTTTGTATTTGTCATAATACCTATTTGTTGCAATATTTCAGTTTATTATTTTTTAAATAAGAATATCGGATTTCATAGTCAATCAATCGATCTGTCAATTCGGAAAAGCTGGAACCTAAGTAAAGTAATTATTTTAAGTCCCGAAGACATCAATGATATTTTCAAAAACACTTCCCAAGTTATCGTTTTTATTTATATGACAAGGTTTTTTTTTGTTTTTTTTTTCTAGTTGTATGATTATATTTAATTTTTTTAATTAAACAGTAAGATATTTCAATATTCAATGTTTAGGTATTGTGTATATATTTTATCAGAAATTTAATAGTTTAAAATAAATTTTAGGATGCCATCTGCATAAACTAAAAAAGAGGCCTGCGCACGCCTATGGTTCGTTTGTTTTCGAAGCCGCCTATGAGCGGTTTGTACTTGAAATGAGTCCGTATAGCCTTCGCAATCGACACCAGCCGTCGGTCTTTATTATATCTTTTCGTATGTTTAATCGCTTTCTGGGCACCATTCGTTTAGTTTACTTCCTATCTAGCCTAAACACATGTTTGTATGCGAATTTCGGTTTTGTGTACTTAAGAAATCGTGTTCACAAAGTATCGGTTGGTATGCGTTTTTGACTTGGATTTAATACTGATATATACGGTTTTTGATTCATAAAATATTGCATGTAATTATTGTAGAAATATTGTTTTGTCCTTTATTCATGATATATTAAAGCTCTTGTCGACTAATTATTTTTACGACTCATAATAACGTGTAATAGAATTTGCATAATTAAATATGAAATATATAGAGAATGGCGAAAATATCAAACTATAAGGGCATAGGCGTAGGTCTTCGTAATTCGTGTTAGAGATTTTTTATTTGTGCTATCGTATTTATAATTAGTTAATAATTTTATAGTATCATACCATAGTCTTACGACTAGTATAAAAATTAAAGTGATATTTTCAAATAGCAACGCAATCGAAAATTATGAATTAATAATAACTATATAATATACATAAAATGTATAATATTTGAAATTGGATAACACAATAATCCTTATAATTGCATTGTGATTTGGGGTTATAGTGTTATATTATAGAAATCTGAAATACTGTATTATTATTTAACACAAAAGGTTAGACACAATTAACTGTGCTAAAGAGCATTGGACGGGCCGATAGCATAATATAATAATATTATGTGCACCCCGGACACCTAATTGTTCACCACTAACACCTAGGACAGGTCTTAAATATACGAGGACTAGCTGGGTGTGTAGTGGTGTAATAGCTCGAAGTGGTCGGGATTGCCGGGCAAATACTGTCGAGCTACGTAATTCGTATTTATGTGTATTGTTTGTGTGTTATGTGTGTATATATGTGGGTGTGTGTACAATAATTAAACTAAGATTAAAAATGGTAACACGATTGCTGGTAAATAACTAGTTGCTGTATAATACAAAATCTAAATAATAATGGCACAGCAACACAGTAGGTATAAAAATATAGTATCAATAATAAATCAAAGCCCTTATGGCTATAACAGTATGTAATATTGTGGCCCTTCTGGCTCAACAGAAAAAAGGTATGTATAAATGCTAACCCTTATTTCGTAATGGTTAATACTTGATAATCTATTTTTCATACCTGTTTCAATCAGAAATAGATACTTGGCATAATATTAGATTCAACGACTCTTTTTTTCATGGTCTAATGATAAACTTCAAGGGACATCAACTATCTCTGTGGAAAATGAAGTAACTCAATATCTGAGAAGGCCTACAAAAAAACTGACATCACTTAATGAATATCCTAATATAAAAAAAGTTTTTATTTGTCCATAATACTCCATTGCCTAGCAGTGCTCCTATTGAACGGGTATTTAGTATTAGCAATGCCATACTAACAAAACGTCGAGGAAAGATGGACGACACATTTGGAACGACACATTACTGTCTACTATTAGAATATTTGTGTGTTTCATTATTATAATTATTTATTATATATTAATATCTAAGTTACTGAATTTTATCATTCCATAATTAGGTAAGCATAAAATAAACAAAAATAAATATTTTAATATAAAAATTATAATTGACTAAAAAAAAAGCATTTGTGGAAGTATTTGTATTTATATTCAAATAATTTAAAAGGAAGTATTCGAATACGTATTTTAAATACAATTAACACCAAGTATTTAAATACGTATTCTTAATACATTTGAAAAGTATTCTTAACAAGACTGTTTATTTTGATATACCCACTTACAAAAATGTAATGCAAATAATGTTCACAACCGGTTAGTACCAATATTTGAAATTGATTTATCAGGACTCTAAAACTCTCAAACTATGAAATTTAACATTTTCATTTTTGTAAGTACCTACACAAATGATTTAAATTAAATATAAAACCTCATAAAAGCCATGTAGAATGCCTAATACAGTTTGTTCAATTCTTATGAAAAAACACAAAAGTTAATGTTACATGGGGCGCCGCCAATCAAACCTCATCAAATTTACTTATTGTATAACGTGTAAATATACAGATAATAAATATTAATGTTTGTTCAAAAAAAAAAAAATGTACCTATATAGTAGATACCTACTGATTTAATACCGTATTAAATCTAACGTCCATTTAAATAATTTTTTTTAAAATATCACATTTTGTTATTAGTTTTTACAGACCTAGGTACTCAAAATCTATTTTAAAGATTAACTTCATTTTTTTTTAAGTACGTACCTATATAAAATAAACTAAATCTAGTTTAATACTCAATGACTTACACGTATCTATAAGTCGTACCTAAACCCGTCTTGTTTTCAAAATATACATAAAAATGTAGCTATACATATATATAGACTTATGGTACTTATAAGTATTGTTTGTCAACTAAAATTAATTACAATTAGTGCTATTCCTCCATATTATATTATACTATGTAGAATAGCATTTCAACAATCTTATTACAATACCAGTGCAAATTCCGACCAACGCATAGAATATAATATATTATTACAATATATTATAATATTATTACATGCTATTTGATGAGTTAGGAATGCGCATATTACGTTATAGTTGTAACTTTAAAACTAAATGAAATTTTAAGCAATTTATTGTATTTTGTTAAGTCTAGTGTAGGATATAACTCGGCGTCACGAACTCAGCGTCACTTGAATCCACAGCCCAATTAAAATCTTCAAAATAATATAACCTGCATATAAGCACGGACCTCAGAACGTCGCACATAGGTAGGTAGGTAAGTTTGTACATCCATACAAGTTAAAAATGTCTGTTGACATACCTATATATTTTGTATTCAATGGTTTTCGCAATTTGATATTATCAAAAGTCTGTTCAACAATTAATAATCAAAAAATCATACTATATATTTTATAGACACTATAATAATATAACAACAACTATAGGTAGGTAACATATATATTATAATATTATAACGATCGGCCTACTCATTATTGGGAGATGCCGATATGAATTATTATTCTATAACTTTGTAGAACAATATATTGAAATACCTACGTAAATTATATCAATAACCTCTAAAAGGAAATAAATTAACATAACACCACGTCACCACAGAATTAGTTATTCTATGATAACACCAATGCATTTTCCATTTTCCCTGATAAATTTACATTGAAAGCATAATATATTAATTTGATAACTTTTGAAATGTGCAGAATCTATATTGAAAAATAAACAATCTATCTCTGAATAATATCTAATGCATCTTAGTAATAATTAATGTTTAATATGTTTCAATATTCAATATGAAAATTTTAAGTTTTTAACGACTATTAATTTACAACAATTGTTGTATTGAAAATCGATGAATTTTGTAAAATATTGATTAATTAATCAGTATATAAAATAATATATGGTTATACAAATTTAATGAAACTGTGCCTAAACAGTCAATGATAATTAGTTTTGATTCAATAATAATTAATAACACAATAGTAGGATGCAGTAATAAAAATCACAAATTATTTTTTATAGTTTGATAGGGCTAGTTGTTTATGTAGCTTTATACTTGCATCATAAGAATTGTAGGCTTCACAAACTTTAAAAGAAAAAAACCATAGTACGTAATATTTTTCCTCTACAAGTAAAGTCTTTGAAACATAAATAATATGTTTTTGTTAAAAAGAAAAAATCAAAACGAAAACATTACGAAAAATTAGTCAAATTACAAAATACGTGTATCCAGTTTAAAAACATGTTAAAAATGTGTATGCAGTTTTTTTTTTACTCCAAATTATTGTAATCCAATACAAAACATTTTTTAATATTGTGGAGGTAAACTATAAGTCCCTCAATACAATTCGCACGAAACAATAATATTATAATAATGTCTTTTTTTTTTTAATATACCTAAAAATATGCGAACTTCTTCATAGTATGCGTATATGTATCCAAATGTTATTTCAAAATACTTAAATATTGTACGTTTTTACCTTATTGGAGTTTGTGTCGTCCCGAGATTAGTGCCATACATCCAAATTGAAATACGTATATTTTTAACTCCGGCGGATCCAAAAAATCGATTTTGGTTTTTGGTGCAACTCTTAAACAAAGACCGTAGGTACATGCAATTTTCACTGAATGTTTATATTAGCATTTTCTATACACGATAACAATTTCAAAATGTTTTGATTTATTTTGAACTGTTTAGGGACATTTTCATTTTCCATTTTTTTTAGTTTTTTTTCTAAAAATATCAATTAAATTTTATTTGTTGGTTGCGAAAGCTTGAAAATTTAATAGAAGGCTCCTAATATATTGTTTCAAAGGCAGATGAAAAATATTAAAAATCCTTAGTCACAATTTTTTTTTATAAGCATTTAAAGTTCAAAAATTGACAAAATATGGAAAAATCACGAAAATTAGCAAATTAAATTTTTAAGAGCGTTTGAAATTCAAATTTTCACAACATTGGATATTCACTCGATTTCTCATGTAGCGATTTCCTTATTTTGTTGTAATTCAAAAACGAATAACTGTAGATACATGCAAATTTCACTGAATGTTTACATTAGTATTTCCTATGCAGCATACAATTTTGAAAATAATTTGACTCTTTTTGAGCTGTTCACGGACATTTTCAGTTTCCAATATTTATAGTTTTGTATTCTATAAATATCAATTAAGTTTTATTTGTTGAACCAAAAAGTGTGAAAATTTAATACAAGGCTCCTTATATATTGATACAATATCAGTT
Organism: Macrosiphum euphorbiae; assembly: GCA_949089665.1. Taxonomy (NCBI): domain Eukaryota; kingdom Metazoa; phylum Arthropoda; class Insecta; order Hemiptera; family Aphididae; genus Macrosiphum; species Macrosiphum euphorbiae. The sequence goes on from CARXXK010001029.1 coordinate 2,591,776, forward strand.
GAAAAATTTTTAAAATACATAGGCACATCTTTTTTTAAAAGCATTGTAAGATCGAATTTTGGCAAAATGTATTACATTTAAAATTGAATAATTATTTTGTAGTTAAAAATTTATAAAATGTTCAACTTTTATATCTAAGGATTGAAAATTTAAAACAAGATAAAACGTATGTAGATTATTTTGTTACCAAAAATTCTAAAAAATACACATGCACAGTTTATTTTTATAGTTGTTTTAAGTTCAAATTTGGACAAAATTACATAATAAATAACCTAGAATAACTATGTTAGTTATTTTTTTGTGATTGTATAATATTATTTGTGCGTAGGTACTTGTAAGTTCTAAAGTACACAATTATATATCTATGGAGTATGGAGTATGATAGTATCAGGGTTTGTTGTTGACGTATAACGCATTATAAGTACCTAATTTATATTGTGATATGATTAATTTTTAATTTATTATAGGTACCAATTTAATTTAATTTTTTTTTAATACGTTAGATAAGTATACTTAACATACAGATACAATTTTTAATGTTGATGAAAATACGTTTGAAAAGTGTATGCACAATACACATACTGATTTAGAGAAACAAATTAATAAAGACGTTAACTCCATATTTGACTTCAATGACCCGGCAACGTGGCCAGAATATATACAAGTACTGAAGTACCTATAAGTAATAATACTTTTTTTACATTACATTACATTTGGCTAGGGTCCATCAAAATAATCTGCCCCGGGCCCCGCAAAACCTCCCGCCGGCGCTGAGTATATAATATGTCTTAAACTTAGACTGACATACTCCGCTCAGAATCGTTTTTCTTATACAATGATATTATATCATTGAATTCAAATTTAATACTATCCATTATACAGTGACCCACTTGTAACCTACTGTACAGCAGAGCACCTTTTTATAGTTTGATATGGCTATAGTTGTTTATTTTGCTTTATACTTTCATCATAAGAATTGTAGCCTTCACAAACTTTAAAAGAAAAAAAACCATAGCACGCTACCCAATATCTTTTCTCTTTGACACATAAATAATATGTTTTTGTTAATAAGTAAAAATCAAAACGAAAACATTACCAAAAATTAATCAAATTACAAAATACGTGTATCCAGTTCTAAAACATGTTAAAAATATGTATACAGTTTTTTTTTGCTCTAAATTATTGTAATCCAATACAAAACCTTCTTTAATATAGAGGAGGTATGCTAATTGAAAAAATAATAATATTAATACAACAACAATGAAATTACGAGAAAAAAGGATTTGAAAATGATCAAATATATTTTTAATAATTTTCAAGAAAATACATTTATTTCATCAGTTATAATAATTATATACCTGCCTATAATTTTTTTATTCGCATTCTACTGCAGAAAAATATTAACAAAATATGAAGTTTAATAACAAAAGCGTTGTCTCGTGTTATTTAGGTAAGAAAAACACATTATCCTGAATATTGATTCCAAAAATTGTTTTAGTATAGATATTAGATGGTAACTTTTTAAAGTTTGAAATTTTATCAATATTAATAAGTTTTTTTTCGGAAAACTACCGTGAAAACGATAAATCCAAAAATACAAATCTCACGAAACAATAATATTATAATAATATCTTTGTTTTTTTTTTAATATACCTAACAATATGCGAACTTCTTCATAGTATGCGTATATGTATCCCCATGTTATTTCAAAATACTTAAATATTGTACGTTTTTACCTTATTGGAGTTTGTGTCGTCCCGAGATTAGTGCCATACATCCAAATTGAAATACGTATATTTTTAACTCCGGCGCTGGTTATAGAATCCGATTGAATCGAAAACGATAAATCGTATACTGAATATCAATGCAAGGTTATAATACAAGTCAAAATAATATCGCCCTCACGTGGTGACGGAAAGACACATGTGTATGGGTGAAACGTGAGGGGGATAGAACCCCCAATTTATTTTTTTTTAATATTCATAACAATTTATAATTGTGCATTAAATATTGTTATATTTTGTTCATTTCGACAGAATATGTTTATACGTGTTTATATGAAATGACTATATTATTACCTTTTTTTTTTTTTCCGGTTTAATTGAGAGCCGGAGAAGGAACTGTTGCTCACATTGCTTTTTCTCCGGCCCCCATCGTTTATTGCACATCAAACAAATTTAAGTACAATAGCTGCGCCCTTGGACGCGCTCCCACGACCTGGCAGTCCTTCCTTAGCGATCGCTAGTGTAGTATGCGGCTGCCAGGGAGTGTTACTCGGGGAACTAACATTTCAAGATGGTTGCTTAAGACGTTGTCTTGAGCTGGTGATTGACTGTCTTCACGGCCCGGCGCTCAGCCCACAGGCCTTGAAGTCTCGTACTGGCCCGTCTTCCCGGCTGGAAACCCGCCGCGGTCTCGTGTTTCACTCCGGCGCTTCGCGGCCCGGCGTTGCGGTCCGTCGGCCTGGAGTCTCGTTCAGGTCATCGCCTCCTTGGATGTCCTCGTTCCAACGCCTGTCGAGCTCTTTCTTCTTCCTCCTTGAGGCTCCTTGAGTCCGGTCCGCACAGTATTTCGGGGAGATCGGCGGCGGTTGGCTGGTCGCCGAGCCGAGAGTCTAGTTCCGCGCGGTATCCGGTCCAATATTCGCACGCAAACATTGTGTACTCTGCTGTGTCGGAGTTCCCAGCATAGTGGTTGCACGTGGCGCTGGGGGCCCTGTCCATCCTCGCCAGGTACTTCTGAAAGCAGCCGTGGTTCGTCAGCGCCTGGGTCATGTTGTACGACGAGGGCACCACCACCACCGTTCTCTCGATCCACCTCCTGACGTTGGGTATCACGCGGCGAGTCCACTCACCTTTCCTGCTGCTTTCCCACCTTGTCTGCCAGAGCGTGAGGGTCGCCTGTCTCTCCTCGCGCTTGATGGCCGCTTTCGAAGGGCGGACTGCCCCGGGGTGCGGGGCTGCAGATAATTGGTCTCTGATCCTCGTCCTTTCTAGTGCCACTAGGTCTGCCGGTGGCATGCGCGCCGTTCGGTAGGTTCGGTAGGCCCCTATCATTCTAACTATATTATTACCAAGATTCATATATAGGAACTAGGTTATTATTATTATTATTATTAATATTACACAAAATATAATACGGGAATAATCCCACTCGATGATCGAGAATTCTCAATAACAACCAGTTCTACTGCTCTACACATATGGGAGCGATAGTGCGATCTGTAGGTATATTTTATAATATTACCTAGCTCCAGAACCAGGTGATTAAATGACTGAAAACTTGAAACATCGGTTGCTTTATTGCTTATTATTTGTCATAACTCATAATATTTAGTTATCACAGTGGTTCGTCTTTACTCTTTCGTACTCGTGTTTTCTACTGTATGTCCGTTTAGTGTATACTAAATGTGTATTACTATTATACAGTCGGTGTCATTACTCTTTGTAATATTGCCCATTTTGTATATTTTTAATTTTCACAATTACTATGTCTAATAAAAGGAAAATGATTAGTTAATTTGATGCAAGTTGACAGTTGTTCTACTTCTAAACGCTAGGTGGAAGAAAAAAATAAGTAAGATCACTAATATCGTTACAGAAAATCAAGTTGTGGACTTAGCGGTAATATTTTTACGGTTTATCGTGGGGTTATAAATTTAACATCCAACGAAGTACTGGACGAATAATATATTTATTAAGTCTGTATATCTAAGTTATAAATAAAGTTTGTATTTACCATAATTTTATAAATTGATATTAGACATAACCATAGATTATATTTTTAATGATAAAATAATGCATGTTACAAAATCAGCCATATTGGGGATATATAAACGGTTTGCTCCGGGAGATTTTGCGCTCTACAGTAAGTTTCTAAATGTTAGTTCGTTTTTATTTTTTGCTCTCTTGCAGTCTCTTATTACTGCAGGTAACTACGGACATTTTTAAACGAATATTATATTATATTATAAATAAGCCGGCCGGTGTTTTTCGAGTAGGTACCCTATTGAATATTAAATAAATAGTGAATTGTTCATGTAGTGTTACGTTTGACTATATAGGTAGGTACCTACTTTAATAAAATTAAACATTCAACTATTTGCTACACTTGCATCATACGTGCGTACATCTGTTTATAGAAAAATGTAACCAACTATGAATTAAACAAACTTAACGCGTAGAATAATGATGGAGGGGTGGATACATTTTTGATACATTTTAGGTACTATACTGGACAGGACGGAGGACCCGGAGGCAACCCCGGTGATTAGTAAGTCTTCACGTGGGCGGCCCAGTCGCTTTTTGGCCACCACGTGAAGAGGTGGTAAACGCATGCTCCTGTGTGCCGTAGAGATTAAAAACTTTAAACCTGTTAAACCTTTAAAGTTTACTTCCCCCCTCCTTCCAATTTGAAGATCACTAGACAAGACGGGGGTGACAGGGGAGTGGTACGTGAAAGAGCACTTTACGGTGTCCGGCGGTAAGTTAAACTATACTTTGTCCGGCCACCTGCAGAAAGACGAGATCGCAGTCGCCAGCTTCACGCGGTCGTGGATCACGAGAACATCAAGACGACTCGGCGCAGACTCGGCTGCTTCGGTCATACCAGGAGCGGTGGACAACGACGAGGGCGGTGGCTAGCTGTACCAGCGTGGACAACCTTACCACGACGATAGCAGAGTGCACGAAGACGACTCGCAAAGGCGGCGACGGTGGATAAATAAAAACCCAAAGAGCGAGGGTACAGCTGTGCTAGAGAAAGCAGCATCTCCGGACTCGTGGAAACGAATAACGTGTCAGGGTATGGCGATGCGTGACTCCAGGACGGCCACTGGATGACGACGCGGTCGAGTCATCAGGGTGAAAACCGAGAGGATCAGGACCTTTGAGGCGTGCTTTGCTGTGAGGTCCGACGATCCTCTCAAGTTTTCGCCCAGTGGCAATCAGTCTAGTAAGGTATCCGGTCGCTGACCGGTTCCATAGCACCTACAGCTGCCTCTGCTCACTCAGTGTTTTAAGTCACCGTCGCTTTCGTCACGCATCAGTCGTCTTCAGTAACTGCACGTCTTCGATGTTCACAACATCGCGCACCAGTAGCTCGCCGTCAAATCGTCTCATCACTCCAGTGGCCGTCGCGGTAGGGACTTCGCCAGCCATCGTGATGGTTGTCACCCGAGAGCAAACGAGCTGGCGACTGCGCTCGTCCAACTATGGGATGTGACGCGAGAACGTATAGAGGTGACCTGCAGTAGCCCGCTTATTGCTTTATGCACCTCCCCTTCTTGTACCATTACCCCCTGCGTATTGTGTCTTGTCTGGTGTTTTATTTCCCCCATTAGGCCACTTTTGGCCGATAATACATAAAAAATTATATAAAATTATAAAAAAAAAATAATAAGATATAAAAAAAATAAAAATAATAACAAGATTGTAATAAAAATATAAAAATATTACATTAAATTAAAAACAAATACTTTTAATGGATGTACTGAAACTATAAAAATAATATTATATTGTAAAATTACATTTATTTTGTTGAGTACACAATATAATTGTCTATATATATAAAAATAAAATATTGTTTCTTTTTTTACGTATTAAAGTGTATTTGTATATTTATTTATTTCAACAGAATAATGGGTTCCACATAATCGTTATTCGTTACAATTGTTTATCTTTATAAGAATATGTTTTTTAACAATTCAATACTTAGCTATAAATTGATCATTTTATAATTATTTAATTACAATAATTGATAATTATCGGGATTTTGATAAATTTAGTCAAAATATGAACTTTAAATACTTATCAAAAAAATTGTACCGACGGATCTTTAATATTTATTAATTGCTATTATAACAAATTTTAAGGAACATTGATTCAATTTTGAAGCTTTTTAACCCAACGAATAAAATTGTATTTTCATATTTGTAGAATAAAAAGAGAGACACATTAGAGTTGCAATAGCCAAGGCTAGGACCACACAATAATATAACATGATTACTACAGTATTACGCGTGGTGTACGTGGCACAGTATATTAATTAATATTAACGAGTGCCGCAAGGAAAAGTTAGTTTCTAAAGTACTAGAGGAGCCATAGCGAATACTTAAGTGGGACCTTGTAAAGGACCATGTAATCTGACTGCTGTCTACTATATAAAGGCTCCCCAGCAGGGAGACCGGACACACTATTTCTGAGTGACGACTAGTTGACAGTATTTATGCTAGAGATATTTGTCTTAAGTTGAACATTACTCTGAGTGCTTTAAAAGTATTAACCCACTAACCTTTGGTCAATAAATTTATAATAATAATTAATTTGACTACGTGTTACTTCATTTGATTCGACCTTGTCAACCGAACTCCACATCTGGTTCGCAACAATGGCAACGCTGGAATAAAGAGTATTTGTCGCAACTCCAAACCAGGCGAAAGTGGCTGAACAATAAGGGTCCTAAGTTAAAAGTCGGTACTGTAGTGTTGGTGAAAGAAGACGATACCCTCCCGATGTCTTGGTCCATGGGTCGAGTTGTTCGTGTCCAGGCTGGGGACAACGGTGTCATTCGGGTAGCTACTATATTAGTAAAAGGTAAAGAATATCTAGAGCAGTTCGTAAGCTTTGTCCTCTTCATTTTGAGGGTAATAGCAAATAAAAAAAAAATAAAAATATTTTTTGTAATATAATGTTATGATATCTAATCACCTATTATATCAAATTCTAATAATTTATTTATATTTAATAATTTTCAAACTTATATTTAGATTATTTATGTATACGTTATTATATACGTTATACGTTATTTATCTATTTATTGTAAACTTTTTGTTGAAAAATTATTTATATGTATTTGTTCTTATTATGTATGAATATTCTAATTTTTCAAAGCGGGCGGCATGGTGAAGCGTGTATTATACTATTATCATTATTATTGCGTTTATCTGTATTAAATGTTATCTGAATCGATGTCCAATTTTATTATAGCTTTAGCGTTGAGTGTGTGTTCAACCATGTATCAGTGTACATAATATACTTTTCACCGTGTCGGTCGCCGTAGAATAAACTAAATAATGCATTCAAATAAAATCTGTTAATTACACTTACATCTACCTACAGTCCACTAAAAAATCGACGGTAACAACGATGTTTAGCAAACGTTTGTGGGCGCTGTTAGCAATGCAACTTTAAAGGTTAGGTTATACAACAAATCGTACAACATTTTGAAACATCAAATGCACAGTGGGTGCTCATCACTTATTTTAGCCACCAATACATCTCATAGATTTTTTTTTACTGACAACTTATACAATTATTGGTATAATACAGGTTTACCTCCTGCTTAACTACTCATAAGTCATAACACCTGCATTACATATTTAAATAATAATAATCATAATAATTCTTTATTAACGGAATAAATTCCAATTACAAATATTTTGTGAAGTACAGTGATTGTAGAATGTAAATGTACATTGTACAAGTTAATTTTTTTTCAAATGATATAAAATCAAGTATATTATTATATTAGGAAACATAATGCTAATATTTAGTATTTAAGTAAATATTTTACACGATTAAAATTTAGTAATTATTATTTAAAAACTAGGAATGATTTGAATACTCATAATTTTTTTTATTTTACGTTTGAACTGCTTGAATTTTGCAAAAATTTTAAATGTGATACAATTTATCAACATTTGAACTTAACCTTATTACCTAATAACTTACATTATTTTAAATACCTATTTAGGTATAAATGCAGTTTAGCTCCCACTCGATTTTTTCGATTTTTTCCCCCAAAATGTGTGTTTTAAAGCACTGAATACAAAAGTCTAATTCAAAAGTTCTCGCAAATTATTATTTTGGAAGTTACATGTTTCCAAAGTCTACGATCTTACGTATGTACGCATGGATTTTGCTTTCCTACGTTTTCGTATTGGATTGTAGCCTCTCATTATGTTATTTTATCTTTTTATAATATTATCTAAAGTAGTTTCGAAGAAAATGTAGATTAATATGTCTGAGACCAATGTGTCCTACATGATGTGGTTACTGGTTTTGCATAACAAGTCTAGGGATATTTTCGATTTGCGGAGCTGTGGTACGGCGCCGAAGGATATTGAGATATCAAGCTTTGATATTGCGTGTAAATTTTTATTTTAATTTACGACTTTTTAAACAGCAAATACGATAATTAACATTTATTTGCATATTTCCATCTATCATAAAAAACATACAAATTTAAAAAAAATCAAAAGTTTTTTCGATTTTTTTACTGAGGATATCACGTATTTTTGAAAAATGTATTGCTTCATAGTTTTTTTGTGTGTTTAAAACACACATTTTGGGAAAAAAATAATCGAAAAACTCGCATGGGAACCAAACTAAACCAATTCTATTCGATTAAACATTTGCACGGCGTATAATAAATAACCGTCGACTTTTGTTCGGTTTCCATTTCGTGATGGTTCATAAAAGTTATGATCTTAATATTATAATGATAATAATAATAATATTTGTAGCCATCAGTTATGGTGGTATTAATATTACATTACACTTCATCGTATTATGTTTATACGTGTACGACATAGAGATTATGCGTCATAATAATAGTTATAAATAATAATATAAAACGTCACTGGAGTTATTAACGATAGTAGGTAATACTGGTAAGTGGTAATAGATATATTCTGTGGCAAGGGCGGAAAGTGAGCTATTTCAGTCTTAGGCACGAACCGCATTCGAGGACCGAATTTCACACAAGGCTGAAATTGCCTTCCCTCGCTCGAGCCACACCTTACTCTTTTTGTCAAAGCCTCTGAGTTCATCCATCACGTCAAATGCCCAATGCCCTATGCAAGGATCTATATGAAACAAAAAGACAATATTCTAAGAAAACAGTTTCAGGAAGAAAATTGTTTGCGCGTCATGCAGGGAGGTTATAATATGAATATAAGATGTGATCTAAAGTTCACGTTTTGAAAGGACAGTGCGGTATAGATTTCAGTGTTGGCCCGACAACTCATTCGAGAGGGAGTACAATTTTTTTTATCGTCGATAATTTTTCGTCAGGAGCAGTCATTTTTCTCATTTATTTTTTGAAATCATTTATTTTACTCAACATGCGATTTATTCACAACACTAGCTATATATAATATATATTTATTTATTTGCATTGGGTATTTATCAATTCATCAACTTTGACGTATGGTATAAATTACTTAAGTCGAAAATTTACATTTTTGTCTTATAGTGTTAGTAAAATCAAACATTTTTATATTAACTATAACTGAAATTTGTTTTGGTCTGTCCATGATTTTCAATAATTTTTTTAATGTTTTGTTTAATCTTCCTGAAAACTAGTCTTTTTTGACTTAGGACATTTATACACTATACGCTAAAGGTATTATAATATAATGTATATGAATGGTATAGGGATACATCATGATCACACACCACCGTTATTACTACAATATGTATACCTACAAAATATCTACCGATTCATACGCCCACCTCAAACCGTTCGATATAATATATATATTATGTAGAGGTATATAGATTAATAATTCGTCTACAGCTACAGTACCTATACGCAGAAAAACGCTAAAATAAAAATTGTTTGGACCTGATATTATAATGCCAAAAATATTTTACATTTTTGTAGAGTATGCGTAGGTAATAACTTATTATAATAGTAAAATTACATTACAAATACAACATATAGAACACTTTACCAAACAGGTAGATAATATGTGATTTATATTTATTAGATTTACCTAACGAATTCGTTACCAGATAATATATTCATTTTTTTTTTCATTTTTAAGTTGTATTTGTATGTATTATGAATTTGTTTTCCTTTATGTTTGTGTTTTTATAAAAATATGTATATATTATAATATTAGCACTATTATTATTGGAGTATTATAAAACCGGACTCGACAAGAAGAAGAGTATGAGTTCTAATATTTACTACGATCACCATAGGTGGTCTTAAGATTTGAATTTTGAAAGGAATTTAGTCTCGTCTACATTTTAAAAATAATACAACGAGCTAATGGCTGACGGGCCTTTCGCTGCTAAATTATTTAACTAGAATAAATCTGGCTTATCAAATCTATTCTAAGTGCACCCAGTGTTGTGGTGAACTAAAAATTGTCCAGACTCAAGTTACAAGTATCCCAAGTATAAATGCATAATAATGTATTAATATAATATAACTAATTATATTTCACATCGTTATTGACTACATATTGAGAATATCATATTACATTTACTGACTACCACCCATCCCTCTATTTAAGAAAAAAATCAAAGGCCATTGCATCTGAAATTACCGTTCACCACGCCACTAAGTGCACCTATAATTGTATAACTAATTTTAATTAATGCAATCTAAATTACGACCTGCAGCCTCATCTTAATTGATTGACAGAACATCATTCCACACGAATTATTGTGCCACACTGCGGTTGTGGGTTCGCCGCTCATTGCCCTTACGAATACGGCCGTGCGGTCCTCCCATCCGCGCGTGTAGGCGGCCCACAGTACCGGGTCTCGCTGTAGTTGCGCCGTGGTCATCCGTCGAACTCTGGCCGCCGTGGTGACGGTTGTGCCCTCCTCGAGGGTGACCGCCCTCAGCAGCTGTTGGCTGCGCTCCAGCAGTTCAGCCACTTGTTGGAGTGAGGTGGCTGTTGGCGGATGTTGCCGCTCCATAGTTGGGTGTGGTGCTGTGCCGACTGAAATTAAGTACATAAAAACACTATTGAGGGTTTATGGTTTTTTTTTTGGGGGGGGGGGGTTGTTGGGGCTCTGCTGTGTTCGCCCGTTTGAGGCAAGACACGTGTATTTTGCGTGCTGGCTGTTGGTCTGTGATGAACACACCTTTGCCTACGCGTTTGTGTAGTTTCACCGGTCCCCACCATTTCGGTGCGAAGCCGGCGTGAAACTTTTTGTGCGCGCTTGACAGGTGGTGTGCCTTGTAGTACACCATGTCACCTGTTTTGTACTTTGTGTCCGTCGGGCCACCTGTTGCCAGTGGTGCGGTGAATACATTGTTTTCGCGCCTAGCTCTGTCCATATTTATTCGTTCGATCGGGTTGTCCGCTGTCCGCGACAGTATCCAGTCCCCCGGTCTTTTGCCCTCTCTCCCGAGGACGAGTACCGATGGTGGGTAACCTGTCCGGTCGTTGCGCCTGTTCCTGATCGAAAAAAGTATGGGGGCTAATTTGGTGTCCCAGGTGTTGTGGTTGCCATTGGTGAGTAGCGCACGTAGACCTTTTTTTAATTCCTGGTTACGGCGTTCGACTGGGTTGGCCCTCGGGTGATATACCGGATTTGTCCAGCCCTCGGCTCCCCACTGTTCGATCAATTTACGCATATCGTTTGCTACGAACTGTGGGCCGTTGTGGCTTAAGCACACACGGGGGTATCCGAAACGTGAAAAGAATTCTCGTTCGAGCGTTTCGGTTATTGTTTTTGTAGTGGCTGTTCCGAGGGGGTATGCCTCGGTCCACCTACTAAACAAATCCGTGGCGACCAGTATATATTGTTTTCCCCTACTCGTGCGCGGGTAGGGGCCCATGAGGTCTATGCTTACCACGTCCCAGGGGTGTCGGGGTATTCTGGTGGTCGCGGGGGTACAGTTGGATTGACGTACAGTTGGATGTCGTATTTTCGTCCTTTCCAAAAAAAACGTTGTTTGACCGCCCTGTACGTTTCTTTCCAGCCCGGGTGGTTTGCGAGTACGTGATCGTGGTAAGTCCAGATCACGTTCTGCGTGTTGGTTTTTGGGATGACTACAGGTGTGTGTTTGTCCAAATTTATCCGGAGAAGACCGTCGGTAAAAATGAATTGTTTTTTTTTTCCGAGGTACCTCCGGTATTGCGCGCTGGGTCGTCCATTGTTATGTTGTGCGCTATGTCTCGTGTGTTGGGGTCATTGGCCTGCCATGTCACGAGCATAGCGTGTGTGATTGTGGGATGACTAGTGGTGTTAGCCGGGTTCGTCGTGGCGAACAGATTGTCGGCCGGTGAGCTAGTAGTGGTGACGAGTGGTGAGGTGGGTACTCCTACTAGTCGTTCCTCGAGGTGTTCCTCGTCTACCGGGGGCCCGGTAGTCGGGTTGCGGGAGAGCATGTCCGGCGCTTCGTTCTGTACGCCGGGCACATGCGTGGTTTTGTAGTCCAGGTTGGCTAGCTGTAGTGCCACCTGGTTAATTTTGAGTTTGTGTTTTTGGCTCGGTGGAGCCATGTGAGTGCTGAGTTGTCTGTATATAGGTAAAACCGGCGTGCCTCCAGGTATGGTCTAAACTTATCGGTTGCCCAGATTATCGCGAGGCACTCGCGTTCTACCGCGGCGTACCTTGTTTGCGTATCACTAAACTTTTTGCTTGCGTAGGCGATTATCCGCCTTTCGTCCGGGCTGTCACCCCGTTGGAAAAGGACGGCACCCGCTCCTATCTCGCTAGCATCGGTCTATAGGCAAAACGGTTTTCCGTAATCCGGCATCGATAGTTTAGGCAAATCGTACAGGGCGCGTTTTATTTTGGTAAATGCCGCCTATTCGGTTTCGGTCCACGACCATTTGGTTCCCTGTTTGAGTCTATTCGTTAGGGGTGCTATGGTGTCCGCGTAGTTGTCGACAAACTGGCTGTACCAGTTGCAAACGCCCAGGAACTTCCGTAGGTCCCTCAGCTTTGTTGGTGGGGGGTAGTTTATGATGCCCTCTAGTTTCTCCGGTTGTTTGTCTATTCCTTCGGAGGTGACTAGGTGTCCAAGAAATGAGATTTCGGTTGATCCGAATCTGCATTTCTCGGGGTTGCATGTCAGCCCGTGTCTCTGTAGACGTTCTAAAACCTTGTCTAAGTGGCACTGGTGTTCATCCGTAGTGTTCGAAAATACCACTATATCCTCTAGATATACGCGGACGAACTCGTCCAGGTACCCCCTCAAGACTTCGTCCATTAGTCGCACAAAGGTCATGGGGCTGTTTTTGAGGCCTAAGGGGAGGACTCGGAATTGGTATAGGCCCCGACGCGTCCGGAATGCCGTGTATTTTCGCGCGTCCTGCTTAAGTGGTACTTGCCAGTACCCCGACTTAAGGTCAAGAACGCTGAACACTTTTGCCCCTCTCATCTGACGTATCAGCGTGTTGAGGTCGGGCATTGGGTAAGCGTCGGACTCAGTGATATCATTGAGCCACCTATAATCAATGCACAGTCAGGGTGAGCCGTCTTTCTTTTTTGCTAAGACGATGGGTGCGGCCCACGGGGATGTGCTTTGTTCTACCAGTCCCTGCTCCTCCATGTCCCGTATCATGGTATCGATTATGGCCTGTTTTACCGGTGGATAGGGATATGGTTTGAGAGCTATGGGTGTTTGATTTTTGAGGAGGATGTTCTATTAACCTGGTGCGGCCTACCCTACCGTTGAATACGGCCGGATAGTTACGTACTACTTCGGCGAGTTTCGCGCGTGTGTGGTGGTCACCGTTTATTGTTAATTTGTCGACATCTAGTGCTGGGCTGGGGGTGGGTATCCGACCTTTCCAGCACGCTGTTGTTCTCCTATTCGAACCTAAATGAATAGTGCTCATTGTGTAGTCCCAGGTGACTTCGTTTTGTACGAGAAAGTCGTGACCTAGGAGCATGTCGCAGTATAAATTGTCCAGAATGTCTGCGTTGAAGGTGACCGTGAGGTCTCCGATTCTGGCTACGAATGTGGAGGTACCACTTGTCATTGTGGTGTGTCCATCCGCCATTCGTACCTGAGTTTGTTGTCCGTGGTGGGGTGTGCCAAATTTCCCCCCCCCCCAAACCATAAACCCGCAATAGTGTTTTTATGTACTTAATTTCAGTCGGCACAGCACCACACCCAACTATGGAGCGGCAACATCCGCCAACAGCCACCTCACTCCAATAAGCGGCTGAACTGCTGGAGCGCAGCCAACAGCTGCTGAGGGCGGTCACCCTCGAGGAGGGCACAACCGTCACCACGGCGGCCAGAGTTCGACGGATGACCACGGCGCAACTACAGCGAGACCCGGTACTGTGGGCCGCCTACACGCGCCGATGGGAGGACCGCACGGCCGTATTCGTAAGGGCAACGAGCGGCGAACCCACAACCGCAGTGCGGCACAATAGGTCGCGCAGCCCCAGACGGGTGACCCGACCATCGTCCAACCCACGACCGGCACCACCACTGCCGATAACAAGGGCACCAGAGCGACCGCCACCACGACCGCTGATGGAGAGGCCGGTACCAGCGCCAAGGACAGCGACCAGGCCACCACCAACAACCTCGTTAGGTTCCCTCGTCTTCTCGACATCGACCCGCACGGACCACCGAAGTCGATAGACGTTCCCTTGCTACCGATACCGTCGTAGAACATTAAATTGTATTTTTCTTTTGCTTTTTGGTTTTGAAAGAATAAACAGTTTCAGTCACACTAGTGCGTTCGTTTAGTTGTTATTTCGTTTATTGATTATTTCGTTTGTTTGTTTCGACCCGACTATTCCCGTCGGTCACCACCACCACATCATCACACTCCGCGGCACTCAACAAGTCCGCGTCAAACCTACTGCCTGGGTCTTTGACACTAAATAACCATGTTAATGGCTTATGGTCAGTTATGATTGTAAATTTTCGTCCATAAACGTATGGTCGGAATTGTTTAACACCAAACATAATAGCTACTAGTTCTTTTTCGGTTGTTGAATAATTTATTTCGGCTTTATTGAGTGTACGTGATGCGTATGCGATAGGTAGATCGGCCGGTATAACACCTTGGCTTAGTACGCATCCTACCGCGTAATTACTGGCGTCACACGTAATAATAAATGGTTGTTCGAAGTTCGGATATTGTAATAGTGGTGCTTTACATAGTATATTTTTTAATTTATCGAAAGCTTCTTGACAATCTATTGTCCATTTAAATTCTATTCCCTTTCGTAATATATTTGTTATTGGTTTCGCGATTTTTCCATACTCAGGTACAAAGTTTCTGTAGTAACCTGTTAATCCTAGAAACGATTTTATTTCTTTTACCGTCGTAGGTGTAGGGAATGTTTTAACGCTTTTAATTTTTCGTTCGTCGGGCTGTACCCCTTTTTCAGTTAATTTATGTCCCAAATAGATTACTTCCTTTCTTAAAAATTCACATTTTATAGGTCGTAATTTTAAGTTATGTGTACGTAATCGGGAAAACACCTCTCTAATTCGTATAAGGACAAAACAATATTTCTACAAAAATTACATGCAATATTTTTTGAATCAAAAACCGTATATATCAGTATTAAATCCAAGTCAAAAACGCAGACCAACCGATACTTTTTTTCTGTTGAGCCAGAAGGGCCACAATATTATATACTGTTATAGCCATAAGGGCTTTGATTTATTATTGATACTATATTTTTATACCTACTGTGTTACTGTGCCATTATTATTTAGATTTTGTATTATACAGCAACTAGTTATTTACCAGAAATCGTGTTACCATTTTTAATCTTAGTTTAATTATTGTACACACACCTACATATATACACACATAACACACAAACAATACACATAAATACACTACACGAATTACGTAGCTCGACAGTATTTGCCCGGCAATCCCGACCACTTCGAGCTATTACACCACTACACACCCAGCTAGTCCTCTTAATTTAAGACCTGTCCTAGGTGTTAGTGGTCAACAATTAGGTGTCCGGGGTGCACATAATATTATTATATGCTATCGTCCCGTCCAATGCTCTTTAGCACAGTTATTTGTGTCTAACCTTTTGTGTTAAATAATAATACAGTATTTCAGATTTCTATAATATAACACTTTTTATATTTTTATAGTAGTCGTAAGACTATGGTATGATACTATAAAATTATTAACTAATTATAAATACGATAACACAAATAAAAAATCTCTAATACGAATTACGAAGACCTACGCCTATGCCCTTATAGTTTGATATTTTCTCCATTATCTATATATTTCATATTTAATTATGCAAATTCTATTACACGTTATTATGAGTCGTAAAAATAATTAGTTGACAAGAGCTTAAATATATCATGAATAAAGGACAAAACAATATTTCTACAATAATTACATGCAATATTTTTTGAATCAAAAACCGTATATATCAGTATTAAATCCAAGTCAAAAACGCAGACCAACCGATACTTTGTGAACACGATTTCTTAAGTACACAAAACCGAAATTCGCATACAAACATGTGTTTAGGCTAGATAGGAAGTAAACTGAACGAATGGTGCCCAGAAAGCGACTAAACATACGAAAAGAGATAATAAGGACCGACGGTGGTGTCGATTGCGAATTCTATACGGACTCATTTCAAGTACAAACCGCTCATCGGCGGCTTCGAAAACAAACGAACCATAGGCGTGCGCAGGCCTCTTTTTCAGTTTATGCAGATGTCATCCTAAAATTTATTTTAAACTTTTAAATTTCTGATAAAATATATACACAATACGTAAACATTGAAATATCTGACTGTTTAATTAAAAAAATTAAATATAATCATACAACTAGAAAAAAAAACAAAAAAAAAACCTTGTCATATAAATAAAAATTAAAACCTATCATGAGACCATTCTGCCATTTTGCGTTGGGTAGTGTTTTTGAAAACATCATTGATGTCTTCGGGACTTAAAATAATTACTTTACTATTATAGGTTCCAGCTTTTCTGTATTGACAGATCGATTGATTGACTATGAAATCCGATATTCTTATTTAAAAAATAGTAAACTGATATATTGCAACAATTCAAAAATCAAAAATAATCAAAATATTTTGATAATGATTACCTATGTATGGAAAATGTTCATAATAAACATTTGGTAAAAAGTTAAAGCATCTACCGGTTATTAGTTTTTTTAGTTCAACCAAGAAAACTAAATCGATTTTGTCAAGAACTAGTTTTAGATACAAATCTGTGTTCTTATTAATTTATTTTTGGGTTTTCCCGATGCTTTTGAAAACTACTAGGCATTACTTAGATTCACTTCACAACTAGAAAATGATAATGTAGTAAGCGAGTTGCTACGCAACAACTAAAGTTCTAGCAGGTAACATATTCAGGGTAGTACATTGTAGATAGGTGACAATCAGATATGTTAATGGGAAATAGAAAATATCTAATTAGCCTTCGATTATGTTTAATACAATATAGTCAAAAAACCATGGGAGTATAATGGCCAACGCGAAAGGATAAGCAAATTACATTTTTATTATATTATATTTAAATAATACCACAACAGATTGACACCATCATGTTCTACAATCATGTTTTGCAATCATGTAGAAAAGGGGGATGTGATATTGGCAATAGCGTTATTCAATATAAAATAGTATAATATAAAAAGTATAATAGTTTTATATAATACAACGAGTAGCCAATAAATTAACTATCAGTCCATTATAATAATACGCAGATTAGATTAGAATTTCGCAAGTACGTGGGCCGGGGTTGATAGTCACAAAAACCACATCCGTTAGAACCAAGATACAATATCACTAGGCAAGGGGAGCGGGGACCGAACTATAAGAAGGACCCCGAAACAGCCTGTATTCAGACGTGTCCACTCAACGCTACTGCAAGCACCTTCACGCAGCTCCGTGTAACGATTGTCATTTGGACTCAGCACCATTGTGATTATTGGACTCTAATAAAACATCAGCATAATTTGGCAACTGTGTTCTAATTATTCATCTGATACCTGCAACTGTTATATACTAGTAGCTATCAGAGCCACCAGTATATTACAATAATATGCTGTTGCAGTGTTGTAGAAAATCGATATAGAATTGTTTTCTGATTTTTGACAAACATACGAACAATTCACCAAAAAAGCAGGCTCCTTTCCTGCTGTAGCTTAACTCTGTAGGTATAATATCATTGATTATTAATACTCTAGATAGCCCACTGCAGTACAAAACACGCTGCTCGCTGAATGACGAGTAACGCTACAGGGCGCTCCGCTCGATATTTGGTTATGGCGTGTTCCTCAATAATCGCTAGTATAGTTCATAGGAGTAGGGATTAGTCTTGAATTTTTCACTGACAGACGTACATATTGACCTATCTTGGTTTCAATTTTCGGAGCGTCTACAAAGACAATACTCGTATAATACTATACTGTAAATTTGGTACCTAACTTGTCGTTACACTGGCAACTATTAGAAGATACTAAATATTAAATACCTATCCATAATACGTAGTATAATCCTAGATGGGTGGCCTCCTTTTTGGCCAAAATGTACCATTTCCATTCCAGCTTGTAGTACAGTTTTCTTTACAATTTACAATTATAACAACAGAACTTGAAAATTTAATTAAATATGGTTGTATTTAGAAATGTGATTTTTTGATGAAAATGGTATAACATATAAACGTTATATCAGTATAAATGTATAATTTATAGCCAGTGCCGCAACTTAGTTATTTAGGGCCACAGGGCAAATTTAATTTCCGGCCCTATAACTATAGGGGGTACATAATATTATAAAATGCTGCTATAAATTTTTTTTTTTTTGATAAAATTAAAAGGCATGAAAAATGATTATTATTTTGTATATCTATTTTATTCTATGTTTCTGTGGAAATATTATCTGTATTTATATAATTTATTTTTTATATTTAAATAATTTTAATAAACTTAACAATACATTAATTCATACTTAATCAAATTTCATTTTTCTTGCTTTCATATTTGAAAAATTTGTTAATATTTTGTCCATATCAATTTCTTTTGTACGAAGCTGTTCAATATTTAAAACTGAAATATTGGACAGTCGTTCTTGTCCAATTGAATTTCTTAAATTGCTTTTTATTATCTTAAGTTTTGAAAAAGACCTTTCTGCTGTTGCAACCGTTACTGGCAATGTCAAATAAATTATACATGCTCCTAATATATCAGAGTAACTCGTCTCAAAATCGTTTTCGAGAATAAATAAAGCCATTTCTTGGAAACTATTCAAATTTTTATTTTTTATAATTTCTTTGATTGATAGCAGTTGACTCGTTAAATCAGAACTTATATCTGTTTGATACATTTGTATAAAATCATATATGATCCTTTAATAGTAATTTCATCTGGTCCTAATAGTGTTTGAGGTTTCAAAAAATTGAAAATGGTACAAACGTTATGTGAACCTTTAAAGCGATCTTTATGCTGACATATTATTGTGTCAAAAATTGGTAAAAATTTTACTAAGATATTTAGTTTTTATGCATATTTTTGAATTTTTGATATGTTCATATTTAACAATAATTATTATAACAACAAATTGTGAATAATAGTATAATCTAAATATTAACAATAGTTCATAATATCGAGTAGTACCCCCAAGATTTGAACTAATAGTTTCTTAACTGGTAAGAGCGCTAATAGTCTAATTTAAAATTGAGAATATTCCAACTTAAAATTAACTTTGATAGCCAGCTGACTTTATGTTTGTGTTTTTATAAAAATATGTATATATTATAATATTAGCACTATTATTATTGGAGTATTATAAAACCGGACTCGACAAGAAGAAGAGTATGAGTTCTAATATTTACTACGATCACCATAGGTGGTCTTAAAATTTGAATTTTGAAAGGAATTTAGTCTCGTCTACATTTTAAACATAATACAACGAGCTAATGGCTGATGGGCCTTTCGCTGATAAATTATTTAACTAGAATAAATCTGGCTTATCAAATCTATTCTAAGTGCACCCAGTGTTGTGGTGACTGGTGAACTAAAAATTGTCCAGACTCAAGTTACAAGTATCCCAAGTATAAATGCATAATAATGTATTAATATAATATAACTAATTATTGACTACATATTGAGAATATCATATTACATTTACTGACTACCACCCATCCCTCTATTTAAGAAAAAAAATCAAAGGCCATTGCATCTGAAATTACCGTTCACCACGCCACTAAGTGCACCTATAATTGTATGACTAATTTTAATTAATGCAATCTAAATTGCGACCTGCAGCCTCATCTTAATTGGTTGACAGAACATCATTCCACACGTGAAACTTGTGTTGGCAGCTATTTTAAGTTGAGGTATAATAATCCAATTAACCATTACTTTGATTTACTTTAATTTAAACACTATACATAAATATAAAACTTGAAACAAGCGGGTAAGTGAATGTCGCTCTGCTGTACAGTAGGTTAAAAGTGGGTCAATGTATAATGGATTGTATTAAATTTGAATTCAATGATATAATATCATTGTATCAGAAAAACGGTTCTGAGCGGCGACGGTTTATCAGTCTGGATTTTTTAAATTTTTATTATTTATTATAGACTTTAAGTTGAATTAATATTATAATATTATGATTTATTATTCGTTGTTACTGTGAAAAACAAATCGTTAGAAATTAAAATCCCATTTTAAGCGGTTTTTCGTAATGTGTCATTAAATAAGTATTGAGAAAATCGAAAAATGACCTGTCTAAAGTACCATCTTGATCCAATTTGCTAAAAGATAAGGTACTTCATGTTGAAATCGAAACACTCCTTCTGGTAGAAATTTTGTATACAGGATATAAAAAAAAAAACACCATTGTTAAAATGTTAAACGCTTATTGGATAGGTAGGTACAGTTTACTGTCGAAATATTTCAATATAAATAAACTAATTCTGTTCGATTAAACAGTGTATAGGCACAACCGTCGTCGTCAACAATAAACAATACTAGCCAACATAGTATAATACCAATTTTATATACGACTATTAGTGTTTACTGTTTATACGTCATAATAATAATATTTTTTTTTTATTTTTATCCGGCATCTATGGCCATTAGCTGTTAGTAGGGTTGTATTGTCGTGGTGGCAGGGTTTTGAAGTGGTGGGTTTTTACACGTGAGTGTTTGTGTTTGGCAGAATTTTTGATTGTTCACCCGTAAGTATCTGCCATGCCCGGGTGCGTATTTACGGATGCTACTCGAGACTGGCCAATAGATCCCAAATTCAGTTAGGGTTCGTAAAACAAATTTATTTTACGGATACTACTCGAGTCTGGCCACTATGTAATATACCGCTATACTCAAATAAAGACTCATAAAGTTCAATATGAAAGCTGGGCTATCTCCCAATATGCGGTCTACCTCCGTTTTGTGTGCTACGTAACTATAAACATGAGCATAGTATGCGGTCTATCAATGTTATGTGTTCTACCTATATAGCTTTGAACAAAAATTCAATTTTCTCAACCCTGTGACCCACTTGGGGAGGTGTTGCACAGCAAGTCGGGGGATATTTTCGATTTGCGGAGCGGTGCGACGGCGCCGAGGAGCGTAGCGACGAGTGCCGCTAGCACTGCATCACTGTACGATGTTTTTTCAATCAATTGCATTTTTGTTGCACCGAGCCACCAATTTGAAAAAACATCGTACAGTGATGTGGTGCTAGCGGCACTCGTCGCTACGCTCCTCGGCGCCGTCGCTCCGCTCCGCAAATCGAAAATATCCCTCGACTTGCTATGCAACACCTCCCCAAGTGGGTCACAGGGTAATAAAAAATAAATTAAATTTTTTTTATACTTTAAATTATACTTTATTATACTTTTAATATTATTGTACTCTATTACTAATATTATTACGGTAGACCACGTCCATTTTGGTAGACCGCAGTGGCATAGTGGCCAGACTCGAGTAGTATCCGTAAAATAAATTTGTTTTACGAACCCTAACTGAATTTGGGATCTATTGGCCAGTCTCGAGTAGCATCCGTAAATACGCTGCCCGGGTTTGGGATGGCGGCACTTGTTCTCCGGACACTGTGACTTGCCCGAATAAAAATGCCCGTAATAAAAATCTACTTTTCTAAGACCTAATACTATAAATGTTATTGAGATACAGAACCAAGATAGAAATCTTTTATCCATTCTATAAGTTCTAGAACGCCAACCCCTGGATTATTCTAACATTAGATGAAATAATATTATTGATAACATTGAGTATAATATATTGTTGTAGAATATAGGTAATTATACTTAATGATGGCAGGTATAATGGTACCTATAAAAATAGTTTTTTAAGTCCGGGAACAAATTTAATATTTTTTACTTAGCTAGGTACCTATTTTGTGTATGATAATATAAATATCTACCCAAAATATTTATGTTTGCTTACAAGTACCTATACCTATATATCATTGCATCTAATGATTATAAATTAGATAAGAAGACACGACTGTATAAAACACGATTTACGAAATAATAATCGTGACTTAAAATAGCATAAACCTTACAATCGCTTATGCCAACTAACTAATGTTTATCAACACTAACTATAAAATAAAAAGTTATTTAATAATTCCTTAGCTGGTTCTATACAAACGTCAGTACAAGTTTAAACTTACCACAAATTCACGATATATTTGGTTATAACATTGATTTTATTATCTAATAAGGAGCTTAAATATAATCAGTTAAATTATATACCTACGTTTTTCATTTTAGTTCTAACTGTAGGTATCAAATTTGTGACATTTGTTTTTTAGACGACAAATTAGATATTATTTAGATTATTATTATTTACCTACTACACCATGTTCAGACTGTAGTTTAAAAGATTTGTAATGTCTCAACAATATTCTGCTCTATGTGTAGAACAAATTTCTAAATGTATTCTCTCCTTCAGATTTTTTACTGTTAGTAAAATAAATATATTTATTTATGTAAAACATTACATGTGCATAAAAATTGATTATAATTGAGATACCTACACAAGATGATACTTTTTGGAAGTTAATGGATATTACATTATGATAATCACCCTATAACGCCTCAAAACTTCATAGGTCTATTCATAAATGAATACCATAATAACGACATTTAATAAATAATATGTTATTAGTGAATCCAATAACATAGGTAACTGCACTATGTAAGGAGGTATTTTAATACATATTATTTTGTTAGAAACATAAAATTTAATTTATTATTTTTATTCAATAAACGCAATTTTATACCAGTTATAATTGTAGATGAATACGTCTGGAGTATTAATACATATTTATTAATATTCATTATTATTTTGATTGCAAATGTCTAATGATCTCTGTGGTTCCTCGTTCAAATTGTTTTGCATATTTAAAAGTGATTTGACACTAACACGTACATTCATATTTACTTTATGTATACATATTTCATTAATAATTATTCAGTATAATAGTATATAAGAGTATTATTATTATATTATTATGTAGAATAAACGTTTGAAAATGACTTACAAAACGAAATATTAATCGATTAATTTATTTTAAATACTAAGTTTCTGGTACCTATTAATAAATTCACCAATTTTTCACAGTGAAGGAATGTAAAATATTTATAATCTAGACTTAGGTACCTACCTAATGAATATAAGCTGTTTGCTTATTAAAATTCCATCCTTATTTGAATGTTTAGTTTTTTAATGAATAATAAACTATTTTTTTCAGAATCTTAACCTCCATTTTAGATTCTGAGTGAAACGATGAATTTATTGATTTTACAATGATGTGTGTTTTTTTTTTATTTTTTTTATTTATTTATTTTTTTTTTTTTTTTGTGCCTGTCATCAAGTTTTAGGACAGTAAAAGTGCTTGGATTTTCTTCAACAGTAGGTTTTCTGATAGGAAAGTGAATCTAGTTGGTACTTTTTTTGGGGGGGGGGGGGTCAAAAGTAAAAATTTCCTAGTTGTTTTCACAAGCGCCGGGAAAAACAACATAAAAATTATGGAAAAACGGGAATTTTTACACAAAATCGGTTTTCCAAAAAATCGATTTTAGTTTTTGGTGTAACTCTAAAACAAATGAACGTATATACATGAAATTTTCACAGGTTGTTTATATTTGCATTTTCTATACACGATAACATTGTCAAAATATTTTGATTTATTTTGAACTGTTTAGGGACATTTTCATTTTCCATTTGTTTTTAGTTTTTTTTCTAAAAATATCAATAAAATTGTATTTGTTGATTGCGAAAGCTTGAAAATTTAATAGAAGGCTCCTAGTATATTGTTTCAAAGGCAGATGAAAAATATTGAAAATCCTTAGTCACAGTTTTTTTTATAAGCATTTAAAGTTCAAAAATTGACAAAATATGGAAATATCACGAAAATTAGCAAATTATTTTGATTAAGAATTCGTAAAAATTTTCCTTTTTAAATCTAAGGTTTTAAAATGTAATACGAGATTTCTTATAACATTATTTACCTTTATCAAAAAAAAAAAATGTCTATAAGAAACTCAAATTAAATTTTTAAAAGCGTTTGAAATTCAAATTTTTACAACTTTGGATATTCACTCGATTTCTCATGTAGCGATTTCCTTATTTTGTTAAAATTCAAAAACGAATAACTGTAGTTACATGAAAATTTTACTGAATGTTTAAATTAGCATTTCCTATACACCATACAATTTTGAAAATATTTTGACTCTTTTTGAGCTGTTTACGGACATTTACAGCTTTCAATTTTTTTAGTTTTTTTTTCTATAAATATCAATAAAGTTTTATCTGTTGGGCCAAAAAGTGTAAACATTTAATACAAGGCTCCTGATATATTGTTACAATAGCAGTTGAAAAATATTAAAAATACATAGGCAAAGTTTTTTTTTATAAGCATTTAAAGATTGAATTTTGACAAAATTTATCAAAATCTCGAAAATTATCAATCATTGTAATTAATAAATTATAAAATTATCAGTTTTTATTGCTAAAGATTGCAAATTTAAAACAAAGGTTCTCATAAAAAGATCATAGTGTAACCAAAAAATTTAAAAAATATATGAACACAGTTATTTTTTACAGACATTTTAAATTCAAATTTGGAAGAAAATTACATGATAAAAAACCTATTATAACTATTTTAATTATTTTGTTGTGTCCAAATATTTCTTTTTAGTACATTTAGATTTTAATGGCAAAAATATTATTTTTTCAATTCTTTTTTTATAAATGAACATTATCATAATCTCGATAATACACACCTATCTTGCTATCTATTAGTTATAAATTATATTAAAATTAATATAGTTAATAAATAATAATTAGTAATAAGAGTATACCAATATAAGAAAAAAAATATTCCGAATACTGTACTGAGGATACTTGTAAAAAGTATTTAAAAAGTATTCGGATTTCAGAATTCTACCCAAGTCTGATTTTAGGTAAACGAAAAGACCACATTTTAAAATTTCTAAACTTCTATTTTTCAAATAAGAACCCCCTCCCTTTTTACTGAAAATTATTTAATGGATGATTTTCTTGAAAATGTTAATGTATGTATCTAAATCAAAAATCTTATGAGTTCTTTCTGAGGTATTAAAATATTTATATTAACAATAATAATTCTTAATGGTTTTATAAAAATATAAATTACATGTTATATTCGATTAAGTATTTATTATACTTGTATCATTTTTATAAATTATTTATATTAATAGATCAATAGTACTTATCTAATAACTAACAATTTCAAATCATTTTAGCCCTTGTATCTACTTACCCAATAACTTACTAAGTTTAGATGTGCAACTTATACCTAAAAATACTTAATAATATTTAATATTTTGAATAATAAAAAAAAAAATAGTGAAAAAACTGTTGGTGGTGGTTAAAAATTGTATAGTTTGCCTCAGGTCTGTTTTTCAGTTCGCCACGCTACTGGCTCACAATGTTATATACCTTGTTCAAAAACTATTCAGTCAAATTTGATTTAAAAAGGTACATAAGAATTCTTTAAAAATAGGGGGGTTCCTATATGAAAAATATAAGTTTTTATTGCAACAATAACTTATTTAAGTGTAAATATGTAATAAGAATTTGAATATATAAATAATTTAAGCTTAAAAATAAGGAGAGCATAAAATCACTCTGTATAGGTAATACATAATGTAAAATATTAGGTACCTACTTTAATTTTTAACAATTTATTTTAGTTTAAAGTGAAATAATACACGATAATATTAAACAATTTAATTTTGATGATTCAATTTACTGGGCAACAAATATTTGCATACAACTTATTATATTATGAAGGTTGGTACTAAAACATGTATTCATCATTTCATAATCAACATAGTATAATATTATTAGTTATTCATTGTTGATAGGTATAAAAATTAAAACACATATTTATTATTCTTATTTATATTATAACCTACAATCAATTACAATATAGAATAATAAGTAAAAAAAGAGAAATATTATGGCTTGAAAAATCTGATTAAAGAAGATTTCCAGTGAAAGCACTTTGTTAGTTATTTATATGCATTTATATATGTTTATTGTTTGAAAATTTATAATTTATATTTAATTTAAATACTTAAAAGCTAAAACAACCATACACTTGATATAATAGATTTTTTTTTAAATATTTTGTTAAGATTTAGGTTTATCTAAATAATTAATGATTTTGTAGTCCATTGTCTCATGTCTGCATAACATATCTTTTTTCTTCTTTCTTCTATAATATCTAAAATATATCTTCTAACTTCTTCATAATATTATGTTCAATACATTATTTTCTGTTATCTGGAAGATTTTTATTAGTTTATTGACCTGATTTTATAATTATAAATATAAATATTTTTTCAACTTCTATTAGGATTTTAAGCATTTAAAATGCCAAAATAACCAGTTGTTGAAAACTATAGACTGATTCAAGCAATTGTGGATAAGAAACATGTACCTATAGGACAGTTGCTCTAAAATGATAATGGAACCTTCACATCAATGTTGGAAAAAAATAGAAGCAGATCTTGATAATTTGGTATCATATAAATACATTTACACAGTAATAAAAGAAAACTGATTTAATATACTAAATAAACTGATGATAGGTGATGAAAATGTCAAATATACTAATGAGGTTCAAGTAAATTTTACTCCAGTTCTATCAAGTGATTCAAAGTAACTATAACTAATACTATAGTGACGTTCGAACGCTTGGAGGAATGCCAAGTGAATTAGGTAAGTAAATGTCTGGAAAAAATTAAATTGTAATTTGTTTGCGTGATTATTTTTTTTTAGTTTGCCCTTGGATATCGATTTCGTAAAATAAAATGTTGTTGGTTAAGTCCGGTTAAGTCCATATTATTTGTGGTATTGTGGTGGGGCCTTGATATCAGACAATAATATTATAAGTCAATAATATTATGTGTATATTATTAAAACTAATCGATTGTATTTTGACCAGAGTTTAGAACCACACCATCGCAAATCACGGAGTTTGCTGCCAATCCCTTAGCATTGCCTTAAAAAGAAAAATTTGGGGGGAGGCATTTAATTTTTTTCTCTAGCTTTTGAAATGCTAGAATATCTAATTATGACCCCTTTGTGCATAAAGTGTATCTACTCGTTTTATGACTATATATTTATGTTAACAACTACGGTACCTTCATTCAATATAGCAATGTATTAATATTATTGTAAACCATAGGTTAATGTATTATATCAAAATGTGTTGTAAACGAAACATTCCACATTTTGTTCCTACCGGGCCGGGCCCGTGAACGGTGGAGAATCGACTAAGTCTCGCTGTTGGGCAGTGGCGCATCAAGTGGGGGGGGGGTTAAAGGAGAAGTTGCTCCAGGCGGCAATATTTAAGGGCGACAAAAAATGTCGTTCGTAATATAATAAAAATAAAATATCTACTAAAATAAATATTAATTATTACTTTTACGAATCTGCATTGTCAACTGTCGAAATATCTAAAATCGTAATGGAATCCAATAATAGAACTATTAGGTACTTATTGGGAGAAAACGCTGTGTATGGACCTTGTTTTCGTAGTACCTCGTACCTACCTACTAGTCGAACTATTTTTAATATTATCACTGTTCACTATATAATATTACATTGACATGAACATTGCAGTACTGACTACTGATACTCTATCATATATTCCTATCTATTTGTATCTATACTATTTATTTAAACAAGAAATAACAAAAGTTTTTAAATTGGTCAATTTTTAATATAATGATATTGTTATAGAATACTTACAATTTTAAACATATAGTATACCTATTTCCTTAGTCAGTTATCATTACAATAATTCATAGCTATAGGTATAGAATATACCATATAGGTACGATATACCCCAAGAGACATGAATTTGAAATTAATAATAATATGTAGGCATATTGTGTATGTAATAATTTATTAATTTGTATAAATTGTATCTGGTTCATGTGTTTAAATATATTGTAAAAGACAATACCTATGTGTAGCATGAGTAGATAACTAATGAGTAGATAAGCATATAGTTTTTTTGTAAGTATATTGTATAATGTTTGTTCGAGTGTAGCGATAAAATTTTTTTGTTATATACTTGTAAAAAAAGGCGTATTCTAAAATAGGGGCTTCATGTTTATGTTTGCTCCCCCATACATTGTCCCTTAATAGTTAATACGGCCCTGTTGTTGGGCCTTGGGCGAGATCCTTTTCGGCCAAGATCGTACCCTTATGTTTTATTTTAATAGTTTTTGACATTTGTAACAGAAACTGATAAGTAAATTTAATCTCTTTGATTTGGTCGAAAACGGCTATGCCCGAGCTGTAAGTGTCCTCGAAGTGACGATGGATAGCAACGATCTTTCGCGGTGGTAGGTACTTGCGACTGCTTCTTACAGCGTCAGTTCTGTGACAGGTGTATTGTGTGTGTGACTCTCCCCATACGAATATTCACTGTTTAAGTGTATTATTATTTTCCGTACAGAGTAAAATTCACAACATTTGCTATTGACACCGTTCTAACGAGCGTTGTGAGGAACTCATAGGAGACGTTTTAAATATTATGTGGTTTTTCATACACCGGATTATTTTGTGGATTTTTTTGAGGTGTCAGCTTTTACACAACAGTTTTGCCAAAACATATCTTTGATACCGGTGAAGTTTTTTTAAAACACCAGTTTGTCTTATAACCGAATTTTTTGAAATTATGTTCATTTATATCTTGGATACGGTATTAATTAAAACTAATATAAAACATTATTATTTTTGTTTTTTTAGTTATTGTTTACCAAATTAATTATTGATAAGTGATAACATTAAATTTCAATATTTGTTTAATACTAAGATATTTTATCATGTTAAATATTTTATATTTACTTAATTATACATATCAAATATCTTAGATTCACATTATTGAGTTTTCAGAGTCACTGTGCGTTTAGGTGATTTTAACTGAGATTCTAATGTAACTGATGGATCTGAACCAATATATACCTATTCCAATTTCACAAATCATGGACAATAAAACGAAAAACAATCATACATAAATGATATTGCATTATTAAAATTAGAAAATAGTGTTACCTACATTCAATGTTAAGTATTTTTTAATCTTAACTAATATATTGTTATTGATATAATATATTTCTTAGTAACACGACTACAGTATTCTAGTGATTTATTTTATTGTATACATACACCTACATAACGCGTAGGTCAGATTTAGAGATCAATAATGTGTGAACGTATAATAGGTATTTAAATGACTGATAGTAATTTTCAGCTTAAAATTATATTAAGTAGGTAGGTCATTTGTACCTTTTATAGTGAAAGTATTACATTAAAAAAACATATTCGTATGAAAATAGAAGCTATGCTATTACCCTTTTCTTAGACTATTGTCTATTTTTAGAATATTAATACAATTTTTTTTGATGACGAGTGTCAACACCAAAACAACAAGAACAATTATTATTGTGTCGAATATAAGCCCCCAGAATTTTTGGTGACTTGAAACGATATAATATTAATTTAAAAAAATAGTAAAAATTGTTAAGAAATATAACTTTTTAAAAATAACAACAAAAAACAGAACATTAAGTATTTTTATCTAGATATTATAAAATAAATTATATAAATATTAAATACTTCTTTGAGTGAACAATTTAATTTTTAATTTATGAATAATACCCAATAATAATAAAGTACCAACCTAAATACTAATAAAAAATTGTATGTTTACCGTTTATTACAGAACTCACGTTAACTTTACCCAGAAACTAATGTAGGTATTTACATTTATTTAAATTATTGGTTTATTGTAAAATAACTAAACTAACAATAACAAATAACTATAACAATTACATTTATAATAGGTAGTTTCATAAAGTTTCATTATTTCTGTAAGAAGTTTATTATATTTTCTAAGGCATTGTATTTGTTAATAGGCATTCAGCTTTTATATATTAATAAATAAAATATAAAAAAAATACTTTAATACAAGTATGTAATTAAAAATAATTAAAAACTTATTTATAGTTAAGTCACATTTGATTTTTTTTTATGTTAGGTATACCTTCTGATGATCTATCACCTATAATATAATAATTTAATAAATACCTATCCTAAGAATCTAATAATCCTATCACAAATAAAGATTTATGGGATACGGAATGTCACCTCGCTATCAATGTTAATTTTAACTTGGAATATTCTCAATTTTAAATTAGGTACACTATTAGCGCTCTCGCCAGTGGCGCAACTTTGAGTTCAAATATTGGGGGTACCACCAAATATTATGAATTATTGCTAATATTTAGATTATACTATTATTCACAATTTGTTGTTACACAATAATTATTGTTAAATATGAACATATTTATGAGCTCAAAAATTCAAAAATATGCATATGAACTAAATATCTTTATAAAATTAGTAAAAATTACAAAATATATTAGGTAGGTGTATATAGGTAGCTAGGTATATAAAATAAATATAGAGTCTTTATAGACATTAGTATACCTACATGAATTATTTCTAGATAATAGGTTGCCTATATAATATATAGCATATAAGGTAACCTTACCAGACGTCCAGACCTATATATAAATTGCTCATAATATTATCTGCCCCTGTGTGTATTAAACTCAATTCTTTTTTTATATAGAGTTCATTCGACCCATCTCTTTACCAGTCTTAAAAAAAAGTATTCAGAGTATGTATTCGAATAATTTATGATAATATTATTCCTAAGTATTTGGAATACTTTTTGTAAAGTATTCCAAATATTTTTCGATTACTTTTTTTTAGTTGATTTAGATTTCAATATCAAAAATATTATTTTTTTTAATTCTTTGTTTATAAATGAACATTATTGTAATCTCGATAATACACACCTATCTGGCTATCTATTAGTTATAAATTATATTCAAATTAATATAGTTAATAACTAATAAGTAATAATTAGTAATATATTAGAGTATACCTATATAAAAAAAACGCGTGTGTCTCAAGCGACCCTCATAAGATGTGAAAACATATATTATATGAGCTTAGAATTTGAAGGAAATGTTATTATTTTAAGACACGTGCTTTCATATTGTTTGTAGGGTAGGTATTGGTTGTTGGAACTGAACTACTGAACAGACAAAAAGCTGGATCATGGCGTTTGAAATGTTTACTTTATTGCTTAGCAAACAAACATTTCGAATTTCTCTGTTATCAAAGTTTCAACGTTTACCGACGTTATAGAATTTCCTAGCTTTAACCGATAATTTTGATAACGGTTTCAAGCCCTGGACCATGTTTATTGTTTATAGGGTTTATCAACGAAAAACGCCCTCGAGAACTGCCAACGGGCGACAACAGACGATGTACGAGTACGACGCGTTCGTAGTTGCGCGCCTGCGCATGTGATCAAATAGTAATATTGTATGTATACAATACATTTTTAGTTAACTGTTCACGTTGGTTGTCAACGATGAACTAATTTGACGCTCTCGCCCGCACGCATATTAACAAAGTGTACATGATCTCGGCACTGCATATAGAATAACCCATTTTCATTGGCCGATTCAAAACCTATTCATTTTACCCCGCATTTTACTGCCGCAGATATTTTGATAACAAAATTATTATCAATTACATTTGCTAGGTATATATATAATATATATATAATGTATTTATTACTGAGTAGTAAAATATAATAGTTATGAAAGTAAATATTATAAATTATAATATAGGTACCACTTATTTTGAAATTCTAGATATAAAGGTATCTAATACCTTATAACATTTTTTAAATAATTACTATACTAGTACCAATATCATATTATCTCGAAATAAAGCATATAATATTGTGTCATTAGTAGACTTTACATGTACTATAATGGAACAATATTACATTTGTCGAATTAGGAAATTTTCTAACGGTCGTTGTGATGCTTCACGTTTGTTTATGAATTCTATGAAAAAAAAATTAAGTATTTATCAAAGGAAAATATTAAAGAGATAGATGATCAAATGTTTAAAGTACCTAGTGAAACTGGTGATAGTATGTACGAAGTTTACACAGATTTAGGCTGTTGCACTTGTGAATATGGGCGTTTAGGCAAATTTTGCAAACACCAAGCAGCAATATATTTTTATTTTGGTAAAGAGCTACCTAATGCACCACCTGTTACGGCACATTGCAGGCATGCAATGGCTGCTTTAGCATTTGGAAATAAAGTAAAACCTTTATCATTCTAAACTTCCTTAAATGAAATAACACAGACATCAGAAGAGAATAGTTCAATTGATACAAACACTGAACAAGAAGGTACTAAGACAAAAGACAATGAAAATAGTATAAATGAGTATAAAAAACATGAAGTAAACAGTGAAATAAGTGATAATGTTGTATGGAGCTCTTTTTTATTTTATTTTTATCTTTTCCAGCGACGAGAGACGCGTATGCTTGCAGTGCTAATATAGAGGATCGGCAAGCGAGTGAAGGGATAATGACGCCGCTGTGGTTTTACCAAAACATTAAAAATAAAAATAAAATAAAGACGAATAATCCGTAAAAAAAACCGGTGGTATCAGACCACTGCGCAGCGGATGCTCACCCGCGCACAGATACTCCAGGGTCACGTGCGCGAGCTGATGCCGACGTTTCAGTACGAGGAGTTCTTGAAACGGCCCGACGAGCACGTGACCAAGATGTTGCTGGCCAAGAAGACGGGAAACGGACTAGAACCGGATACAGGGCCTTCAACGAACGGGGATGGCGATGCAACAGAAGAAATTGATGTGCTCGCTCCAGTGGTTGCGGTCCGAAGTGGAGAGAGCTGATTGTGAGAACGTTACGCTCGTCTAACGGTATGACGCCGTCGTGGCGGCCATCGTGGTGGCCAGCAATAAAAAGATCGCCAACGAGTGCCGGGCGAAAGCTCGAAGTACAAACCGAAATGAGCGAGGTCCGAAAAAAGTCCGCAAAGCAAGAGGCGTTGATTGACTGCTACATTGGAAAAATTAGTTTGTAAGAGTGATTAATTCAGTATATAAACAAGTACCGGAAATTCGGCATCAAGTCCTTGAGTATCTGCACTAGGGTGAACATGTGTTGCGGGGCATTTGTCCGGTACTGGAGCAATAACTGGGCAACCAGTTTTTATTTGGCGAATGAGTTGCAAAGCTTTTGCGTCCGTTCGTCGAACGCAGTCCTATCACGTCCATCCCGTTACTTGTGCCAATATAAATTATATTATATTATAATAATATTATAGTTATAAAAAATACATTTTTAACTAACAATTAATCTACACATGATGTACATTCAATTAAACATATTAAAACGGAATGGAATGCCGGAATGATAGAGGAAAATCATAATAAGATAAACCTTAACATGTTAATAAAGATTAGCAAATTTTCCCAGTATCACTTTATAATAAATAGGTACACTAATATAAAACTGAAGACTGAAAAAAAAATGTTTTCGTGGCAGGTATATTAACGAAAATACGTGTAGACGTTTTGTTGGGACCTGCTGTATTTTCATGCTGTAGGGCTTTTCGTTTCAAAAATTGATAACCACTACTAATAAACTGCCGCTTGGCGCATGACGGTCAGCGCTCATTTTTCGTTGCCGCTACTATAGTATACAGTACAATAATAATATTATAGATTCTATATAGCATAATAATAATATATAGTTTAGGTAGGTAGGCAGCTATAGCTGGTACATATTATATTATTCGTTCACGTCCGCCCCAGCCGTCAAAACGATAATAATAATTGCAGTCTACCGGTTAGCGTGGAACGTATCATTTCGTCGTACTCGCGGGAGTCTAATATATTATATTTTAAATTATATTATGCACAGATGGCTAGTTTATGCAGCTATATATAGGTATATATAAGGATACCACGAATACACAAAGAATCGTTTGTATATTATGTACAATATACTTGCCATAATGCTATCCGTCCCAGAGTAAGGATGCAAGTTATGACATTTGAACTGTGAAGTAGATATGCTTATTATAAGCTATTGCTTATCTTTCAGCAATCATGTTGACTATATTCGAAATAAATCATATATGAAGTTGGGATTATTAAAACGTATGCGTAGTGATTTCAACGATAGTTCAGCTTTAAAAATATTATATTATTCCTTAGTACGCTCCCATATTGACTATGCCTCTTTAATTTGGCACTCTGATAGCATTTGTCAAAACCAGAGTCTATCTAGTATACAAAATAATTTTTTGAGATATTTATCTTTTAAATGTCACTTTGAAAGACGTCCTCATTCTGGGTATATTAATATTAGTATTTTTTTTAATATTGCTCCTTTAAATAGTAGATTTAAAATGTTAAATTTAAAATTTCTTTTTAAACTATTACATAATTTAATTGATTGCCCAGAACTTTTAGAGCGTATTAATTTCAATGTAAATATAAAAAACAAAATTGTTTACGCGCATTTATAATTATTATGACCGCATGTTGCGCACTGGTGTTTATATTATGCGCCGTACGACTGCCGTCTGTTGTCGACGTAATTGTGACCCGTCGTTTCTTCTTGCCGTTCGCGGAGCTTGGGTACCGTATGTACCTCCAAGTAATTTGTTGCCGTATGCAGTTTATGACGGAGGCGGTCGAGTGCGACGTTCTATTTCGTATTGGCGCGTACATACATTGTTATTATCGTCTGTATCCCGTGTCGCGCTGTTAGTCGTATCTCCGATTCTCGTACGGCCGTGTAGTCATGACTTGGTTAGGGACGTTCTCTCTCCCGATGGTATTTGTGCAGCCCTTGCTGTCAGTGGAACCACTAAGTGGTCAGGGACCCGCGTTCAAGCTCCGGCCATGTTAAAGCGCGTGTGCACGACTCCGCCGTCGTTCTCATGTCATTCCGTAGTGCGCCGTCGACCTGCAGTGTTTGTACGAGTTACGAAACGCCGTCGCGTAGCACTTCCGTTGTTATCGGTACGTGTACCTGCGCGCTTCCGTCTTTGGTACGTGCCGTCGCCGCCAAAATTATATTTGCGGGCAAACGTACTGAGTGGTGCTTGTCCACGGTGGCATTATTACCCGCCAATAACTTAAAAATAATATATGTTGTCGCGTCCCTCTGTGTCACCTATAAGCACTGTGCTCCGTGACATGACGCGTCCATCTCACCGACCCTACCCACTGTAAATTTAGTGTAGCATTTTGTCATACACAATGCGTGGGTGGAGATCGGGTGATCGACTGTTTATATTTTTATATTGATATTATTTATTTTGTGTATAGATATTGTAATTATACGAACCATATCACGTTCATTTATTATTGTAAATTATAATCCATTTTGTTATTATTATTTATACTGGTTCGTGTATTATTATTAGTATTGTTATGTTCTGGTGTGTATACTAGTGCACCATTCAGGCTTGACGCTTCGTATAACGTTACCTTCTTGTACCGTCATTACGCCGTAATCGTTTACCTATTTATACTTATGTTTTGTTTATTGAATTATCTGGTTGCGATTTATATTGTTGTAAAAAATATTATACCCCATGGGCAATCACAGCACATATGCTTCCCGTACCCCAACCTAAACCACTTATTTATCTAACTGGCGTCCTGTACGGTCTAATCTGTCAGTGGCGTAGCCTGGGTTTATGACGGGGGGAGTCCTCAATTATTGTATTTTTTTCATTTTTCATGATCAATTATGTTATTATGTCAAATTATTATTCGCCTTACCTGTTGTGGTTTGCGTTATTTGTCTTTTGTATTATTATGTTGCACTATTATAATGTAGTTTGTATAATTATTATTTGGACTACAACTTTTGTTTAGTCGTGTCGATTTATTTCTTTCGTATTATTTATTCGTGACCCTATTGTCACTTGTTAACGTGCTTAACGTTACTTATTATTGTTAATTTATTGTGTCCCTTCTCATATTCTGGTACAATTGTTATTTTTATGAAATGTTTAATTTGTTCATGTTTTATTTACACTTATATTTATGTTATTTTTCGGCCTTTCAATTTATATAAATTAGGTCTCAGTATCGGCGGCGTTCAAAGAGGGATGTGAAGCTGCGCCTCTCATGGGGGAGTATGTTTGAACTTCCCGCCGCTTTCGGTGCAACATGTGGCAACCGGTCCGCGAGACAGCGCACCGCGCGGCCCGCGGACGCCGGGCTTTGGCCAAATCGCCGCCGGCGACAAAAGGCCGTCTTTGCCGTGTGCTCGTTGCGTGCAGACCTGTCGTGCGTCTTTGCCGCACGCTCCATGCGAGCAGACCGTTATCGATACCATTTTAGCGACGAGTTCGCTGTCATTTCGCGACGGGTTGGCTGTCATTTCGCGACGAGTTCGTGGTCCGTGTAATCCGTGCGTTTATTCATTATTCATTTAGCGACGAGTTCGCTTCCGTTGCGACCACCTCGTGGTCGTTATAGATTTTATTACC
The DNA here is from genome assembly GCA_949089665.1 of Macrosiphum euphorbiae. NCBI lineage: Eukaryota > Metazoa > Arthropoda > Insecta > Hemiptera > Aphididae > Macrosiphum > Macrosiphum euphorbiae. Next base: position 2,628,496 of record CARXXK010001029.1, read on the forward strand.
CGCGAAGTTATAAACGTTAAGTACGGTGTGTTAGCCGACGGTCGTGTCCGCCCCCGTGCTTGCGTTTCGCTATTATCATCATTCGTCTTCGACGTCGTTCCGATCATCGTCGACCTGTTGTCCGTTGTGTGACCGCTATTCATTGTCGCGTGTTCGCCGCCGACATTCGCGCCCGTTGTTATTACTTCGTGTCGGATCATCAGTTGTCGTCTGATTCCGACGGGCCATAATTCGTGCCGCGACCAGCAAGTCGGATATCGTTCGCCGTTGCTATTACCCTTGTGTGCGTAAGTCCCTCGTGCGACGCCGCCTTCATTGCCGTGATTACGTCACCGTGCGTCTTACAGAATCCGGTCGGAGCCGCCGTCAATAGCCGCCGCCGTCCCCCCGTTCACCTGCGTGTCATCACCATCGTCGCCGCGGCCGCTGCAGTCACCGTCGCCGCCGATACACCACCCCACCGCGGCGCATGTGCCGTACGGTATTTAATTATTGTCATTGTCATTTATTATTACCTATTCACATTTATGTACGTTCGTGTTGCAATAGATACCCATTATTATTATTACCACAACATTGGCGTTCTATTATTTATATCGGTCACCCTATCCACCCCAACTCGTGAACACCACTTTCTTTTATTTAAGTAGTTGCCCGGCCAAATGCTAGTGAATAGCCGGCAGCCCAAACAATTATATTAATGTCATGTGGTAACTTTTTAACAACTTGGACCTGTTCAATATGACTCTTCGCTCTTTAAATTGTCATTTTTAGATTATTACCTACTATTATATTAATTTTAATCGAATTGTTATATAATCAATTGTCTAACTTTTAATTTCTATATAAATACATATTATATTCTTTCTTTTTTCTCTCTTTCTTATATCATTTGTTTAAATTTTCTAGTGTAACACACATCTATGAAACTGTCATTATTTTTATTATTGTAAATTGGAATTTTATTCCGTTCATAAAATTAAAATTATTATTATTAATATGTAACACAATGCAATCGTCGCAGGGGGAGGAAGGTTGTTTGTCGTGAGACACTGGCGTCTACGGTTTTAGAAAATATGACCTGCGTAATAATGATATGTAGATGACAGCTGCTAGATACATAGGTATATATATATCACAGAGTGTCGCAAGATGTATTATAGTCTGGGCAGTTTGTTGCCTATTGTGTCCTCTTGCAGTTGTATGATCGGATTTTCTCTGACAGAATATTTTAATCGAGTTCTCGACCACTTTTTATCGAGTGTCACGAGCGCTCACAGCCCTTACGAATAGGTAAGTACAACGTCCATACTCGACCTCAAACATGGACATTGACAATCCAATTTAGAAATCAGTATAATATAAATTCATACATTAACAAGACGTAACAACTGATCGGTACATATCAAAATACTAGAAAACGTGTGTGCGCCGTGCCGCTCCTACTTTTAAAAATCGCGGTTAGCGACAACGACTCGCGCAATGCTGTGGACGGGAAGGAGCAAACTCACAATATACTATCTCGTACAAATATTGTTACGAATTTAATGCGAAATGACGCGATATATATTTTTATAATAACTCTAAAGGTATATACAAAACATGAATATAAATAAATGTAGGCGCCGTGGGCCGGTAACCACGCGCTACAACCAATAACAATAAGTGATAAATAATTACAATAATTATAATAAATATGAATAATACATAAGTAGACAAACAAAAGAAATAATATGACCTGATCGACCTCCGGCGTTGGTCACTGGACAGCACGCGGTCCTCGCTGGAAATGCGACAGCGTCTTGATGTATAATATATAATTCGACGTATAATTTAATTCGGTGGTGGGCCGCGACACTGATCCGTCAAACCCCGACTGTCTCAGCGTTTACGACGGTATCGATGTGCACCAAGTATAATAATCAAAAAAAAACAATACTGCATCAATGTCAGCTGACCACGAGGTCAAAAACAGCCACACGATGCGAAGCGAACCGGCGGTACCTACGTGACCCGCCAAGTTCAAGCGTAGGCAAAAGAAAAACAGACAGAGTCCCCGGCACGGGGGCCGTGGACGGTGGACGCCAGCCGGCGTGTGGACACCGTGGAGGGGGAACGACTCTTCGCGAACATTCCGCGCCGGCCACGAGACTTGTAAAGCCTTTGGACTTTGGTAGATTCGGCGGGAAGTTCAGCCGCGTTCGAACAACGTGTTTAAAATGACATAACAATTACATTTTGAAATTTAAACATTACAAAATGTATCATCATCACTCACCTAAAAATATAAAATATATTAAAAGTTTGGCTGGTCGAAAAATCACAACTCACAAGACCGCATTATTAAAATAAACATTAAAAAGTTCTTTCCTCTCTGTAAATAAACGCATAGACAACCCGACCTACCTACTAAAGTTGTGCCATATATATGTTACGGTCAAAAGCCGAAATCGGCCAAACCTCAGAAATGCCCTGGCAAAACGCGAACTGCCCACAATCCTTGGGCAAAATGTCATATTTCGGCTTTTGACCGGGAAAACATAGTTATGACCAACCTCATTTGGGCAAAACCGTATACTGACTTTTATCGTAATGGCAAAACCGTAGTGTCAATAGTACAGTTATACAAATATAATTGAATAAAACTTAATTAATACATTTAAACCTCACTTGAGCCAAACTGTAGAGTTTATAATAACCACATAAAAAAAAATAATAATCTTAAAATATTGTACAGATATAATTGAATACACTTAAATAATAATTCGCCCTCCTGTATTCACTGGTTGTTTTCTTGGAATTGACCTTCACTCTTGTTCTACCTCTTTTATGAGTTCATCATATCTTGTATCACTTATTAGAGCACTGCATTCACTTTTTGTAATTTCTTTAAGTTTTAATTCAAATTTAGTTTTAAAATCAGACACACACATTTCGTTAGCCATTGTTAAAGACGTACTAATATAAGCTCACAAAAATACAAACTACAGTAACTACGGTACAATATTGTATCATTTAGATAAGGTGTATTTTGTGTACCTTTAATATTATAGGTAACGAGTTGATAAAATACGATAACAACGAATTGAAAACAATAAATTAACAAGATACGTGGGGTCATTTATAATGGTAATAAGTTCGTACGACAAAAATCACTATTTGTATTTAATATTAGCGAACGTATATAAGACACTACGGTTTTGCCATTACGATAAAAGTCAGTATACGGTTTTGCCCAAATGATTTCGGTCATAACTAGGTTTGCCCGGTCAAAAGCCGAAATATGACATTTTGCCCAAGGATTGTGGGCAGTTCACGTTTTGCCCAGGTATTTTTGAGGTTTGCCCGATTTCGGCTTTTGACCGTAACATATATATGTATATTATACATAATATATATGCATGCATAGGATTTACGGCAAACCAACTCATATATAAATTATTGTAGCGAGCTGTGACTATTTCTTAAATAACTATTTGACAATATAAATCTCATTCTGCAGGTGTTGTGTGCGTGGTCATATAATCATATAATAGACTCGCCGCGTAAATATAATATAATAGTAATACGCGAGCGTTGCTCGCGTAAAAGTCAATAATAGTAATAATAATAATGTCGCTGGCACCATGTATACAGTACGTGTGTAGTGGAGCGACGACAGCATAATATATACAGCGCGAAGCTAATAATATCAAGCGCATGACCATGAACCGCGCGTGGCAATAGATATATGACTACGTATATAAATAATTCTAAAATACTAAGAATTAGGATTTGTGCTGTTATATTAAATGACACCACAAATAGCAGTGACAATCCCACGATAGGCCTAACCGCAGGATGACCATGTATGGTCATGTGAATCTGTGGAAGGGACTGGAGAGACCCATCGAGGAGAGCTGATGGACAAGCGTCCATCAGACGAACAACCAGCTACAACTTGAACAGTCACTAAATACTCATAGTCACAACTCGCTTAAGTCAAATAAACATAATTATTTGGACTTAGAATATTTTCCATAACACTGTTTACATTAAATAAATACCATAAATATCATCGAAGAGATTTTGTTCAATTATTACTTCCATTTCTACAAGTAACGCAGAGTAGCACGTTACATTATGTACAAGTCAAACGATTGTGTTTATCTAAAATATTTATTTTACGCTCATCGCTCAAAATGTCATCCGCGAGTTGCGACTCAAAACCATAAGTAAACATTACTACAGGGCTTCGAAGGTATCAAAGTTATTTACTTGTTTTTCAATCAAATGTCACGTTTCAAATTATTCTGTTCTATAGTATAAGTCTTGTATATTTATATAGTCTCGTGCAACACTTGGTAATATTTTATTAAACCTATCCGTTTTTACTGTGTATATAACTTCCAAATTAGCAAACCGTACGAGGGAATAACGAGTGAAGGATAACTGTAGTAATGGAAGCATTACAAAATCCTGGTTTCTATATATATATCTATACTCAAATACTAAACAAGTTCAAAATTATTTATTAGCTGTCTCAAGATAAATAAAATCAATAAAAAAATAATTATCAACCTAATCAAATTCAATATACCTATGTAATCGAAATTAAAATTAATATTTTAAAATGATACATACTTTTAAACCCCGCGTGATAATACAGTAAGTATCGAGTATGATTGTTATTTTAGTACTATAAATTAAATTACTTGAATAAATTCAAAGAATAAAAACATTTAAGTATCAACTTACATAATGTTATGTGATGTCATATCTAGGTGAACACCAAACAGTTGTCAATAATACCATTACAATTAGATATAGACGTATAGTAAATACTACTTACATGTATGTTCAACATCGAATGTCAGAACTAACTATTTTTAATTTATTTATTGTAATGAGATTCGAGTCAGACGGACAATAGTATAACTTCAGACTTCAGTATTTATAGTTATATGAAACTGCCTAAATAGATTGAGGCGTATAATATATAGGCATTTGTGCAATTGTGCACACTGCACCAATTAGAAGTTTTTTTCAATTTTAACTGTAGGTAGGTACTAAATCAGGCAGAGGTGTTGGTTTATTTGAATAATAGAATATTCAATTAAAATAGCCCCATAGAATTTCGTTTTAATTAATTATTGTCCGTATGGCCGTATACTGCACACTTTTCTCTATCTAATAATAAAAATACAATTATAAATGTTAATTTTTACGTTTTAGTTATGGAATCTACTAAATATTTGTTTGAGTCTTTATTCTTTTAATTTGACACACTTTAAATGTATACGGCAGCTGTATTTCATCAGCAGGCAGCACTGACTTTTTTCACATCCCTGATTTTGTGGATATTATGTGTAAATTTACGGACAAAAATTTACACATTAGATCAAAAAAAGGTGCAAAAATCTAGAAGTCCGTGTTATTCCGCGTGAGTAAAAAATAAAAATATAAATGTGTCATCTATATGTAAAAATTTAATTATATAATATAGAATAATATTACCCAATAGAGGTGTTTCATTGATTTTGACGTTATGGTATGAATGCTTTGAATGGTCGGATATAAAATTTATGTGACACATTAAAAGGAGATTATTTGTAGGTACTTACTAAATCTTGTTGGTCACTACTATCTCATCGAATATATTGGACATTCGTATACAAGCCTTTCGCCTCAAGATCGGCCACCCAAACTTTAATATCATTTCGATTTATTGACGTAAAAAAAATAATATTATACTTTCATATTATGTTGGTGGTAGGAGATTACTTTTCCAATACTGTATAGCACCGAAAATAGTTTCTGTGACAATCAATGTTAGGGATTTTCTTATTTACGTTATACCCACTCACACGTGGGGTCTTGTTGTAATTTACAATCGGCCCTTCAAAATGTACGTACAGAGGAAATAGGTATATATTATTATAAGGGGCGGAACCATTTTCGGCCAAAATGAACCTTTCCCTTTTCGGCCATTCTGGAATGTCCGTTTTCGGCCAGTATACTATTTTGGTCACCAATTAAAAATATTTTCTTTTTATTAAAGTATACAATTTATATAATATTATTAAGTATATTAAATTATTAAAAATATAGTCACAATTTTCATAATTACAATTTTAAATTTATTTTAAATTTTTTTTGGTCGAATAAATATGTCTTCTGCGGCTTTCCTTTTACAACTTGTATTAATTATTTGACGATCAATAATTTTTGTTTCATATGGATTATGATCTATCATATTATGATAATTTTCGTTTTCATTTTCATTATTTATGATAATTTCGTCATTTTTATCAGTGAATAATTTAATGCTGCACGATCGAACCACACATTTCCACCGCGTTGTTCCCTAAAGTTTAGTGTTTGCATACAAAAATTTATAATTTTGAAACACCAACATACGTTTACCACGATTACTTTCGATAAATATTGTCATAGTGTACAAAAAAAATAAACTAATTTAAGTACACACCGGACTATTATATAAGGACTATACGAACACACCGTGTTTTTTTTAAATGTTGACTTTATTTTTTTGGTCTCAGGTCCTATACTCTTATAGTTTTAAAATTTAGAACAAGATTTCTCATAAGTTGTTATAATAGAAGTTAAAAATATTATTAAGATACACAGGCACGATTTCTTATGATAAGCATTTGACCCTCAAAGTAGGTACTATGTAATTAAATTCACTTTTCTAGCAGAACAAAGGGCTCTGTATAGAAAATTGACGCAGTTTTATGTCCCCAGATAGAAAAAAACATAAATATCATTGTAAAATAAATACTGTATTCTTCAATCAAACTCATAATCTAAAATTTAAAAACAAAAAACGCGACGTAATAAAATAACATTTCGATCTATATTATGGTAATCGGGATTGAGTGTGGGTAAATAATGAATACTTAACTCCAAAAACTCTAGAACCTTATAATTTCCCCATTCCATGTTGATTAAGTTAAATTTAACTAATTTTTTTAAATTTTTTTAGTTTAAAAAATCAAAAAAATGTATATGATGAGTGTATATCAAATCGCACCTACAACATAAAATAATAATGCACTACAGCAAACTCGCCGAACCGCAAGCCTGTGGGAACGCAGTCTAAATTCGGGTCTCGTTTACTTTGGCACGGGGACACATCGGACCGAAAATTTTCGGATGGACACAAGCCTGGCCGAGCTATACCGCGCCAAGACGAGCAAGAGCGTTCCCACGGCGCGTAGCGTAGTGTACCAAGCCAGCACATTTGACTCGTGGCTCGGCGATAGAGCTCTGCATGGTCCCCAATTTCATGGACCGAGCCGGACCGATGGAGAATATTATTTAAGACTGAGACTGAACCGAACAAATATGTAAGGCTATGCAATTGGACCAGACTTAACCAATATATTTTTAGTTTTTTTAAAAAAGACCGAACCGGCCCGATGAAAAAAAAATTCTCGATAGAAGACCGAAGACTAGACTACAAACAATTTTTTTAATTTAAGACCAGACCATACCAATCTATAAAGGTATTAGGCAGGACTGGGCCGGACTTGGCCGGACCGGACTTAATTATTAAGTGCATAAAATTGAAAAAAAATGAGTATTACTTAGACGACTACAGTATAATAATTAGAACATAATTACTTACTGTTACTTCCCAATGTTATAACACATAGGTAACCTATTTTAAATATATTTTGAGCATAACTTTTTACTCTTGTGTTAATATTGATTAATATGCACATTATAATTAAGTTATTATGCCAACCCAGTAGATCCTGTCTACAGTAATAGTAGTAGCCAATTGGCAATAGACTCCATAGTTGATTCTAAAAAAAACAATTAATATGTTATGTTTTCAATATTCCTGACAAAAATAATGTATTATACAGTTATTGTTATTGAGTGCTGATACTGATTTATTTTTATTCAGTAGTAGAAAATGTGACCAAAACATTTTTAATAGGTACCTACTTAGTAAGAATAAAAATCCATTTTTTTTTTAAATTAATAGTACCTATAAATCACTTCTTGTTTTAAATTTAACTTGATACAAATTCATTCATCTTAAAACCTAATGATTCGTTACTAAGTGAAATATCTTTAGTCCTACAATCATAAACCATATGCCAGCAAAGAAAGCTTATTTACACATCCTTTTTTAGTTTCATAGATGTTATATTACTATATAAATTTAACTAAATAAATAATAACAGAAATTGTGTATACATAACTTGTATAGTTAAAATATAATAACATATATTATATCAAACTAAACATCTTAAAAATAAAAATGTAATAATATTATATCTATATAGGTACTATTAACAGCATATTGTTTAGATTTAGATCTGAAACTTTAGAAACAATATAGCCACGCGCCGTGGGAACCCGCTTTTAACAGTAACAAAATAATATATTTATGGTGTACACAGGGACGGATTGAAATTACAGACCAGACCGGGAAAATACTTTTTTTACCGGCCCACTACTTGTTGGGAGATTGAGGGCAACTGGCAAGTGTACCATACTGAAGAATGAAGATACTAATTTTTTTAGTATTTTAAAGGGTAGTCTACTGTAATACATGTTATTATAAAATCAACCTTTGACAATAAAATGTAATAATAAAAAGGTGGGCAAATGGGTGTCGCTCTGCTGTACAATAGTTTAAAAGTGGGTCACTGTATAATGGATGATATTAAATTTGAATTCAACGATATAATATCATTGTATAAGAAAAACGATTCTGAGCGGAGACGGTATGTAAGTCTAGGTATAAGACATATTTTATATACATATCTATGGTACTAAACAAAAATTTGACCTATATAAGGTACCTATAATAAATTCCAAATTAATCATATCACAATATCCATTAGGTACTTATAACGCGTTATACATCAACAAAAACCGTGATACTATCATAGATATATAAAAGTAAACTTTAGAAGTTTCAAGTACTCAGTATTCTAGATTTTTTACTATGTAATTTCGTCCAAATTTGAATTTAAAATGTCTGTAAAAAATAACTGTGTTCATATATTTGTTAGATTTTTTGGTTACAGTATGAACTATTTATGAGAACCTTTGTTTTAAATTTGCAATCCTTAGCTATAAAAACTGAGCATTTTATAATTTATTAATTACAATGATTGGTAATTTTCAAGATTTTGATTAATTATGTCAATTTTTGAACTTTAAGTGCTTATAAAAAAAAAACTGTGACTAACGATTTTTAATATTTTTCATCTGTCTTTGAAACAATATACTAGGAGCCTTCTATTAAATTTTCAAGTTTTTTTAACCAACAAATAAAATTTTATTGATATTTCTAGAAAAAAAACTAAAAAAAAATGAAAAATGAAAATATCCCTAAACAATTCAAAATAAATCAAAATATTTGGAAAATGTTATCGTGTATAGAAAATGAAAATATAAACAACCAGTGAAAATTTCATGTATCTACGGTCATTTGTTTTAAAGTTACACCAAAAACCAAATTAGATTTTGTCCAAAACCGATTTTGCGTAAAAATTCCCGTTTTTCCTTAATTTTTATGTTAATTTTCCCGGCGCTTGTGAAAACTATTAGGAATTTTCAATTTTGACCTACTCAATGCACCAATGATATTCACTTTCCAATCGAACAGGATACTGAAGTCGAAAATCTAAGCATTATTTCGACTACTTATCGTGTACACAGACACAAGAATTAAAAAATTAAAAAATTAAAAAAAATATATAAAAACACACATCATTGTAAAATCAATACATTCATCGTTCCACTCAGAATCTAAAATAACAATAATGGAATAACAGTAGTATTACCTACACATAAATGTTACATAATAAAATGGTAATACCTAATTTTTTTTTTATTTGAATAAATGATGAAACTGGTTTAATTTACAATGAAAGATTTTTTTAACTCTTTACCTCTCTTTTTATATATTTTTTTTAATAATTATTATACCAGGATGGGTATTAATGAGTTAAAAGTATAAGTTAAGTTACAAACTGAGTTTAAAAAACAACATTAATTTGCCCAGCCTTGTTATTAAGTCGATAAATCATAATTTATACTTATAGTCGTTATAGATAAATATTATCTACAATTTTTAAAAGTATCAGTTGAATATCACAATAAAATAATTTAATGTATATTTTCATATAAGAAAAAAAAAATAGGTACCTATTGCATTAAGTATTTTGCAAAATATGTTTTTCTCTCATTCTTAATGAAATTTTATCGATAAAATAAATTGTAGATTATTGTACTTAGTACAGGAACAGTTTAATATTTTAAATTTTTAATATATTATTATTATAATGACAATCTTCAGCTAAAACTCACTTCACTATTCTGAGACTTGAAAAATGATTTAATGCTTTTAGAAGCCTTGGCTTCTAAAAGTAGTATCTATTTTATTATTTTTGTTTCAAATTTTTTCACCTCCTCCTTTTTGTTTTTTACTACAGTGTGGTCCATCCATTTCCATTTTATTTTATAATTCGCAACTATTACTATTGTAATCTAAAATATTTTATGAATTATTCCTTGTTAAGTACTTGGTAATTTAATTGTAAAATTAACCAAATTGTGATGAACTGCTGACTGCCGAGTGCTGATATCGATGTTTTGAATGACGATTGATATTTAAATATAAATAATATAAATTTCAAATAGAAATATTCTTATTAGGTATTCATATTAATTTCTATCGAGTTGTAGCGTCAAAATTTTACTGTCCACTGAAGTTGATTTTTTGATAACAGTTATTTTTTATATTTATTGATGATTAATTAATATTAATATTATTATTATTCAGTTTCTGTTGTAGACGTTGTATACTTGTATTATTAAAATGTACAACTTTTTAAGTTATAATATTATAGACTGTTATTACGTAATATCATTGCGTGAAAAAAGTTATTCAATGTCCTACTTAAAAATGTTCCCCTGAACAATTACATAAATTGCGTTAGAACCTTTTCATTCTGAGACGACGATTTCAATTATTATAGTTTTAACACAGTTTTGCCACAAAGAGACTATAAAATCTTACGTACCATATGTGAAAATAGGGCCAACTGTAGCCAAGATCCACCAACAACTTTAACAGCCCTCCCAAACATTTATTACATTTTTTTAAGCTTATTCAATTTTATATAAGTATGGTTTTAGCCTTCGGCCTCCCCAAATCTCAAAATTAGCGCCTAGTGTACCTAACTAAACAAAATATTTTTTTAAGATATTTTTCAATGTTATCCAAATATGAGTTTTCCCGATAACTGTATGAAAATTTAAGTTAAAAAAATTCAAAATATGCACAAATATGCTAAAAACCACTCAAATGTGCACTTTTCCAAAAACTTGACAAAATATGCTAAAATATGCAAATTCAATCTTTGTATTCAATTTCGCCATTTCATAATACAAATTTACAACATTTCTAAAATTAGGGGGGAAATGTCAATATGGATGGGCGGGTTTAAACACCCAAAACACCCGCCCCTGGCTAAGCCACTGATGATGTTCACTATAGCTTATTATGTCTATATTATATTATATTATATACTTAGGTACCTAATCCTAGCCCAAAACAAGGTTATTTTTTTAATAGTTTTCTTTTAACTTGCGTAACTTTAAAAAGAATACATTGAAATGTGTTAAAACTTAAAACCATGTAAGTACTTAAGTAGACATTATATTTACCCGTATAAATATTAATCATAGTTAAAATTATACCCAAATACATTGAACATTTTTTTCATTTCACACAATTGATTATACTGCTAAAACTAAAGTGCGCGCAATGATTTTAAACAAAATAGCAAAATATAAATTTGAAAATCAAATAAAAAAAGGTGGGTAAGTGGGTGTCGCTCGGCTGTACTGTAGGTTACAAGTGGGTCACTGTATAATTTATGGTATTAAATTTGAATTCAGTGATATAATATCATTGTATCAAAAAAACGATTCTGAGCGAAAACTGTTAGTCAGCCTATGATATTACGAAGTATAATTGATAATACTATGGCGAATTAATTGTAATTTATACATAACCTATTTACGTGGAAGGAATCTTGTTTTAAATTTTCAATCCTTAGCTAAAGAAGTTGAAAACAAATAAAAATTTATTAACATTCATAGAAAAAAAACGGTCAGTCAGAATATGATATTACAAAGTATATTTATTATTTGATGATATTATTGTGGATAAAGTAATTTATATATTTACCTTTTTACGTGGTCCCTTGTTTCAAATTTTCAACCCTTAGTTGAAATTTTTATACATATTAACTACAAAATATTTATTACATTTTAAATTTGATAAATTTTGTCAAAATTCGAACTTTAAACGCTTATAAAAAAAAAATTGTGCTTATGTATTTTTAATATTTTTCAACTGCTATATTGTAACAATGAATCAGGAACCTTGTATTAATTTTTCAAGTTTTTTGACTAGCACATGAAACTTAATAAAAAAATTTTAATTTAAAATTGGCCTTAAACGGCTCAAACCGAGTCAAAATATTTTGAAAATGTTATGATATAGATAATAAAAATATAAACATTCAGTCAAATTTTCATATATTATCGCAATTAATCGTTTTTGAATAACAACAAAACAAGGAAATTTCTATATGAGAAATCGCTATAAGTAAATATTAACCTATGTTGTACAAATACTAACTTAAAATAATCATACAAATTTAAATAGACTAGTTTAACGATGAATGTAAGTATTGATTTTACAATGATGTGTGTTTTTTTTTTTATTTTTTTTTTTTTTTTGTGTCTGTCATCACGTTTTAGGACAGTAAAAGTGCTTAGATTTTCTTCAACAGTAGCTTTTCTGATAGGAAAGTGAATCTTGTTGGTACTTTGGGGGGTCAAAAGTGAAAATTTCCCAGTAGTTTTCAAGCGGCGTGAAAAACAAAATAAAAATATCAATAAAATTCTATTTGTTGGTTGCGAAAGCTTGAAAATTTAATAGAAGGCTCCTAGTATATTTTTTCAAAGGCAGATGAAAAATATTAAAAATTCTTAGTCACAGTTTTTTTTATAAGCATTTAAAGATCAAAAATTGACAAAATATGGAAAAATCACGAAAATTAGAAAAATATTTTGAGTTAAAAATTCGTAAAAATTTTTCTTTTTAAATCTAAGATTTTAAAATGTGATACAAGATTCCTTATAAGATTATCTACCTTTATCAAAAAAAAAAAGGTCTATAAGAATGTCAAATTAAATTTTTATGAGCGTTTGAAATTAAAATTTTTACAACATTGGAAATTCACTCGATTTCTCATGTAGCGATTTCTTTATTTTGTTGTAATTCAAAAACGAATAACTGTAGATACATGCAAATTTCACTGAATGTTTATATTAGCATTTCCTATACAACATACAATTTTTAAAATATTTTGACTCTTTTTGAGCTGTTTACGGACATTTACAGCTTTCAGTTTTTTTTATTTTTTTTCTATTAATATCAATCAAGTTTTATCTTTTGGGCCAAAAAGTGTAAACATTTAATACAAGGCTCCTGATATATTGTTACAATAGCAATTGAAAAATATTAAAAATACATAGGCACAATTTTTTTTTATAAGCATTTAACGATCGAATTTTGACAAAATTTATCAAAATTAATCGAAAATTATCAATCATTGTTATTAATAAATTATAAAATGTTCAATTTTTATAGCTAAGGATTACAAATTTAAAACAAAGGTTCTCATAAATAGTTCATACTGTAACCAAAAAATCTAAAAAATATATGAACACAGTTATTTTTTACAGACATTTTAAATTCAAATTTGGACGAAATTACATAATAAAAAACCTAGAATAACTATTTTAGTTATTTTGTTTTGATTGTATAATATTATTCGTTGGTACTTGAAACATCTTAAGTATACTACTATATATCTATGATATCATCAGGGTTTGTTGTTGGTGTATAACGCGTTATAAGTACCTAATGGATATTGTGATATGATTAATTTGGAATTTATTATAGGTAGGTACCTATTATAGGTCAAATTTTGGTTTAGTACCATAGATATGTATATAATAATATGTCTTATACCTAGACTGACATACCGTCTCCGCCCAGAATCGTTTTTCTTATGCAATGATATTATATCGTTGAATTCAAATTGAATACCATCCATTATACAGTGACCCACTTGTAACCTACTGTACAGCAGAGTGACACCCACTTGCCCACCTTTTTTAAAATAATTTCCTTAGAATGAAATAAAATATCTGCATTGTGCCAAAATTGCTCCAAATTTGTAAATGGGAGTATTAATTCAAGTGGTAATTTCCTTAGTCATTATAAAGTATGTATAATTTTAGGACCAGCTATTTATTTTTAAATTCTAATTACAATTTACAAGTTATATTTACTACAATATTAATATTTTGTAAATATTTTAGTATAAACATGCTTCAATAATGTCTAAAGTTGAAGAATCCACGAAAAATAATCTTATAGATAAAGATAAATACATCAATTATCTCATATTTATCTAGATAAAAATGTACTAATTTTTATCTTTATCTAGATAAAATTTAGTATAATTATCTTTATCTGTATCTAGATAAAAATTATTACAGTCATCTTTATCTTTATCTAGATAAATTATTAGTTATCTATTCCCAACACTGGTCACAATATCAGAATCACATAGACCAAAACACTAGTAATTTAGTTACGAATAAGATACCTCACTCAATTATAATATTGCTCTAACAATATTTTTTATTAACCTAATTACCTACTTGTCCCACTACTTCCATAAAATTTAAAACTTCAATTATTAACTTCCATGATATTTAGTTAAATATGTCAAAATTCAAGAAATGTATTTAATATGCATGTATAATACCTATAGGTATTTCAATATCTCAAACAACAAAATCCCGAAATAAGCCACATGAGTGCAGATTTCGAGTACATAATGTGCCAACAATTATAAAACTAAAATCACCACACAGATATTTTTTTTAAAACTACATATATATATAATTATAATTCTTTACAATTATTAAGATTTATTATTATCCACAAAGCAGTGGAATAATTAAGTTATCTAAAAAAATATGTAGTAAGTACTGAAATCTCAAATTGAAACTTATGATAGATAGGTAATATTGTTGTTGAAATTAATTCAAATAACTAATATAAATTAACGAGGAAACACAATTTAATATGTTCTCATTTTCAAGTGAATTTTTTTATTATAAAATAAGTCACAAATACTTTAAAATATTGTATAATATTGTGACTGTATTTTTAATATTTTTTAGTCGGTATATTTCTTTAATATATTTAAGATCAACTGATGTGGAACGTTTTATCATATTTTCAAGCCTTTTGACCAACAATATAAAATGTAAAGAGAGTTTAATATCAATATATTATGTAAATGCTAGTTCAATTATTAATTGTTGGTGAATTATAATTTACAAAACAATAATAAAATCAATTTTATCAAATACTGGTTTCAGTGGCGTGTTGAACTCATTTTTGGTGATGAGCAAAAATGTATACAAGGTACACCCCCCCCCCCCCCACTTGATGTTTATTGACGGCATTTCCAACTCAGCACAAATGTACAAATATGCGTACATCTGTAACGATTTGTATAATCGGATATGATATTTCTACGATATACCTAGTCACTTAGCACCTAGGTGGCTAGGTATTTTGTGTCAGGGGACCACCCACCAAACAACAATTTTGAAGGAGCAATTGCTCCAAAATAATACCTTCGACACGCCACTGACTGGATTTGCTCAAGAATAAAAATTCCTGGTTTCCTCGAATATTTTATTTAATGATTTAAATTATTAAGAAAATTAATGAGAATTTTGGCTTTAGACAAAAAACTAGATTCACTTTCTACCACAAAATATATTGAAATTGAAGATTGAAGAATTTGTATATTTTACTGTTGCAAAAAAGCGACGATTGACAAAACAAACACTTATTATTGTAAAATATTATATATAATTTATAGTTGTCTACAGGAATGAAGCAGGAATGACGCAGGATTTAAGTTAGGTTATAGTTTTTACCTAAAATTAATCACAGACACGGAGCTTTATCCACATTTACATTATATTATTTTCCTAAACGCGTTTTTTTATAATTTGTTGTAACAAATTAAAGAGTTCATGTTTCAAATTTAACCTATATTGAGAGGCATCCAATCATCTATATAATATACTTACTGTAGATTATAGAACCTCTTTAGGCTATTATAAACATGGAATAACTGATAAAACTATTACATTTATCAATGTTCTTATAACAGTAAATAAAGAAAACTAAAATTATGATTCTCGATTTCAGTACCATTTCAATAATGTATTTTATATCAGCTATTAAGATAAATTAACAATGAATCTACTCTGTATATTGGATTATGGTTGAAAATAACATTTTTTTGTTTTGCAGAAGAAAGAAATTTCAAAGGGGTTCATCTTAGAACCCTATCCTCGCGTACGCCACTTGTAGTCTAATATTATTAAGCGATAATTATATCATAGCCAGTATAATTATACAGGGTGTAACTTATGTCATTGTACGCGGGGTTTTTTGACGATTACGGAACGATGATATGGAATTTCGTTAAAACGAAAAAAGACGTGTTTCTTTATTTTTAACAAGCAATTTTTTTATAACAATTTCAAAATTTTTAAACACACAGGTGTACCAATAGCAAAATCAACTTTTTTTTTTCAAATGGTAACCACTATAATTTTTAATGGGTTCTGGTAAAGCTTTTTATTCTGAACATTTTGGTAGTCGAATCGTCAATTTTGGTTCGCTAGTTTATTAACTATGGTCCTCCAAAGATTAGTAAAATATGCATTTATACTTTTAATTAAAATAATGGGTATAGGTTTAATTTACAAGCGCTAAACAATTTTTTCTTATAACTACCATTTGATACACTACAATAGTTGAATCGGTAATCTAATGACACCCTCAAAAAAGTAAAAAATAAAAAATAACAAACACAATTGTTTGTAAACATACTATTCATTATTTTTATTTTAACATACGATCATAAAAATCAATATTATTATTTTAAAAATGATTTTTAAAATGATATTATATGTTTTATTTGTAAAATATATTAATGAAAAATACATTTATGATTTGATTATAGTACCCCTACAAAAGTTTTCATTTTGGAGACGTGAAACATTATCACTGGCGGCAATCTTATCAGAACTACAGGTTACCTAAATAAATACATTTATTTTATTAATGGATGCTTAAAATATAATTTATGTTTTTTCTATCTTAAATGACGTGTCAACCGTCTTTAAAAAAGAAAAAGGTACTTAATATTATGCCTATTGCTGTTTAGTAATATTTAATCTCCACATGCAATTAAATAAAAGAGTGTTACTAAAACTGCGAATTTCAATCTTAAACAATGGGTATACGGATTATCATTATATATTCATATTAAATCACAACGGATTAAAATGTATTGTTGTAGAAACGTTAAGTTAATTATATAATGTGCGTAATGGGTATACAGATTGGCGACACGTATTTCTGTGTTCCTCCCAAAGCTTCAGCTTCAGCTGTCCTAGGACAGAAATATGGTGAACATGGCCAAATAAGCATACTGAGAAACGGGAATTTCCTGAGCAGCTTACTCCGTTTTGGGCAATGGGGCACTTTTTCATATTTTTACTGAATAATATGTAACTTAACTTTGATGGTAGAATGCATGGATATAAGGAGTATGAATCATAGTACCAACGAAACCTACATGGATACATTAGCATATGATCGAAATAATTTATTGATATTATACAATAGGAGTAAGAAAAGCCAAATATCATGTATTATCTAATATTAAGAACTACCACATTACAGACTACGAGAAGATATTGTAGGAGATATTTTTCTAAAAAAAGTCTGATAGATCTATTAATTTATACGTAGCTCAATATTATACTTTAACAGAAATAGAAGATGACTTATCGGCCATCAGAGGTTGCGCTAACACCCACAATAAAGGATTACCGGCGGGTAGTGCTTACTGCAGCTGTTAAGGATATCGTGATATCTTATAGAATAAGATCTAAGAGTTTTAAAAACATCTGCTCCTGGATTAAATATTTATTTTAAAATTTCAAATAGATTAATGATTTTATTATTAACTGCTTGTATTATATTAAGCATAATAATATTAATCTCTACTTTATGTTTAAACTGTAATACAACAAATACTGGCTTTAAAATATTATGATGATGTTAATAAATTCTAATTGATCACAAACAGAAAAGCATAGTAACCAAATAATCGTATGAAAAACTATTACATTTAAAATAAAATATTTACTAATAGAAGCGACTAATAGATAATCGGACAGATGGAGAAGAACTCTTACCCTTGCGATGTCTGTGACAAGTCATTCAGCCAAAGTACCAATTTAACGAGACATCGACGCACACATACTGGAGAAAAACCGTACGCATGCGATGTATGTGACAAGTCGTTCGCTGCAAGTGGTGATTTAACGAAACATCAACGTACACACACTGGTGACAAACCCTACACATGCGATGTATGTGACAAATCCTTCAGCCAAAATACCAATTTAACGAGACATCGACGCACACATACTGGAGAAAAACCGTACGCATGCGATGTATGTGACAAGTCGTTCGCTGTAAGTTGTGATTTAACGAGACATCAACGTACCCATACTGGTGGCAAACCGTACGCATGCGATGTATGTGACAAATCCTTCAGCCAAAATACCAGTTTAACGATACACAAACGAACACACACTGGCGAAAGACCGTACGCATGCGATGTATGTGACAAGTCGTTCGTTGAAAGAGGCTCGTTAACGACACATCAACGCACACACACTGGCGAAAAACCGTACGCCTGCGATGTATGTGACAAATCCTTCAGTCAAAGTACCAATTTAACGAGACATCAACGTACCCACACTGGTGACAAACCCTACGCATGCGATGTATGTGACAAATCCTTCAGCCAAAGTACCAATTTAACGAAACATCGACGAACACACACTGGCGAAAGACCGTACGCATGCGATGTATGTGACAAGTCGTTCGTTGAAAGAGGCTCGTTAACGACACATCAACGCACACACACTGGCGAAAAACCGTACGCATGCGATGTATGTGACAAATCCTTCAGTCAAAGTACCAATTTAACGAGACATCAACGTACCCACACTGGTGACAAACCCTACGCATGCGATGTATGTGACAAATCCTTCAGCCAAAATACCAGTTTAACGATACACAAACGAACACACACTGGCGAAAGACCGTACGCATGCGATGTATATGACAAGTCGTTCATTGAAAGAGGCTCGTTAACGAAACATCAACGTACACACACTGGCGAAAGACCGTACGCATGCGGTGTATGTGACAAGTCGTTCGCTGCAAGTGGTGATTTAACGAAACATCAACGTACACACACTGGCGAAAGACCGTACGCACGCGGTGTATGTGACAAGACATTCTCTGTAAGTGGCAATTTGGTGGCACACAAGCGGAAGCACATGGAACACTGATTGGATTTATCAATAGTCTATAATCCAAGGTTTATATGAAAATTGGATAAATAATGTTGACATAATATTACTATTGTACCCATGGTACATAAAATATACATTTTTTTATTATATGACCATATAATTTGATTAAATCATAACTAATAAATATCCACTTTTTTATAAACTTAACTAAAACGTAACACATACTGTTATTTACAAGTTAAAATGTGAACATACTCAGTGTTACAAACTAAATTAATTATAGTTTTTCAGTTTGTAATAATTTTTTTAATAATATTTTTTTAATCACGACCAAATATATTGTGTTTTGAAATAAATTAATTTAGCTTTATTTCAATAAAAATTTACAAAAACTGTAGGTACCTATATTAATCGATTAACTATATTATTACTCTACTGTCCTTCTCCCATTGTTATATTAACTTTTAAAACAATAATCGTAATGTGGATTAATCCATGAAATGATATTTAACCTATATAAGAAAACTCATGAGGTACTTTGTATTAAATTGTCAAGCTTTTTTACTGTCAAACAATAATTTTATAATAAAAAAAAAAACCAATAACAGTCAACAATATTTAAAATGGCTTTAATAACACAAATGACCCAAACTATTTCGGAAGTTATATAATGTATATTAAATGATCATGTAAATATTTGGTGACTACTGCAAATCTCTACAGTTATTAGTTTTGTAATCTGGAGATCTAAACAATTTAAATTTTGTAAAATTCTAGCCGAGTGTAAAAATTACAGCTTTTCAATAATTTGTTTTTTCCCGATTATAATATGGAACAGAATTGAACATTTTATCTTTAAACTCTCCTAAAGTACCAAAAAATCAGAAATCGCTCTCAAAGTTGAATATGAAAGCATTTGTCTACTATAATGCGTGTGATAATACACAGAAAAAAAACAGTTCACATAATTTTTAAATCAATACATTCAGAATCTAAAAATGGTTTTTGAAATTTAATTTCGTCTGAATAAAAAAAAAACCACTTTTAATGTAATTTATGGTGCAAAAAAAAAATAGCTCCCTCAGAGTTTGTCCCCGTGCTCTGATTCGCCACTGGTACGTTAGAGGTAACGTACCAGTGGATATAATATTATATAATATTATACCATGTACGGGCATGACATTTTAAACCGATCATTATTATACCTATAGAATACGTATATATTTATTGTTTATTATTTTATATTTTATTTCGATTCATATGTCTCCTCAAGCATTTTATGGTGGAGGTCTTGTGTGATTTTTCAATAAAGTTACTTACGAATACAGACACAATTATCTTTTGATATTATTGTAATGCCGACTGGATTACATAAACGGGTGTGGCGTTAGTGTTCAATACATGTAGGTAGGTATTTAACTCTCGTTAAACATTGTTTTATCTTAGGTAATAAAATGTTTACATGGCTATTGACTGTTATTGTGTCTTAATCGTGATCGACGCAATTCTAATGATGAAGAAAATACCCATAAATATAATAAATCATATTATAGATATCTGGACTCTTGTATAATAAGAATAATATTATTGTTTTTAAGTGTCATACTGTTTTATTGAGGTTTTGTTTGAATGGTAATATTATTTGAAACGGTCACACAGTATTGTCGTGTTGACGCGTCAAATTGATAATACGATTATTCAGTATCACTTTCTCTTTATCTTATTTTTCTTAGATTATTACATGTACAATTCATGGACAGCGGGGTCTTACCCGTGAATAATGCAACCTATGCCGGTGATTAACGTGGTTAGAGTACCCGAGAGCCTAACCTATTGTTACAACATCGGGAATGTATTATTGATCTGGATTAACAATGTCGGGACGAGATCACAGTATTGCCAGTATTTCCTCGTGCCCTCTCAAGCAATTGGCGTCGTCGATAGAATACGAGTGGTCCTCGAGCGAACACTTAAGCAGGCACGTTGGGTGGGTCACGTTCTGTGGTGGCTCTGAAAAGAGCCGTTTCTCATTTCCATGCCACTGGTGGCAATACCGGTCGTCGATATGGATTTATACGCCACTAGTGGAAATTCCGGCCAGATACGGACGTCGGCAGTCGACGATACGGATTTATATGTCACTGATGGCTACCAGAATGGTTGAGTTCCAGGATAAGTCTTCAGCCGAAATCTTGTTTTCTGCGGTACTCGCCTCGTGGTGGCTCCAAGACTCTAAGTTTTCTGTTGATGTGTGTGTGTTGTTAGAGTTGAAGATGGAGTGCTTGCTTTTATTAAATGAACCTTTATTTATACTAAATGGATCTATCTGTACGCGTGCTGCGATTGGTGCATTACACCCGTGTAAATGTGTAATGCACGGGAACATCACATATTATTATACTTCAATGTGTTTCATGTGTTAAATGTTATTTTCGCTCGTCGATCAACGTTTCTCTGTGTTATGGTATTAATGGATTTTCCGGTTTACTGTACTCCGTTAAATATTTTAAAGTAAATAACTGTATTGCATTTTATTTGGCTACTCATAATATGTGCATAATAATATATAATACTGTTTCTAAACATGCAAATTCAACAGTTGTATTATAATTTTTTTATAAATAGTAATTTTTTGAAGAAAACCAAAATGTTTTTTTAATACTCAAATGACTTTTTTGTTGTCTACTTTATATTCTTAACAATATTTTTGACAACTAAACAATATAAATGGAAATTTTATAAGAAAAATGTATAGAAGCTTTTTAAACTTTTATCCTACTATATACATTCCAAGCGTTCAATTTTAATATTTTTATGTACGATTGTATTTAAGCATACAAATTATATTTTATATTTTATAGCACAGTTGTAGTCTGTATGAAGTTTTTATCAACTCGAATCGTTATGCAGTTTATTACAAAATTATAATAAAAAGTATGAAAACTGCATAGGAATAAAACATATTGTATATTTTTAATAAATTCTATCACGGAAAATGTCTACCTATAGTTAAAAAACATTTTGTTGATTGTTTTGAATTATGGTGACAGTATCATATGAAAAATGAGATAGTGTCATATTTTATTGATCACTACAACATGGTTCCCCTTTATGGACACTATTGTTTCCCAACGGTTGTAAAACAGTTTTTATAGCAAATTTCATTCCGCTGAAATTTGTAAAGTAAAAATACGTAACAAATAAAAAATAAGCAATAGCACTATATTGTATTTATGTGAATGTTGTCAATACAAATCTGGTTCGTGGTTATGTTTTTTAGATTCTGAGCGGAGCGATGAATGTATTGGTTTTACAATGATGTATGTTTTTATATTTATTTTTTTTGTGTCTGTGTACACGATAAGTAGTCGAAATAATGCTTCGATTTTCGACTTCAGTATCTTGTTCGATTGGAAAGTGAATATCGTTGGTGCATTGGGGAGGTCAAAATTTAAATTTCCCAGTAGTTTTCAAGAGCGCCGGGAAAAACAACATAAAAATTAAGGAAAAACGGGAATTTTTACGCAAAATCGGTTTTCCAAAAAATCGATTTTGGTTTTTGGTGTAACTATAAAACAAATAACCGTAGATACATGAAATTTTCAGTGGTTGTTTATATTTGCATTTTCTATACACGATAACATTTTCAAAATATTTTGATTTATTTTGAAATGTTTAGGGACATTTTTATTTTTCATTTTTTTTTAGTTTATTTTCTAGAAATATCGATAAAATTTTATTTGTTGGTTAAAAAAACTTGAAAATTTAATAGAAGGCTCCTACTAAATTGTTTCAAAGGCAGATGAAAAATATTAAAAATGGTTAGTCACAATTTTTTTTTATAAGCATTTAAAGTTCAAAAATTGACAAAATATGAAAAAATCACGAAAATTAGCAAATTATTTTGAGTTAAGAATTCGTAAAAATTTTTCTTTTTAAATCTAAGATTTGAAAATGAAACACAAGATTCCTTATAAGATTATCTACCTTTATCAATAAAAAAATCTCTACCGGACAGTCAAATTAAATTTTTATGAGCGTTTGAAATTCAAATTTTTACAACATTGGATATTCACTCGATTTCTCATATAGCGATTTCCTTATTTTGTTGTAATTCAAAAACGAAAAACTATAGATACATGAAAATTTCACTGAATGTTTAAATTAGCATTTTCTATACACCATACAATTTTGAAAATATTTTGACTCTTTTTGAGCTGTTTATGGACATTTACAGCTTTCAATTTTTTTTAGTTTTTTTTCCTATAAATATCAATAAAGTTTTATCTGTTGGGCCAAAAAGTGTAAAAATTTAATACAAGGCTCCTGATATATTGTTACAATATCAGTTGAAAAATATTAAAAATACATAAGCACAATTTTTTTTTATAAACATTTAAACATCGAATTTTGACAGAATTTTTCAAAATCTCGAAATTTATTAATCATCGTAATTAATAAGTTATAAAATGTTCAGTTTTTATAGCTAAGGATTGAAAATTTAAAACAAGATTCCACGTAAGTAGTTAATTATCTTACCGAAAAATCTAAAAAATATACAATCACAGTTTATTTTTATAGTCATTTTATGTTCAAATTTGGACGAAATTTCATATTAAAAAACCTAGTTATTTTGTTGTGATTATATAATATTATTCGTGGGTACGGGGTACCTACTTGAAACTTTTAAGTGTATTATTATATATCGATGATAGTATCAGGGTTTGTTATTGATGTTGATGTATAACGTGTTATAAGTACCTAATGGATATTGTGATAATGTGATATGATTAAAATGGAATTTATTATAGGTCAATTTTATTTTTAATACCATAAATTTGTATATAATTTATCTTAAACCTAGACCGACATACCGTCTTCGCTCAGAATCGTTTTTCTTATACAATGATATTATATCATTGAATTCAAATTTAATAGCATCTATTATACAGTGACCCACTTGTAACCTACTGTACAGCAGAGCGACATCCACTTACCCACCTTTTTTAAAAAATGTTTTTGTATTGGATATTTATTGATATACTTCAATCTCTTTTTTACTAATTGAAAGTATATTTTGTGAACAATGAATAATAAATGTAACAAAAAATTTCAAAAGTTCTTATTTTTAACGATAAATAATTGTACCAATATTGTTCAAAAATACCAGAAGTACAGAAGTACCAGAAGTAGATACTCACTGCCAGCTGTATAAATGTGCATTCAACTTTTCAATATGGGAGTACGAATTATATGTGTAATGAACTCAAAGCTGAATCAACTAATCAATGTAAAATAAACAAGATTACAATGGTTGAATTAAAAGGAATTATTTCTAAATGATAAATTATTACGAACAGTACTTAATATTGCATCGTAAAGTTATTTTACTAATCTATGAATCTTACTTCCATTAAGTAAAATGTAGATAGGGATAGGACATGTTTGAAGTATAGTAATATTATAGCCTGCACTCTGCACTTGGGCATTTGTAATGCCACTAATATAGAAATAATATTAAATAAAACAAAATGGCAGTATTGTAAAATATCGTTATTACATGAAGTACATAACAACTACGTTTTAATTTTGTCCATGAAAATAGTAACAAATTCAGTACGTACTTGAATAATGTATATCGATGTTGATAATAATGCAAATAATAATATTAATTCAGGGCTATGTAACAAAACTATTTGTTCTTAATTGGTACTAACATACAAAAAATATATTTGAATCCACATTTGGTTACGAAAAATAACTTGAAAAAATTAGGTTTTTCTAAAAATGACGGGTTAATAACTAAACATTATCTGCTCAAGAAATAGTTTTTGGAAAAATATATTTTCCCCAGAAAAATAGAAAAAACTATTAAAACTATTTATTGATATTATAATATGAATACTTTCACTTTAAGTCTGTAGTAGTTAGTCTGTAGTTGATGGAGTGATGCCTGCAACTGGAGGATTTGATACTTTCAGATTATAATGATTAAATATTAGAATTTACTATTTAGAGCCTGCTATTAACAGTCTCAGAATCAGACATACAAGCCTCACACAGACACACACTAATACATAATGAAGAAAGACAACCCTATCACTGTCAAACATATTCTGACTGAATGCAGGGTATGATATGGAGAGAAGAAAACTACAAGTCTACAAATATCCAACCTCCTTCTGGAAACATTAAGCCCTGAACCAACCAACCAATATCATCGGTCTCACACAATTTCTATCGGTAACACATCACATCAACCTACTGCAACGAGCATTCACAAACCTTCAACAATCTATCACAACCATTATAAGCCTCTAAATTAACCAAATCAACATCCATATTCTATATCTATATATTTTTTTACTACTTGACGTATACATATATTATACGCACATTCACACACACACACATACACACACACATTCACATTATTGGAAAATCAATACTTTCATCACTCCGCTTGAAATTTAAAATGTTATGGAAAATGGGAAGTTTTTGAAAAAATTGATTTTCTTATTTTGTTGTAATTACGAAAAAATATAACCGTAAATACTTGAAGGTTTCGCCGAATATTGAGGTTTTTTTCATGTATGGACCCTTATTAAAACTTTCGGGTAGTCCAAAAATAGCCAACCCCATGACATGAAATTGAAAAAAACTTGACCCTTCAGTCAACGATCCAACGCACAGCCCTACAAGCATTAAATAATATCATATTGTATGATATGTTATTATTATTATCATTATGACGTGTATCAAAACTGTCGGCGGACGTGATGAACGGACTGGCGTTCACGGTACGGTATTTTAACGACCACAAAGACTTGGGACTCGAGCTCGAGCGAGCCATAGGCGCAAATTGGGAGGGGGGGGCTTGAGGGGGCTTAGCCCCCCCCAAACTTAGCCGTAGCCCCCCCAAAAATCTACAAGTTTATAATGCTATAATATTATAAATGTGTACAGTTTTTTTTTTTTTATGTTTAAATTATTTTTTTTTCTATTGATCTTTATATATAACTCGGCAGCAAAGGCCATTAGTTAATCTCTTACATATTTAAATAATATTATATATTATTTATGTTATTTATAAAATAAAAAATTATCACCGATCTTGTAGAAATGAATGTATAATATTATTTTTATCCTATATTATTTTAAATTATTATTACATTGTGTTATTATTGTTATCACGTCATGATCGCGATTGTATATTATACTAAGGGCCGTTCTTACGACGTCCGGTTAAAGTTAACCGACACTTAACCGGAAGAATTCTGCCGGTAATAAAATCTTTTATCAGTCGGTTAGCGTTAACCGACACTTTATCGGACATTGTAAGAACGGCCCTAAATGTATATTTAGGTACCTACCTACTTCATAATAAATAATTATATAAGATACTCTTTACTAAACCCACGATGCTAGTAACAGGCGATAAGCCCGCATAATATTTGACATGACGTGTTTATATATATATAGTTTATTCTATATTATATTAAATGTTTATTTTTATTGTTTTAAATTCGGCAAACTGGGTCTTTCCCTGCGACCATTTAGTGCGCCTATCTGAATTCTGAATGCATTTATATTTTGGTTACATATTATGGTTAGGTACGTAATTGAGTATGCTAAGACCAATAAAAGGTTACAATTATAATTTGTTGTTTGTTTATATTGATTGATATATAGGTATATTGAAATTAATTAATAAATGTATTACCTACTATGTTGTTAAAATCATGTTATTATAAGTCACACCCCCACTTGAAAATTGAGGTAGGTCGACCGTAATAATGAAGAAAAAAAATTTAATTGGATTATGAAGTAATATTATAAGGTAAGATAATATGAATGGTGATGGTGGGGGGTGTGGGGGGCATAGCCCCCCACGGGTCTGCTTGCCCTTAATATATTCAGCCCCCCCAAGTCAAAAGTTGAAATTGCGCCTATGGAGCGAGCCTTTTAATCATTTACCATCCGTAAATAGTATACGGGGTGAACTGTGTAAATGGATATCAACGCAGCGGACCACCCTGTATCGTACAGGTACAATGATGTTATACTCTCATATATTATTTATAGTCATGACCGGAGACGCCACTGGGCTCTGTACCATCAATATAAAATATTATTTTATATTTATAAACGCGTTTGAGGCGGTATTCTACTACCACTGAATCAGAGGTGTAAACCGTGTAATAAACAAGTTGCCGTAGTATAATACCGACCAATTGAAATTTTCAACTACTTCATCGTGTGGTTAAACGACTAGAATATAGCTAAATCGTTTTACCTAAACAATATCATATAATTTGGCGATTAAAAAACATTGACCTTACGACACCTACGTGTACGGATCACGATGTTTAGTGGAATACCGCCTTTATAGTAGGTAATTAGTAGGTAACCAAGATCATACTCGTTCAGAACTAGACGGTCCGGACGAGAATAAGATGACGTTTTACGACAACTTCCCTTTACTATAGTATATTATAATATGACTAAAATAAATTAATTTAATATAAAATTAAAATAATTTCTCGGAATACAACATTATAATAACATAAAATAATAATTATAATACAGCACGTTTACAACAGATGCACGTTTGAACAACATGCGGACCCCTATATAGGACATTATATATATTATTAAAAATATCACCGACGGCCATCGACGCAATAATCGTATATTATAAATTATAATTCACCTGCAGTCGGTACTGATATAGCTTTTAAATTGACTCATCATCGTCAAACCTGTTACGCTTCGATCGTAAAATATATTGCCGGTACCTATACAGCACATTTACCTAATATACATATTATTAAAAAAAAACACAAACACACAAATCCTACACGAGAGTTTAATCACACGGGCCGTGTAATAATAATAATGATCTTCGGGGGTATAATATAATCTCGTATAATAAAACGTGAACATTTAAAGTTTCACGCTGCGTGTCGACACAACGATGATAATATAGGAATAATAATAATGTTATAATATAGTCTATTCGAGGTCCATTAGCCAAAGAATCGACTAAATTGTATTCATATATCGCTTCTTAGTTTTCCGTTTTCTTCACAATATTATAAAACGCACGTATTATATTATACGGACGATATTATTTACGACTGTCATTCAAATCGGTTTTTCGATATCCTTCTCTGCGACCGTGACGGATCTTCAAAAACTTGTGTGCGCACTGCGGGCGGTACCTGACTTTTATTCATAAATCGAGGTGTTTATTTTCGTTCACAACTCTATAGAAACGTGAATAAATCGAGCGTGGAAGACAGTGACGGGAAAAAATAAACTCCGATGTAGTATAATTTAGTATGATTGTAGGTCACATTTACATTATACGAAGTAATATCATATTATGATGGTATGACGTAGAATACGCTTGAACCAGCTTTAACATACAGAGTGATTCGCCAAGCACGATCATCCCTATTTTTTGACGATGAATCTATTCGAATCCTTACTTTATGCAATTTAAAATACACGTCCTCAAGGCCATATATGTTTTTTAATCTTAAAGATTAAAGAAGAGGCTTAACTTCACGTAACCCCTTCGAGCAGACCCTTGCGTGTGCGTTAAGAATTTAATTGCGATAGGCGTACAATATTAATCATTTACGATTTACACGCTTTCGTGTTTTCGAGTCGTTAGCGCGTGTATAAAAACCAATAAATACAATATTATGTTGTGAAAAAAAAACTCGACACATCTCTCTGGTATGAACCACCACGTCTAGCCGTAGGGTGTACAAGCATGGGTGGGTGTGTGTGTGTGAGTGTGTCATATCGATCGGCTGTTGCGTTACCCGGCCACAACAATATAATTGTATCGATTTTAAATACTTGATTTCCAATTGTATTAAAATATTTATTCAAATGCTGTTTGGGATTTTATTTTATAGTTAATTATCACTTAGGATTAAACTTCTTTGTAAGCGTATATAGATACTGAAATACAAAAAAAACAGTTATATATGTAGCTATAATTTATCTTTAACTGTATTCTGTGCATATAATCAATATATATATTATATATAGGTACCTGTGTTGTTTGATACGCCATAATAAAGTTATTGTGAATCAGAAATTTTAACAAAAACCCAGCATCAATCACCATAAAATTGATGCTGGGTTTCACTTAGAATCTAACATTTATAGTGTATACCTAAGTATATATTATATATTCATATAATCTTAATGTTTTTGGAACTTTGACTGATTTCTGGATGACCAAATAACGAATACGGAATTATAATTATAGGGCACAAACATCGTACAAAGGAAAAGCCAAATGTTAAAATAATGCATTTATCATTGTGGTAATATTTTGTACTATTTTAATGTGCATGAATTTATTTTTTATGTTTTTCTTTGCTTTTTATTTGGCCTGTGTCCATCATCACCGTTCAACACATTATAAACATTATTAGGTATAAACAATATTTTACTGTTTAATCATTATTTTTACGACTCGTAAGAACTTGTAATAGAATTTGCATAATTAAATAATACCCACTATGTTCGTTTGCCGCCGATGTGTGGTTTTGAAATGAGACCGTATAGCCTTCGCAATCGACACCAGCCGTCGGTCGTTACCTGCATACCCCGAAGCTCTTTGAGGGGTGAAATTCGACTCTGGAAAATAATCTTTTTTGCTCTAGAAAAATAATTAGTACGTATATTAAAATATTTATAATGATAAAAACATATGATTAAATAAGAGGGAAATTAAATCAGACTAATGGCAGTTATAACATTTGATTCATGTATAGAATGATAATGCTAGTTGATTGCAATGCTAACCTGCACCGTCTGACCTATGAACATAATTATATACATGTCTATGGCCGTGCTAATTAAACATAAAGTTATCGGTTATCAACTACCAAGTATTTGCAAAATGCATCATTTTTGTATTTGTCATAATACCTATTTGTTGCAATATTTCAGTTTATTATTTTTTAAATAAGAATATCGGATTTCATAGTCAATCAATCGATCTGTCAATACGGAAAAGTTGGAACCTATAGTAAAGTAATTATTTTAAGTCCCGAAGACATCAATGATGTTTTCAAAAACACTACCCAACGCGGAATGCTAGAATGGTCTCATGATAAGTTATAATTTTTATTTATATGACAAGGTTTTTTTTTTGTTTTTTCTAGTTGTATGATTATATTTAATTTTTTTAATTAAACAGTCAGATATTTCAATGTTTACGTATTGTGTATATATTTTATCAGAAATTTAAAAGTTTAAAATAAATTTTAGGGTGCCTTCTGCATAAACTGAAAAAGAGGCCTGCGCACGCCTATGGTTCGTTTGTATTCGAAGCCGCCGATGAGCGGTTTGTACTTGAAATGAGTCCGTATAGCCTTCGCAATCGACACCAGCCGTCGGTCCTTATTATCTCTTTTTATCTCTTATGTTTAATCGCTTTCTGGGCACCATTCGTTTAGTTTACTTCCTATATAGCCTAAACACATGTTTGTAAGCGAATTTCGGTTTTGTGTACTTAAGAAATCGTGTTCACAAAGTATCGGTTGGTCTGCGTTTTTGACTTGTATTTAATACTGATATATACGGTTTTTGATTCAAAAAATATTGCATATAATTATTGTAGAAATATTGTTTTGTCCTTTATTCATGATATATTTAAGCTCTTGTCAACTAATTATTTTTACGACTCATAATAACGTGTAATAGAATTTGCATAATTAAATATGAAATATATAGATAATGGCGAAAATATCAAAATATAAGGGCATAGGCGTAGGTCTTCGTAATTCGTGTTAGAGATTTTTTATTTGTGTTATCGTATTTATAATTAGTTAATAATTTTATAGTATCATACCATAGTCTTACGACTACTATATAAAATTAAAGTGATATTTTCAAATAGCAACGCAATCGAAAATTATGAATTAATAATAACTATATAATATACATAAAATGTATAATATTTGAAATTGGATATCACAAATCCTTATAATTGCATTGTGATTTGGGGTTATAGTGTTATATTAAAGAAATCTGAAATACTATATTATTATTTAACACAAAAGGTTAGACACAATTAACTCTGCTAAAGAACATTGGACTGAACGATAGCATATAATAATAGTATGAGCACCCCGGACACCTAATTGTTGACCACTAACACCTAGGACAGGTCTTAAATATACAAGGACTAGCTGGGTGTGTAGTGGTGTAATAGCTCGAAGTGGTCGGGATTGCCAGGCAAATACTGTCGAGCTACGTAATTCGTGTAGTGTATTTATGTGTATTGTTTGTGTGTTATATGTGTATATATGTGGGTGTGTGTACAATAATTAAACTAAGATTAAAAATGGTAACACGATTGCTGGTAAATAACTAGTTGCTGTATAATACAAAATCTAAATAATAATGGCACAGCAACACAGTAGGTATAAAAATATAGTATCAATAATAAATCAAAGCCCTTATGGCTATAACAGTATATAATATTGTGGCCCTTCTGGCTCAACAGAAAAAAGGTATGTATAAATGCCGGCCCTTATTTCGGTAATGGTTAATACTTAATCATCTATTTTTCATACCTGTTTCAATCAGAAATAGATACTTGGCATAATATTAGATTCAACGACTCTTTTTTTTCATGGTCTAATGATAAACTTCAAGGGACATCAACTATCTCTGTGGAAAATGAAGTAACTCAATATCTGAGAAGCCCTACAAAAAATCTGACATCACTTAGAGAATATCCTAATATAAAAAAAGTTTTTATTTGTCATAATACTCCATTTCCTAGCAGTGCTCCTATTGAACGAGTATTTAGTATTAGCAATGCCATACTAACAAAACGTCGAGGAAAGATGGACGATAACACATTTGAAAAAACAATTTTTTAAAATACAATTCAAATATGTAATTAATTTAAAATATACAATATACGCTGTATTACTGTCTACTATTAGAATATTTGTGTGTTTCATTATTATAATTAAGCCCGCAGGCCTTGAAGTCTCGTACTGGCCCGTCTTCCCGGCTGGAAACCCGCCGGTCTCGTGTTTCACTCCGGTGCTCGACGGACCGGCGCTGCGGTCCGTCGGCCTGGAGTCTCGTTCAGGTCATCGCCTCCTTGGTTGTCCTCGTTCCAACGCCTGTCGAGCTCTTTCTTCTTCCTCCTTGAGGCTCATTAAGGATCTCGACCATCTTGTAGAAAAGGCGGAGCCTTTCGCCAGCCTCGGCCAGGAGGATGGCTCTATCCTCGGGGTCCGCGGGGAGGACGTCGAAGTCCGGTCCGCACAGTATTTCGGGGAGATCGGCGGCGGTTGGCTGGTCGCCGAGCCGAGAGTCTAGTTCCGCGCGGTATCCGGTCCAATATTCGCACGCAAACATTGTGTACTCTGCTGTGTCGGAGTTCCCAGCATAGTGGTTGCACGCGGCGCTGGGGGCCCTGTCCATCCTCGCCAGGTACTGCTGAGAGCATCCGTGGTTCGTCAGCGCCTGTGTCATGTGGTACATAATGTATCCACCCCTCCATCATTATTCTACGCGTTAAGTTTGTTTAATTCATAGTTGGTTACATTTTTCTATAAAAAGATGTACGAATGTAAGATGCAAGTGTAGCAAATAGTTGAATGTTTAATTTTATTAAAGTAGGTACCTACCTATATAGTCAAACGTAACACTACATGAACAATTCACTATTTTAATATTCAATAAGTACCTACTCGAAAAACACTAAATAAAAAATTATCGCGATTCACAAAAAACTTTCGGCAAACTACCGACCGCAACTGTATGAATAATAAATTAAATATAATATCATATATTCATAATATATCACGGACGATAATTCACACTTTAAGTATCATTAGTCGAAGTCGAAAGAAGTTTTTCTACTTATACTAGTATATTATCCGACCAACGACGATAATTTTTATTTGAAAATATAGGACAGCATATCATTATACACTATACAGTGCAATAGCGATTTTGTTCAGGTTAGTATTAATAACAACTAGCAAAAAACAAGTTACAATATTAAAAATTGTTTTTTTTATTATTATTTTAGAATGAATGATTAAGAAAACCGAAGCATAAAAAGAAGCACAACTAAACAAGTAAACAACGTACAATAAATTACTAAAAAAAACAAAAATATAAATGGTACCTATGTATATTTAATATTTTTCAACTGATATAAGAAAACCTGTATAAGAAAAACGATTCTGAGCGGAGACTGTATGTCAGTCTAGGTATAAGACATATTAATAATATATACTTATCTAAAAAAATTACCTAAAATAGGTACCTATAATAAATTCCAAATTAATTATATCACAATAACCATTATAGGTACTTATATAATGCGTTATACGTCAACATCAAACCCTGAAATTATCATAGTCCATACTCCATAGATATATAATAGTGTACTTTAGAAGTTTCAAGTACCCACGAATAATATTACACAATCACAACAAAATAACTAAAATAGTTATTCCAGGTTCTTTTTTATGTAAATATGTCCAAAGTTGAACTTAAAATGACTATAAAAATAAACTGTGCTTACGTAGTTTTTTAGATTTTTTGGTAACAGAATTAACTACTTACGTGGAATCTTGTTTAAAATTTTCAATCCTTAGATATAGAAGTTGAACATTTTATACATTTTTAATAACAAAATAATTATTCAATTTTAAATTTGATAAATTTTGTGAAAATTCGATCTTTAAATGCTTATAAAAAAAAATTGTGATATTGTGATATATTTTCATATCAAAATATCAGTATTTTTAATATTTTTCAACTGATATTGTAACAATATATCAGGAGCCTTTAATTAAATTTTTACACTTTTTGGCCCAACAGATAAAACTTTATTGATATTTATAGAATATAAAACTAAAAAAATTGGAAACTGAAAATGTCCGTAAACAGCTCAAAAAGAGTCAAAATATTTTAAAAATTATATGGTGTATAGAAAATGCTAATAAAAATATACAGTGAAGTTTGCATGTATCTACAGTCATTCGTTTTTGAATTACAACAAAATACGGAAATCGCTACTTGAGAAATCCAATGTTGTAAAAATTTGAATTTCAATCGCTTATAAAAATTTAATTTGATTTTCTAATAGACATTTTTTTTTTGATAAAGGTAGATAATCTTATAAGGAATCTTGTATTACATTTTAAACCTTAGATTTAAAAAGAAACATTTTTACGAATTATTAACTCAAAATAATATGCTAATTTTCGTGATTTTTCCATATTTTGTCAATTTTTGAACTTTAAATGCCCTTTTAAAAAAACTGTTTCTAAGGATTTTTAATATTTTTCAAACGCCATTGTAACAATATATTTGGAGCCTTGTATTAAATTTTCAAGCTCTTTTAAACAACAAATAAAATTTTATTGATATTTTTAGAAAAAAAACTAAAAAAAAAGGTAAGTGGATGTCGCTCAGCTGTACAGTAGGTTACAAGTTGGTCATTGTTTAATGGATTGTATTAAACTTGAATTCAATGATATAATATCATTGTATAAGAAAAACGATTCTGAACGGAGACGGTTTGTCAGTCTGTATATTTTATATTGTCATTAATTATTTTATTTATTTAATTATTATTTTTAGATTCTGAGCGGAGCGATGAATGTATTGGTTTTACAATGATGTATGTTTTTTTTTATATTTTTATTTATATTTTTGTGTCTGTCATCACGTTTTAGGACAGTAAAAATGCTTGGATTTTCTTCATCAGTAGCTTTTCAGGTAGGAAAGTGAATCTAGTTGGTACTTTGGGGAGGTCAAAATTTAAATTTCCCAGTAGTTTTCAAGAGCGCCGGGAAAAAAAAAAGAAAAATTAAGGAAAAACGGGAATTTTTACGCAAATCAATTTTTCACAAAATTGAATTTGGTTTTTGGTGTAACTTTAAAACAAATGACCGTAGGCACATGCAATTTTCACTGGTTGTTTATATTTGCATATTCTATACACGATAACATTTTCAAAATATTTTGATTTATTTTGAACTGTTTAGGGACATTTTCATTTTCCATTTTTTTTTAGTTTTTTTTCTAAAAATATCAATAAAATTTTATTTGTTGGTTGCGAAAGCTTGAAAATTTAATAGAAGGCTCATAATATGTTGTGTCAAAGGCAGATGAAAAATATTAAAAATCCTTAGTCACAATTTTTTTTTATAAGCATTTAAAGTTCAAAAATTGACAAAATATGGAAAAATCACGAAAATTAGCAAATTATTTTGAGTTAAAAATTCGTAAAAATTTTTCTTTTTAAATCTAAGATTTGAAAATGAAACACAAGATTCCTTATAAGATTATCTACCTTTATCAATAAAAAAATCTCTACCGGACAGTCAAATTAAATTTTTATGAGCGTTTGAAATTCAAATTTTTACAACATTGGATATTCACTCGATTTCTCATGTGGCAATTTCCTTTTTTTGTTGTAATTAAAAAACGAATTACTGTAGATACATGAAAATTTCACTGAATGTTTATATTAGCATTTCCTATATACCATACAATTTTGAAAATATTTTGACTTTTTTTTAGCCGTTTACGGACATTTTCAGTTTTCAATTTTTTTAGTTTTTTTTTTTCTATAAATATCAATTAAGTTTTATCTGTTGGGCCAAAAAGTGTAAAAATTTAATACAAGGCTCCTGATATATTATTACAATATCAGTTGAAAAATATTAAAAATACATAGGCACAATTTTTTTTTATAAGCATTTTAACATCGAATTTTGACAGAATTTTTCAAAATCTCGAAAATTATTAATCATCGTAATTAATAAATTATAAAATGTTCAGTTTTTATAGCTAAGGATTGAAAATTTAAAACAAATGTTCTCATAAATAGTTCATACTGTAACCAAAAAATCTAAAAAATATATGAACACAGTTATTTTTTACAGACATTTTAAATTCAAATTTGGACTAAATTACATTAAAAAAAACCTAGAATAACTATTTTAGTTATTTTGTTGTGATTGAATAATATTATTCGTGGGTACTTGAAACTTCTAAAGTGTACTATTATATATCTATGATAGTATCACTTTTTTTTATGTATAACGCGTTATAAGTACCTAATGGATATTGTGATATGATTAATTTGGAATTTATTATAGGTACCTATTATAGGTCAAATTTTGGTTTAGTACCATAGATATGTATATAATAATATGTCGTATACCTAGACTGACATACCGTCTCCGCTCAGAATCGTTTTTCTTATACAATGATATTATATCGTTGAATTCAAATTTAATATAATCCATTATACAGTGACCCACTTGTAACCTACTGTACAGCATAGCGACACCCACTTACCCACCTTTTTTTATTCGTTGCTGCGGTGATAAACAAATTGTTAGAAATTAAAATCCCATTTTAAGCGGTTTTTCGTAATTTTTCAGTACTTTTTCCCGTGGCATTAAATAACTATTGAGAAAATCGAAAAATGACCTCTTTAAAGTACCATCTTGGTTCAATTTGCTAAAAGATAAGGTACTATATGTTGAAATCAAAGCACTCCTTCTGGTAGAAATTCTGTATACAGGATATAAAAAAAATAAAAAAAAAAATAAAAATAAACACCATTGTAAAACTACTAGCTTCCTTGCTCCGCTCAGAATCTAATATACAACGAAAAATAATGGAAATGAAACGCGGTGTTATGGATTCTGAAAACTATTTCCGTGAAGCATTTAAAATTCTATAGCCAAGCAAAAATTCTGGGTGCGCGCCTGGTACGGACAGTACGGTTTTTAATTATAAAAAATTACCATTATAATTTACAAAATGAATCTCCATTTGCCTAAGTCGTTCATTAACTAAATAGTAACTGAACTAGAATGTTATGAATATGTTATTCGATCAAACATTAAATCTATAGAAGAATGTAATTTGTGGGTTTCTGAATTTGGAAAATTAAATAATATTAAATGGAATGCTAGATCTTCTCGACCATGTGGGAAAAAAATGAATTGTTCGTAAGTATAATATTATAGGTACATTATACTAATCAGAGAATATATTACATTTATGTAAAAGTGGTAAATACTCACAAATGTTCATAAAATATAATTCTGAGATATAAGGTATTTTATAATTTACAATAAATTTTAATATTTTATATATTATTATAATATAAGTCAGTCATCTTGGAATTTAACACTAAATTTGTATGATTTAATAATAATAGTTATAATAATCTTATTAATTTGGTTGAGTTTAAATTATTAAGAAAATATAAATATAAATGTAATATATTCTTAGTAAGGCAATATTATGAGGTGATCTACTGATCTATCCACTACTATCCTGTTATTATGCCTGTCAAACTAAAATGTGTCAATATAAAAGTGCATACAATATATATTATATATTATATTTGCATTTTTTATTTAAATGTAATTACAATTTTTAATATTGGATTTTTTGATATTGTAATATTGGCATGAATTCAGTAAAATCTATATCTATTTTTCATTAACACTTATCAATGATTATTAGGTATTGTAATATGATATAATATTGTCTACAAGTAAATGAAGGATAAAAATTATATAGGCCAGTATTTCAGTAATAATATTGTACATTTAGGATAACCATATTAATATGATTATTACATTTTCGAAGTTAAAATAGATTATTCTTCATCATTGTTTCTAGAATAATAATTTTTTACAGTGAACAAAGTCAATAATAATTAGTCTAAATATCAGGTACCACTTTTAATTTAATTTATCAATTCTCAATAGCCTATTTTTTTTTTTAAATAAACTAATGGTATTCTCTTTTCTTATAAAATATTTAAATATATTGTATATTACAATATATGTAAAAAAAATAATCATGCTCAGCTTATATTTATTTAAAAACCATTTGCGTTAATAACTACCAATTTAAACAGTTTGGTACCCACATACAATTTGATTAGTAGGTAAGTTTGAAATTTTAATTTAATAATTTTAAGCTATAAATTTTAATCAATAACTTATTTGATATTATTATGTTTCTTGCACTTTTAGTTTTTAAAAAATATATGGATCATTAATTTAAAATAAGCATACCTGGGTATTTGATTTTAAATAAAAAAGATAATTTTTTTTAGTTTGAATATATTTATTGGTTACAAGTTTATACACCTAATGGATTAGGTAAAAGCATTTTGAAAATAGTTTTATTTAGTTTTATAATATCTTTATAACTTTATAAAGATTTTACAATTTCTGATAAAAAAAAATGAAAAATCTAAAAATACCTAATTAACATAAGTTTTTTGTACATACTATTTTGACAATACTTGTTAGATTCTGAGTGGAACGATGAATATATTGATTTTACAATGATGTGTGTTTTTATATTTTTTTTTTTATTTTTTTATTTTTGTGTCTGTGTACACGATAAGTAGTCGAAATAATTCCCAGTACTTTTCAAAAGCGCCAAGAAAAACAAAAGAAAAATTAAGGAGAAACGCGAATTTTTACGCAAAATCGATTTTTCAGAAAATTGAATTTGGTTTTTGGTGTAACTTTAGAACAAATGACCGTAGATACATGGAATTTTAACTGGTTGTTTATATTTGCATTTTCTATACACGAAAACACTTTCAAAATATTTTGATTTATTTTGAACTGTTTAGGGACATTTTCATTTTTCATTTTTTTTTAGTTTTTTTTCTAGAAATATCAATCAAATTAGCAAATTATTTTGAGTTAAGAATTCGTAAAAATTTTTCTTTTTAAATCTAAGATTTGAAAATGTAATACAAGATGACTCATAAGATTGTCTACCTTTATCAATAAAAAAAACCTCTACCGGAAAGTCAAATTAAATTTTTATGAGCGTTTGAAATTCAAATTTTTACAACATTGGATATTCACTCGATTTCTCATATAGCGATTTCCTTATTTTGTTGTAATTCAAAAACGAATAACTATAGATACATGAAAATTTCACTGAATGTTTAGATTAGCATTTCCTATACACCATACAATTTTGAAAATATTTTGACTCTTTTTGAGCTGTTTACGGACATTTTCAGTTTTCAATTTTTTTAGTTTTTTTTCCTATAAATATCAATAAAGTTTTATCTGTTGGACCAAAAAGTGTAAAAATTTAATACAAGGTTCCTGATATATTTTTACAGTAGCAATTGAAAAATATTAAAACTACACAGGCACAATTTTTTTTTATAAGCATTTAAACATCGAGTTTTGACAAAATTTATCAAAATCTCGAAAATGATCAATCATTGTAATTAATAAATTATAAAATGTTCAGTTTTTATAGCTAAAGATTGCAAATTTAAAACAAAGGTTCTCATAAATAATTCATACTGTAACCAAAAAATCTAAAAAATATATGAACACAGTTATTTTTTACAGACATTTTAAATTCAAATTTGGACGAAATTACATATTAAAATCAATATTAACGATCTTTGTTTTTGTTGTAATTTAAAAATATTATTCGAGGATATATGAAACTGAAAAATCAAAATATTATGGCCTATCCATACAATCTACCATAGTATAAGGAATAAGAATTATGCTCATGATAAGACTGTGCATATTTTAAGGAATTTATTCATAAATTCCATATAATTTAATACCATAGAAAAGTATATAATATGTCTTATACCTAGACTGACATACCGTCTCCGCTCAGAATCGTTTTTCTTATACAATGATATTATATCATTGCATTCAAATTTAATACCATCCATTATACAGTGACCCACTTGTAACCCTTACAGTACAGCAGAGCGACATCCACTTACCCACCTTTTTTTTATTGTGGTAGATAGGTAACTGATAAGTATTTTTTGATTATTTGTGTATGATCATAAATCTGTAAAATACTTTTTATTTATTTTTTTTTGAAGTGAAACTTCTTTACAGAGGGTACAAAAAAAATAAACAACGGTCGGGCACGGTCGGCCGTCACGAGCCGCCGTCACGGACCAGCTGTGCATCGGTTAACCGGTAACATAGAAACGTAGTTTATTATTTTTGTAGTACCTACGTAATAACAACTAATTATATTAATTAGATTTTTTTATTTAATATATAAATTCTGTGTTTCTATATTATCTTTGTTATCTATGTTATCGGTATTATATTTGTGAATTATTATTATAACAAAAAAGATTGTCATTTTAGCTATATATCACAATAACGACGATATAGTTAATATTGTCACTCCATTGACTGAGATGACAATAGGGCAATCAAAGTTATATAATTCCAAAATTACTCCAGTCGGTGAATTTTGTGTTGCTGAGTGTTTAAGACAAAATGAACCAATCATCATCATTGTAGCAGTTTATATATCACCAAATCAAAAAATAGATGATAGGTATAGTTTATTTTTTAAAAAGATTGTTGATTGCCTATTCTACCAAAGGTACACCATTACTCGGCAGAGGAGAAAATAAACTGCCTATGATTCTGAGTGGAGACTTTAATGTTAATTTTGCATCGGATAGATCGGAACCATTAACACAATTTTTTCGTGAACATCTCAATTTATCAATGAATAATGATCCAAAAATTCCAACAACGCGGTCAGGAACAACAATAGATGCTATTTTCACACGATATCTTAATAATGTACAATCAAAAACGTACATAACTTATTTCAGCTATCATAAGCCCATTGTATCATTAGTTCAAAATAAATAATAATAAAAAAAAAAAAAACAGTTCTATTAAATATAAAATTGTAAAGTGTATTTTTTTTATTTTATTCCAATACCTCATATCAGTTGCATGACTGAAAGAAGTTTCACTTCATCCCCGCGTACTTGTTACACGCTCGACTTTTTTTTTGAATCAAAAATTACAAAGCAGTAAAACACAAAAATATAAATTTAATATTTACCAATACCATGCTGATTTTAAATGAGTTATAATTTTTTAATAATTTAGATCTAATCTTTAGTACCTGCGTTTTTATTATTTGTTTCCAGGAAAAAGTTTGTATGTCAGCATAGCTCCTTTCGTAAAGTTTCCAGAGAAGAAAATAAAAAAGGGAACTCAAAAAATGCTAACTGTTTAGCTTCTGTAACATGTATGGTAAAATTAGATACTCATTCTACACGAAAAGTTAATTCCTATATTAAGGTTTGGTTATTTGTATATTTTTCTTATTACTTATTAAAATACATTATTAAGATACTCACCACCTTGATAAGTACTTATAATTATAATTCTCTTGTTTGAAAATTTTACTTACATATTATTTAATTAAATACATTTAGTAAGATTATTTTTCAGGATGGGTTATATGGTGTAATAAGAATTAAAAATAAACATAACCATGGTATTGACACTGCTGAAACTTTACGCTCTTTACCAGCAGATAAGATACTTAAAAATACCTTTTTTGAGTATTTTAACAATAATATGGGTATAACTGATGAAATTAATTGTCATGAGCGCATTTTAGAATTAAAAGAAAATTTTTCACTGGAAGTCTTGGCTAATGGATCTATTAATCCAACTTATAGAACTGTCCAAAATTGGCACAATGAATGGAGGTTGGAAAATTTAGGTCCACGGTCTGGATCAGATTTGATTGAGGTAATTTTTTGTAATTTTATACATATTTCATTAGTATTTAACAATTTAAGAAAGTAGTTGAAGATTTCATAGACAATTTATTATGAGTTATTAAATATTTACCTACTGGAGATTTCAAATGGGTTGATAATCTGAATGATTTTAATGTAATGAATATTTCTGATAAATCACGTAAAGGTTATATTTTAGAAGTTGATTTATCTTATCCTAAAGAACTTCATGATCTACATTCAGATTTCCCTTTAGCACCAGAAAGACATTTTGATAACAAACAACTTCCAAAATTATTAACAACTTTGTATGATAAGAAAAAATATATAATACATTATGAAACACTAAAATTATATATTAATTTAGGTTTAAAGATAGAGAAAATTCATAGAGTATTAGAATTTAGTCAATCTCCTTGGTTAAAAGTTTATATTGATTTTAATACTAATCTTAGATCAGAAGCTAAGAATGAGTTTGAAAAAGAATTTTTCAAATTAATGAATAATAGTGTTTATGGACGTACTATGATGAATGTTAGAAATCATGTTGATATAAGATTATGTTCTAATGCATACCAATAACTAGAAAAATTAATTACAAAACCAAATTTTGATCGAAGGACAATTTTTACAGAAAATTTAGCTGCCGTACATATGAAAAGAACACAAATATCTTTCAAACAACCAATATATGTAGGAATGTGTATTTTAGATTTATCTAAAATGTTAATGTATGATTTTTATTATAATATTATAAAGAAAAAATATGTAAATAGAGTTAGATTGTTATATACAGATACAGATTCACTAATATTAGAAATAAAAACTAAAGATTTTTATCAAGATATGAAAATTATGTTAGATCATTTTGACACATCAGATTATCCAAAAGATAATATTTATGGTTTACCTTTAGTTAACAAAAAAGTTTTAGGCAAGTTTAAAGATGAGTTAAATGGAAAAATAATGACTGAATTTATAGGTTTAAGATCTAAATTATATTCTCATCGAATCTTAGATACTGAAAAAGAAATTAAAAAAGCTAAAGGTGTTAAAAAAAATGTTGTAGAAAATAAAATATGTTTTATTAATGATTTTGAAAAATGTTTACTAACAAAAGAATCAAAATATGTTAAACAAAATTTATTTAGAACTAAGAAACATGATATTTTTACTGTAGAACAAAACAAAAAAGCTTTAAGTGTGTATGATGATAAAAGATTTATTTTGGAAAATGGTATTGATACATTAGCTTGGGGACATTATAAAACAAATATA
This sequence comes from Macrosiphum euphorbiae, assembly GCA_949089665.1. NCBI lineage: Eukaryota > Metazoa > Arthropoda > Insecta > Hemiptera > Aphididae > Macrosiphum > Macrosiphum euphorbiae. The sequence goes on from CARXXK010001029.1 coordinate 2,671,970, forward strand.
GATAGAAATGATTTTGTAAACCATCTCAATACATTGATTAGAAATCAAAATCAAAAAGATTAGAAAAATATTTGATATTTAACGTGTGTCCGAATTGGACACGCGTTTAAATATATAAGTTTTTTGCATTTCGATTTTTTATTTTTAATAGAACAATTCTATTAAAAAATATTTTAATTATTATTACATTTTGATTTTAATTATTAACATCATAAATATTATGAAAAATATTTTGGGGGTGAAAATGTATTTAATAAGTTTTGCGAAAAATGTTTTTATTATTATTGCATTTCATAAGTTTTGTGAAAAATGTTTTTATAATTATTGCATTTCATAAGTTTTGCGAAAAATTTTTTTAATTATTATTGCATTTCAATTTTCGTTGTTTCTATCATTGGTGTCATAACTGTTTTGATATTTATGGCTGAGGTTTATAATACATGCTGACAACTGTGTTGGTAAATGCTGTGGTAATTAGACAAACATTAAAAATAATTTAATTAAAATGTTTATCAACTATACTCAAAAACATATTATTAACTTATTACCATATACTTAATTTTTATATTACTTACAAAGAGTCTTCCGAATTGTGGGTTTAAAATGTTAGGATGATAATGAGTTTTCTGATTCAATTACCCCAACCTTGGGAGACCATCCTTTTCACTTTTTTACTTTTGGTTACCATAAGTCATAAATATAAAATTAGAATAGTGATAAAAAGTGAGTGCGTAGCAACCTTGAATACTGAATACATATGGGTACTATGTCCTGAGAGGTCAAATATGTTAGTATTTAATTAAATGACAAAAAAATTACCAGCTTTGGAATCCTATCATTTGGGAATACGAAAATGATAGTCATTAAGAGATATCGAAGGGTAAATTTACTACTCCAAAAAATGCTATATTACGAAAAAAACTTAATTTAAATAGCAAATTTTTTGCAGATAATTATTTTTGCTACTCCAGAATTTCGACTTTAGTGACGCTCATGATAAGAAGGGACTGGATCGAATTCGTCAAGCAATACTTTGGAAACACATTTTCTTTTTAAATTGGCCTGTCTCGGGTCTTGCCACTGTCAGGGTTATAACCAATAGATTACCTAATGAAAAAATTTTAATATTTTATAATTATATGTAATATAAATAAAGATTATGTACCAAATACATTATTATCTAACACATTAACTGATATTATTACTCCAACAAAATATAAAGAAAATTATCCAAAAAGTTAATAAACCAACCATGTAATTATAATAAATTGTGGTTATGGTAAACTATGTAAAATGTATTCTAAATTGTTTATTTATTTAATAATGCCCCCGTTGATCGAATAATACAATATTAGAGTATGGTTAGTGCTTGAACAATGATAGCAAATATAATAATATTTATGTTAAATAGTTATAATAAAATATTAGCAATGTAAATTTTAAAAAGAGCCAAAAAAAATATTTTAAAGAATTGTAAAAAGCATGCTCATTTAAAATTACTAAATAAAAAATGGTTACTGAGTAACAGTCACATTATATGTAAAAGAAAAAAATGATGTACCTTCTTTTCTTTTTTTTATTACCTAAAGATTTTCATTTGCATTATACATTTTTTGGCCCATTGTAATTACATTATTAAAACTATTATAAATATATTATGCACTACATTTATTTAGGTTATTACTACGTATAAAATGTATTTTATGTTATGTTTGAATTATATTTGTTTAATGCATGTATTATAATATGTTGACTCTTTTCTATCATCACAAGATTTACCTTTAGTGATAGGCGAAGCCGTAACAATACTAAATAAAAAAAAAAATGTAGAATTTACCTACTGTAAACTATTAGATACTGTTTTACTGTTAATAAATACAATTAATAGTAATCATTATAAGATGATTCCTATAACATTGTAAAGTATAGTTGAGCCATAATTATAATTTATTCATAGCAAACATTACTGTTTAGTAAAAGATAAAAAAAACATGAGAGCTATACTTATTATTAATGTAATATGCAATAAGTAATTAAGAATAAAAAAAAAAAATACAAAATAAATCAAATTATAAGGTGGTTCCCCTATGCTATAACTTATAATAATTAATTTATTGCAAATATTTTCGTAAAAGAAAAAACAGAAAAAATAAAAATTGTAAAGTGATTGATTCCTTGTAAGATAGGAATCATATGCTATTAGAAATTAAGTCATTTTAACTGTATACAATGTAGGATAATTAGTAATAAAGCAAATACATAATCAATTAATTACCAGTGTTTGCTGATAAGTTTGGGAACCTTTAAAAAATACTGTTAAAAGGCCATTCAACTGTAGAGCATAGATGGGTCATACTTACATATTATAATTAATTTATTGAACAAATTATTAATGTAAAAAAAAAATATGAAAATTATACTTATTATTAATGTATTGCAATAAGTAATAAAAGAAAAAAAAGAAAAATTGTGATTCCTATGCTATAACTCATAATTAATTTATTGCAAACATTTTTGTAAAAAAAAAAAAAAAACCCGCAAAAAGAAAAATAAGTGATTTCTTGTAAGATGTGAATTCTTTCTATTAGAAATTAAGTCATTTTAATTGTATACAACGTAGTAAATAAGTAATAAAGCAAACATCCTCAATGAATTACAACCATTTAGTGATAAATTGTGAAACCTTTAAAAATACTGTAAAAAGGCCATTCAACTGTAGAGCATCAATGGATCATACTTATAATTAATTGAAATAATAAAAAAATTACTGTTAAAAAAAAAAAAAAAAACAAAAAAAAAAAGGTGGGTAAGTGGATGTCGCTCTGCTGTACAGTAGGTTACAAGTGGGTCACTGTATAATGGATGCTATTAAATTTTAATTCAATTAATTCAATGATACAATATCATTGTATAAGAAAAACGATTCTGAGCGAAGACGGTATGTCAGTCTAGGTTTAATACAAATTATATACATATCTATGGTATTAAAAAAAAAATTGACCTATAATAAATTCCAAATTAATCATATCACATTATCACAATATCCATTAGGTACTTATAACACGTTATACATCAACATCAACAACAAACCCTGATACTATCATATATATATAATAGTACACTTTAGAAGTTTCAAGTAGGTACCCACGAATAATATTATATAATCACAACAAAATAACTAGGTTTTTTAATATGTAATTTCGTCCAAATTTGAACATAAAATGACTATAAAAGTAAACTGTGATTGTATATTTTTTAGATTTTTCGGTAAGAGAATTAACTACTTACGTGGAATCTTGTTTTAAATTTTCAATCCTTAGCTATAAAAACTGAACATTTTGTAATTTATTAATTACGATGATTAATAATTTTCGAGATTTTGAAAAATTCTATCAAAATTCGATGTTAAAATGCTTATAAAAAAAATTGTGCCTATGTATTTTTAATATTTTTCAACTGATATTGTAACAATATATCAGGAGCCTTGTATTAAATTTTTACACTTTTTGGCCCAACAGATAAAACTTAATTGATATTTATAGAAAAAAAAAACTAAAAAAATTGAAAACTGAAAATGTCCGTAAACGGCTCAAAAGAGTCAAAATATTTTCAAAATTGTAGGGTGTATAGGAAATGCTAATATAAACATTCAGTGAAATTTTCATGTATCTACAGTAATTCGTTTTTTAATTACAACAAAAAAAGGAAATTGCCACATGAGAAATCGAGTGAATATCCAATGTTGTAAAAATTTGAATTTCAAACGCTCATAAAAATTTAATTTGACTTTCCGGTAGAAATTTTTTTATTGATAAAGGTAGACAATCTTATGAGTAATCTTGTATTAGATTTTCAAATCTTAGATTTAAAAAGAAAAATTTTTACGAATTCTTAACTCAAAATAATTTGCTAATTTTCGTGATTTTTCCATATTTTGTCAATTTTTGAACTTTAAATGCTTATAAAAAAAAATTGTGACTAAGGATTTTTAATATTTTTCATCTGCCTTTGAAACAACATATTAGGAGCCTTCTATTAAATTTTCAAGCTTTCGCAACCAACAAATAAAATTTTATTGAAATTTTTAGAAAAAAAACTAAAAAAAAATGGAAAATGAAAATGTCCCTAAACAGTTCAAAATAAATCAAAATATTTTGAAAATGTTATCGTGTATAGAAAATGCAAATATAAACAACCAGTGAAAATTTCATGTATATACGTTCATTTGTTTTAGAGTTACACCAATAACCAAAATCGATTTTTTGGAAAATCAATTTTGCGTAAAAATTCCCGTTTTTCCTTAATTTTTATGTTGTTTTTCCCGGCGCTTGTGAAAACTACTGGGAAATTTAAATTTTGACCTCCCCAATGCACCAACGATATTCACTTTCCAATCGAACAAGATACTGAAGTCGAAAATCGAAGCATTATTTCGACTACTTATCGTGTACACAGATACAAAAAAAAATAAAAAATAAAAAATAAAAAAACACACATCATTGTAAAATCAATACATTCATCGTTTCACTCAGAATCTAAAAAAATTATACTTATTATTAATGTGTTATATTAATAATGTGTTGCAATAAGTAATAAAACAAAAAAACAAAAATATAGAAAAAAAAAATTATACTTATTATTAATGTGTTGTATTAATAATGTGTTGCAATAAGTAATAAAACAAAAAAAACAAAAATAATAAGGTGATTCCTATGCTATTAATAATTAAGTAATTTGAATTGTATACATTGTAGGAATTAGTATTGAAGTAATCGTCCTTGACCAATCACCACACCTTCAAAAAGATCATAAATTAATGGCATTCAACTGTTTGATTTTGTATTTGAAAATAATTTATCATGAACAGTCAAAAGAGAAGAAATGAGCTTGCACAAATTAATAATTTTTTATTAATTTGGGAACATAAGACCGCAATAAAAAAAATATTGTACAAATCTGATTGTTTTGAGCACGTCTAAACTTAACTGAATAGATTTGAAGAACCATAAACCATATCAATATACAAGGACAATGATTTCATTGATAGTATCAGTAGCTGGACAAACATTTAATGTTAGTATTCAAGAGTGGGAATCATATTTTATTTATTCTTACAGAGCAATGATCCACAATAACACCTGTTTGCCAAGAATTACAGTGTACTGTAATGGGTATACTTAATATTACATTTGTGTGCTATTGTGTGACAAGTGTCTGCAGTTTCCTCACAATTTACTAATACTTGGATCAACATACCACCAGTATATTTAATGTTAATAGTTAATAAAGTCATTTCAACTGTTAATAAAGTCCACGAGAGAAGATTACTTTTCAAACAGTTGCCTAGTAACTTAGAGTAATCAAGGCTAAAAGTTTTGCAGCGCGGTTCTTAAACAACCTTGTAGAGGACTACACAACCAAACACGTGTCATAAGTTCATGAAAGAGTACTTCGACATAGTAATATAAAAAAAATGCAATACTATGCTTCTCTGCATTGCCAGTTTTATATTTACCTCATCATGCTGTGGTAATGCAGGACATCCTCACCATTAAACAAATTAACAATTACGCATTATCAGTTATTACATCATGTCTGTCTCTGAATGACATCTTGTGTAATGGGACCGTAATATCAGCCACCACTGTGTCAGATATACAACTTTTATTCTGAAAAATTATGACATATGGGACTAAATTGACTCCATTTTAGCCACAATATGTAAATCAAACTTTGAAAACAAAATATGTGACGAATCTACAATAGCTAGAATCGTTAAAAATGATTTTTGCAGGATCGAATATCGTCAAACAGTATAGGTAATGAAATATTAAAGTCTAATTGAAATATAAAAAATATCACATCTCACTTTGAGAAAATGCTGTTTAAACTTGTCTGATGTACCGTCCATTGCTGATGCAACTTATACTCTCAGACTTCACCTGAATGTTATGGGCCAATGCTTAAAGTTTAACATGACAATCTTGTTACAACTTGTTCAGAGTTATCCTTAAACCATTGAACCCCACCTGTCAAGATGACCAAGCATAAATAACTTTCAGATATAATCAAAAAATATGATCCATTGTCCATTGGTATATATTACATCAATGTTGAACAATGGAAATACATTTTCGAAACAATTATAAGCAACGCGGATACTATGCTATCAGCAGACCTTCAAACACGTTGGTATTTATGTTATAAACGTACCTATATTTTCAATTAAATGCCACTTGCAAAGGAAAACAGTTGAATGTTTCCATTAATACGAAAACAAATATTATCATCGTGAATCATCATAAAGTTCAATAACAACAGAATATTATTATTGGTTATTATTGTGTATTATATAAACTGTAACTACATCCGCATTTTGTTATTTTATTATTTTTAATATTTTCTCATAACTCTGGTAGATTAGGTAGGTTTTTTAATGTGCAATAAACTTATCTAAAACATAATTTGGACTTTGGTCATTAATAAAAAAAATTATTAATTTAGTGCAAATATTATTGTTAATATTTATGTTTGTGTCAAATGTGGTTTATTTGGTTTCACATAGTGTACTTTTTTTAAATAATAAGCAGGGTTGTTATATTTCAAACAACTTGTTTAAAACATTAATTTTAACATATGCTTACAAAGTTTTATAAATTGACCAAAACTGTATAGAGTCAAATTAAATATTATTCCTTTTTATTTTTAATATTGTTTTATTTTTATTGGCTCTTCTATCAAATATAAATAAATAATAAAATAGTAGATATAACATCATGAATAAACTTACCGTTTGCTTAACTAAAACTTTAAATTTAAAAAAAAAAGTAATAATAAACTCAAAATATTTAACATTAACAATTCAAATAAAATAATATGTCCAACTAGTCTTTATTGGAAAATAAAAGTTGAATGGTAATAAATTTATAAATTACCACTAGTCTTCAATTTCATAATATACATAATTATATCACAATATCCAATTATATTATATACCTAATTTAATTTTATCGAGTTTTTTTGTTGGGATTTAAATTTAAAAAATACAATCTATTTGTCTTAGATTTATAATATCTGGGTTTTTATAACATAAAAAATATTTGTTTAAGTTTAACTTTAAAACTATGTAAGTACCACTGAAACTTTATGAATATTTGGTAAAGTGCAGAAGTCGCATTTTTAGGGCCTTTGTTTGATACCTCCAGGAATCTCATGCCACGCTCTCACTATTTTTCACTATTATTCTAATTTTTTTTTAATGTTTTAACTTTTTCTCACTTTTTTCATATATATATTTAAATATTTCATAATATGAATAATTTAAATTTTGCTTGTGATAGGTTAGGAATATAGATTATAAGTGATGGTAAAATTAAAAAATGTTAAAAATGTATGTGATAAACATTGCATATATAATCAAATCGTGTTATTTTCTTTGATTGCCGCTGTTGCATTTGCTTTTTGATTTATTTATCTTTGTTTTTGATATAATCTCTTGTATCAATAATAATATGTACACTTGTGATAAATGTTTCGCATTGTATATTTAACAAAGCGATTTAAATTGATAAATGTTTGGATGATCTGAATAAAACATAGCATTGAAAATTGAATTATCGTATTTTCATATATTTTTGGAAACATAAGGTTAGTACTTAGCTAGTTGAATAATTTCAAAATAATGATTTCTAAATATTTTAATAATTTTAAATGCAGTTTTTCCAATTATTTTCACCGCAATACTTACATTAAATCTTTAGATTTGTATCCTATGATTGTAATCCTAATGTTTTCCGGAATATTTTTTTTTGGTAATATATTATATTTTTCGTATAATTTTTAAAACGTTAAAATACAAAGGTTCCCTAAAAAACTACAATATTGAGGGTGTTCCCTAAAAAAAAAAAATCGCGAAATTGTTTAACATCGACAGAATTCTTTTGTCCCATTTTCATAAGTTTTGCACCAAATATTTTTGCTGACGCAATCATTTTTGTCGTTTCCTTGAGAAAAAAATAAACGAAACTATATAAATTCAAATTAAAAAAAAAAAACACATAATTTTGACTTGCATCATTGTAACATAATATTATGTGATTAATATACATAGGCCCACATGTTTCTACTTTTTTATACATGTTTCAACTATATGGGTAGACACAATCGAATACATATTTATATTTTATGCTACCTATACTCGGTATATTTTAATCTGAACACTTTATAATTAAATATGGATAAAAAATATGATTGTACTGTAACATATTATAATCTTTATACAGATTTCTCAAATAATTAAGTGTGTATGAATATTTTTATCTATTATAACCTATTTATAACATAGTAATGTGGGTCTACGCTAAACTTTTTTATAATATTATATGTGAGTATGTGATCTCTAATAAGACTCCAAGAGATTTCTACATATTTTTAAACTCAAAATATAACAACATTAATTTATTTAATATATCCCAATTTTTATTTTTGGTAAATACAAAAGTTTAAATATATACCTAAACAACTAATTAATTAATTATTTTACAAGTTGACAATCAAATTTTTATATACCAGATACCTACTCGCGTTATTATTTTAAATTAAGAAAGTATTATCTCAATTAACATGTTTGAATGTTGCCAATTCACTCAGTGATGATTCATACAGTTATACTTGTGTAGTATCCCATAAGTCCCAATAGTCAAACCAAACAAAATAAAACAATCATCCGTTCAGCGAAATATGAAAACTTCTGATTACTTATATATTTTTGTTTAAATTGGTATATAAATATACAAGTTTCTGACGAAGCTCGGTACATCTGGCACTTCTGGTGCTTTTATTTCGGAATATGAATCCATCTTCTACTACTTGTGTGTCATCAAAAATTGAGCATCTTATTATAAGATACTTAACATAGATGTAAGGTGGTTCTTATGCTTGAACAAGAGACAGCCGTGTTCGCTCGCATACCTAAGTACGTCGATGTGCCCCCCTCCCACAAGTGGCCGCGGTGCCTCGTACGTCCATTCGTCAAAGGGACACTATGGGGACGATAAGTCAATGGTTTCTTGTTGCTGTTGTATCTGCTGTTGTGGCTGCAAGTGTTGTTGGCGGCCTTGACTATTTTCAAAACATTGAAAGTAGAATTGTCTCATTTCACTTACATTTGACATTACATCGTCAATTATCATTGGATTGTACATAGGTATTATAGGTTGGCTAATAGGTACAGAGTTGGAGTATGAGACGGTATTACTATAAGCATAAATAATTTTTTTTCTGTTTTTAGGTATTTACAAATTTGATTATTTGTATTATTTTGATAACACTTACCCAATTACTGGTGTCGTATTGCCTGCACGGACTAAAGGCGGTGGTGGACGGTGGTACAACATGACCCTCACTGTTTACCAAACTGCTGCCTTGAGACACCGTTGAACCCTGAAAATCAAATAAAAACTAAGTATAAAAAAATGTTAATTTACTAATATTTATTACATAACCCACAATGTAATATTAATACCCACTATTAAATTGAAGCATCAAAATATATTAAATTATAAAATGAACCAACATCTTAAAAGCTGGACTCGTAATTTTAAAACAATTTCAAAGAAAAGAAAAGCGATATAATTTATTTTATAATTATTATTTATTAATATATCAATATTACTTTTAGTCAACAAAAACGTGTAAAAAAAAAATGTTAATTGTTTGAATTACCAACTGAGAAATTACAATAATTTTTTATCCATTATTTTATACAAATTATTTGTATTAAAAAAAAATACAAGAAGGTTATTTCTTTAATGGAGACAAAATTATAAAATAAAAAATAGTTTAGAGCTTGAGCTTTGAACTACATACAATTTATTGAGTATTTCTGGGTGAGGAATAAGTGGAAAAAAAAAATTAAGAAAGTTGAAAAATAAATACCGAACTATAGCACTGGGCAGCTATGCTTTGATTTCTGTCTACAATAGAATAGGCACGAGTTGATGTCTGCTGAGTGCTATATGAATTAACCTACAAAAATATTATTTATTTATTGAGAATACAGGCTGATTGTAAAGAAAAAAATTGTTTTTTGAAAAGCATGCACGACACCTGGTACCACTGTGTGATATAATTAAATAAAACAAAAGAAAGCAAAATTGAATGTAAAAATTAAAGGGTGGATTTATATGAAATTGCAATTTTTTTCCTTTTCACATTTTAGATTCTGAGTGAAACGATGAATGTATTGATTTTACAATGATGTGTGTTTTTTTTTTAAATTTTTAAATTTTTTTTTTGTGTCTGTCATCACTTTTAGGACAGTAAAAAGGCTTGGATTTTCTTCAACAGTAGCTTTTCTGATAGGAAAGTGAATCTTGTTGGTACTTTGGGGGGTCAAAATTTCCCATTAGTTTTCATAAGCGGCGGGAAAAACAACATAAAAATTAAGGAAAAACGGGAATTTTTACCAAACATGCTTTTTCCAAAAAATCGATTTTGATTTTTGGTGTAAATCTAAAACAAATGAACGTATATACATGAAATTTTCACTATAGAAGGCTCCTAATATATTGTTTCAAAGGTAGATGAAAAATATTAAAAATCCTTAGTCACAATTTTTTTTTTATAAGCATTTAAAGTTCAAAAATTGACAAAATATGGAAAAATCGCGAAAATTAGCAAATTATTTTGAGTTAAAAATTCTTAAAAAATTTTCTTTTGAAATCTAAGATTTGAAAATGAAACACAAGATTCCTTATAAGATTATCTACCTTTATCAATAAAAAAATCTCTACCGGAAAGTCAAATTAAATTATTATGAGCGTTTGAAATTCAAATTTTGACAACATTGGATATTCACTCGATTTCTCATGTAGCGATTTCCTTATTTTGTTGTAATTCAAAAACGAACAAGTGTAGATATACATGAAAATTTCACTGAATGTTTAAATTGGAATTTTCTATACACCATACAGTTTTGAAAATATTTAAAATTTTTAAAATAATTTGACTCTTTTTGAGCTATTTACGTACATTTACAGCTTTCAATTTTTTTAGTTTTTTTTCTATAAATATCAATAAAGATTTATTTGTGGGGCCAAAAAGTGTAAAAATTGAATACAAGGCTCCTGATATATTGTTACAATATCAGATGAAAAATAGTAAAAATACATAGGCACTGTTTTTTTTTATAAGCGACAAAATTTATCAAAATCTCGAAAATTATCAATCATTGTAATTAATAAATTATAAAATGTTCAGTTTTTATAGCTAAGGATTGCAAATTTAAAACAAAGGTTCTCATAAATAGTTCATACTGTAACCAAAAAATCTAAAAAATATATGAACACAGTTATTTTTTACAGACATTTTAAATTCAAATTTGGACGAAATTACATATTAAAAAACCTAGAATAACTATATTAGCTATTTTGTTGTGATTGAATAATATTATTCGTGGGTACTTGAAACTTCTAAAGTGTACTATTATATATCTATGATAGTATCACAGTTTTTGTTTAATGTATAACGCGTTATAAGTACCAAATGGATATTGTGATATGATTAATTTGGAATTTATTATAGGTACCTATTATAGGTCAAATGTTAGTTTAGTACCATAGATATGTATAAAGTATGTCTTATACCTAGACTGACATACCGTCTCCGCTCAGAATCGTTATTCTTATGCAATGATATTATATCGTTGAATTCAAATTTAATATCATCAATTATACAGTGACCCACTTGTAACCTACTGTACAGCAGAGCGACACCCACTTGCCCACCTCTTTTTTTTTACCGGGGCGCTACAAACACTTCAACATTTGTGCATAACGGGACCTATATCTAGACATATTTATTACAGAATTTTATTAATAATGTGTATTTACTACAAGCATACCTAGCCTAGGTTATAATTGTTATGACGTAGGTACATTGTTTTTTTTGTATTTATCGATTAAGGTTAGTTATATTTAAAAATTAATACCTATGAAGAAAATTTTAGATTCTAGTGAGTAATATTGTAATCATTAATCAATATGAAATATCAAATTAAATATACATATTTCATACAACCTTCTTTTCTCCATGAATTATTTTCAGTGGATCGTACCTATATTAATACCAATTTTTACAGGGACTGTTATTTATTATTAATTATGAAATATTGTCTAATACCCCAATGTTCGCCCACAGTATATTATACCAAATTCAATTGGAAACGGATTTCACTATGCTTTTTGAGTACCTAGAAACATAGGTGTGTCTATGGTGGCAGCCTAGGGTGTCCCTGCAATTTTTTAAAGGTGCCGGTCAACCGAGTTTTAAGTCAGAAGGGTTACACCTTTTTTTTTTTTTTTTGAAAACTTGATTTTTTTTTATTTGTATCGTTATAATTACCATTTACTTACAAAGATGTATTTCCTGACTTCCGAAATCGTAAAAACCTACTTTAAAGACTTGAGACAGATGACGACCGTGTTGTGGTACCACTGCCCTCGGTGTGTGTGTGTGTGTGTCGAGGACTAGACCAGCACACAGTCACTTTTTATACGTCACATCACTAAGACTTATTTTGTTAATATAATAATATATTTTGTCATTACTATTGTCATTTATTACTTTTTCCTTATAAAGTAATACAACATGGTGTCAGGTGTCATCGATCCTGTGTCTTCCGTAGAATAAAATAACGTCATCTCACCATAGGTAACCTAACCTAACTGTCGTTATCCATTGTGTATCGTCATGTAAAAAAAAAAAGCACGTTTTTTTTTTTTCATTTTTCATTTTTTTTTTACGTCATCTCCATAATATCATCAATACCAATTTAACCACAATATGACTGGATTGACTGGTAATCTACCGCCACTATCTGTGGAAGGTAATTTATGCCAAAACTGGAATGAATGGATACAAGACTTCAATATTTATATGACTGCCAGTGGGTATGATTCACTAAAAGAGTTTAGAAAAGTGTCAATATTCTTACATTTCATCGGTAAGCCAGCGCTCAAAATATTTAATTCATTTAATCAGGATATTAAAACAGTTACACTGGAAACAGTTATCTCTTGTTTTGCTGACTACTTTATTCCTCGCAAAAATGTTACAATCGAGCGTCATAAATTTTTCACTAGACTGCAGTCTGCAGATGAAAACATCAGTGAATACGTAGCAGATTTAAAAAATTTAAGCATGTCTTGCGAATTTGATACACTGCGTGAGAGTCTTGTTAAAGACGTACTTATATTTGGTCTACATAATAATTGGCAACAATTAAAGCAACATTTATTAAGAGAAGATGAACTGTCTCTTGATAAGGCTTTAAAAATATGTTCATCGATGGAATTATCTAAACATCGTACGGAACAATTAAATAATCCCAGTGAAGAGGTGCTGACAGTTCAAACAACCAAAGTATCTTCAAGTCGTTCAAGGAAAAATTCACAGTCAAAATCAAAATGGTCATCTCAAAGGAACACAAGTCAAAAGAGGGAGTTGTCAAGTGCACAGAAAAGGAACAATAATGGTAAGTATGTCAGTAGTAAAAGTAATAATTGTACTCGGTGTGGACAAATACATAAATTTAAATGTCCTGCGTTTGGTGTACAATGCAATAACTGTAAAAATTATAATCATTTTGCTAAATTTTGTAAGTCGAAGTCTGTCAAAGTGGTTTCAATAGAAAGTAATAATGAATCAGAAACTGATCAATTATTTGTCGGTACTGTTTATACTATAAGTAACAATAGTTCTCAAACATGGCAAATTGATTTATATATCAATAATATTCCTATAAGTTGCCTACTTGATACTGGTGCACAAGCTAATATAATGTCTCTTCATAACTTATTAAAACTTAAAGTTAGTGAAGCCTCTATCATAAAAAAAAATACAACCAAGCTTATGTCAATACACTCCATAGATATTCCCACACTAGGTACATGTAGTCTCAGATGTTGTTATAAAAATAGTATTGAAGTCATTACATTCTTTATAGTAGATTTTGATTGCATAACAGTGTTAGGTTTGGCATCGTGCCAACAACTTAATCTACTACAACGAGTCAATGTTGTTAACAATAACTCTAGCCACAGTGTACTAAAATATTATAATGATATATTTGAAGGTCTAGGTTGTCTACCTATAAAATGTCATATTCATATCAACAATGAGGTTGAACCTATTATTGATGCACCCCGTAAAATTCCTTTTGCTCTGTATGAACAACTTCGTAAAGAACTGGATAATATGTGTTATTTAAAAGTTATAGAGAGAATTGCATCACCAACGTCATGGGTTAGTTCAATAGTCATAGTGAAGAAGAAAAATAATAAATTAAGAATATGCTTAGATCCTAGAAATTTGAATAGAGCAATTAGTCGGTCACATTACCCTCTTCCTACTTTTGAGGCAGTTAAAACTCAATTGAGTGGCACTAAATTTTTTTCAACACTAGATGCCAACTCGGGGTTTTGGATGATACCACTTGATGAAAAAAGCTCTGAGCTCTGTACATTCAATACACCTTTCGGTAGGTATAAATTTCTCAGGTTGCCATATGGTCTTAACTGTGCACCTGAAATTTTTCATCGTATTATTACTGAACTGTTCTCTGATATTGTTGGAGTTATTGTATATATTGATGACTTAATTATAACAGGTACAACTCTAGAAGAGCACAATCAACGACTTAAGAAAGTGTTGGACAGAGCAAGGGAAGTTAATCTAAAATTTAATAAAAGTAAATGTATAATAGGTGTTACTGAAGTAAAATTCTTGGGTCGTGTTTTTAATAGTGAAGGGGTTAAACCTGATCCTGATAAAATTAAAGCCATTGTCAATATGCCTTCTCCCAAGTCAGTTAAAGATTTACAAAGATTTCTGGGCATGATAAATTATTTAAGTTCATATATTCCTAAAGTAGCTGATGAGACAACACTTTTGCGATCACTGCTTAAAAAGAATACATCATGGGTATGGGATGAAAACTATGAGTCTATGTTTAACAAGGTTAAAAACAGTATTACAACTGCTCCTGTCTTATCTTATTATGATCCGTCGATACCACTAACATTGTCAGTTGATGCATCTCAATTTGCAGTTGGAGCAGTCATTTTACAGAACGACAAGCCTTGTGCTTACGCTTCACAAACCCTCACTTCTGCACAACAAAACTATGCTCAAATAGAAAAAGAATTGTATGCAATTGTTTTTGGTTGTAAAAGGTTTCACCAATACTTATACGGTCAGGTTGTCAAAGTTCAAACAGACCATAAGCCTTTAGTTTCACTGTTCAAAAAGGCTTTACATTCAGTCCCTACTAGATTACAGCGTATGATGTTAAATATTCAGTCTTATCATCTTAATGTTGAATATGTCCCTGGTAAACTCATGGTATTAGCTGATACATTGTCAAGGGCCCCACTTCCTGACTCAGATGAGGACAATATAGATGAAGAATTAATCTTGCAAGTTCAGGTATTTTCTGAAAATCTAGCCATAGGGAAACAATATCTTGACAAAATAAAAAATGAGACTTTAAATGATTCAATATTTCAGAAAATTAAAAATATCTGCAAGTCAGGATGGCCTTTAAATAAGTCTCTTCTTGAAAATTCTCTCAAACCTTTTTGGACTTTCAGAGATGAAATTCATGTTATTGATGACTTAGTCTTTAAGGGTAATTGTCTAGTGGTCCCTACTAAACTTAGGTCTGACATGTTAAAACTTATTCATGAAGGTCACATGGGCATTGAACGTTGTAGAAATCAAATAAAAGATGTATTATTCTGGCCAGGTATAAGCAATGACATTAAAAATATTGTAGAAAGTTGTGAGGTGTGCCTTAAGTATCGGAACAACAATGCTAAGGAACCAATGATTAGTCATGCTGTACCAGACCTACCTTGGCAAAAACTAGGTATAGATTTATTTCACCACAATGATAAAACTTATTTATTGGTAGTCGATTACTATTCAAAATTTATTGAAATAGCACATTTGTCCAAGGGTTCACATGCAAAATTAGTTATTACTCAATTAAAATCTATTTTTGCCCGATTTGGTATACCGATGGAGATAATATCGGATAATGGACCACCTTTTAATGCTGCTGAATTTAAATTGTTTTGTTCGGATTGGGGTATAAATATTGTCACTTCTAGCCCAAACTATCCACAGTCTAATGGATTAGCAGAAAGATGTGTACAGATAGTGAAAAAGTTACTTAAAAAGTCCTCGGATACAGGTACAGACCCATACATTGCATTAATGCAGTATCGTAACACTGCTAACAATAGTTTATGCTCTCCTGCACAGCTACTTATGTCAAGGAATCTTAGAACTAAGATTCCTATCAAATTGTCTAGTCTGAAACCAAAATTAGTGGAAGTAGAAAATCACAATAAACAAATTTCCACCAAAACTGATAAAGTAATGTCCCATTATAATAAAAATACCAAGCAATTGTCCCAATTAAAGCAAAATGATAAAATATTATTTAAAATTAAACCTAACAGTACGTGGAGTAATGGTAAAATAGTTGAAGTCTGTGCTCAACCTAGATCCTATAGAGTTGAAGCAGATAATGGTAAAATCTATAGAAGAAATAGAAAGTTTATTATTAAATCTGCATTAAAATCTGAAAATAAAAATAAAAATGAAAAGTCTATTGAAATCAATTTACAGGCAGAGACAAAAAATAGGTTTGGTAGAAATATTGTTAAACCAAAAAGATTCTTAAACTAAACGTTAATAATAATTTCTGATGTATAACTTAATATTTGTTATTTTTAAAAAAAAAAAAAAAAATGTTATTATTTCTTATGTATAATAATCTATAATAATTATGTATTTTGTCATGAAATGTTACTATGTACTTTTTTAAAAAAAAGGGGCATGTTGTGGTACCACTGCCCTCGGTGTGTGTGTGTGTGTGTCGAGGACTAGACCAGCACACAGTCACTTTTTATACGTCACATCACTAAGACTTATTTTGTTAATATAATAATATATTTTGTCATTACTATTGTCATTTATTACTTTTTCCTTATAAAGTAATACAACAGACCGGACAATACGCAGCTAGGTATTAATGATATTATTGTTGTATTATTTTAGATTTGTAGTTAGGTGGTGTAATCCAAGACTGTAGATGAATAATATCTGAAGTTACTGTAGATTATTATTGTAAACAAATAATTAAGACTTTTTTTTTTAATTTTATAAATATTACATACATATAACCAGTACACATCTACCTATCAGGTACTTAAGTACTTATAACACTGAAATTAAATAACTGAAATCTAACATAGATGCTAAATATATTAAAAAATACAGAAAAGTTTTGATATTTGACTCATTATATCCAAACTGGTGGTTCTTTGTTCTTTTACCTTGAGTTTAGCAAAACTACTTTCATACACTCTTCGTGTCGACATAATAATTATACAAAATATACTGATATCACACAAATAAACTATTTAAAAATACTTCACGATTACGTACATAGAAAATAGGTAATATTATCCTAATAAAGAAATTTAAGTCTAATAAATCTTTTATAAATTCGCTTTTTCGCCCTTAGAACGTAGCTAATATATAGATACTATTACCATAGTCTATTGCTCGTGAAAAACACGTATACTAAAATAGAATAAATATATACGTAGGTATCATTAAAATTGATTTTATCATATTATATTCATATAATTATTTATTATAACGTATAACTTAAACACACACGCGAAAGGCACAACTAAATAAATGTCAAGACTCAAGAGTCGAGACTGTAAACACTGCAACGCACAATATTTTATAGGTACTGATAATATTGATAGGTAATGTTAACTGATATTATACATAGATTCGGGTGCCAGTGGAAATTCCCATTTATGATATATTTATGATACATGCATCAAAATTTAATTCTAAAAAGATGTATTGTTAAACATTATTTTCACATTGATTTAACATAAGTCTCTGTTATAATAATAATACGAGTAGGCTGTTGATTGGTGTATATATTTTAGAACACTATTCTTGGCCTCCATTAATCCATGGTAACGATTTTATAATATTATTAAATCAATAACTCGTAGTGTAATAAAAGTAATCCCATAGGCTTTTAACAATAACTATTAAAATATCAGTATAGGTAATTATAGTTTAACCATTTTAATGTAGATGTTTATAAAAAAATATAGGTAATAATAATAATAATTATAAAATGTGAAAAAATACTAAAAACCAATGTTTCAATTTGCTAACTTACCCGCTAGTTGCGCCACTGATAGAGCATAGAGATACCGTATAGAGATTAAATATCGGGTGGAATTTATAAATGTCTGTATTATTCTTTGTACCTATTTCATATTATATTTCATGTATACACATTTAATATATAAAATGGTGGTAGTGTGATACAGTGGTGGTAAATCGTAAATGTTTTGTTTGAGTGGTTTTAACAATTTAATACATATCAGTGATTCTCAATATTTCCAGTTGAGTTTCCTTTTTGAATATCGCTGTGATTAATACATTAAATTTATACCTCCGGTTTTTTATCTTAGAACTGTACGATTTACGATTATAGTTATTAATTATTGTTTCCAAAAGGTAATCAGACAATAGTAATGATACTAAATAGTACTGTGTATTTGTGTTATTACTTATTATAATAATAGGCAAAATATAATTAAGCTTAAAATATTAGCCCGTTATATACTTATAATAACAATACCTATTAAAATTATTATAACATCATAATATCGAGTTGTAGACGAATAAAAACTATTGACTCCACACCAGATCAATTATATCGCCATTATTATTGTATTATTTTCGACGTTTCATTTGGCTGTCGTTCGTTATACCACTTACTCACGTAGCTTAAAAATATGTAAAAATCATTATATCAACATGTTTTTATAAACACTTATACACTAATCAATGGTCCCGTGACAGACAGCGTTGTTGGTTCACATGCTCGCCACGCGGGTAAAAACTCGCCATGGATAATTATACGCCGATTCCCAAAGATTCACAGTAGTCGGGTGGTTTACTGCGGCGGTACTTCTAAATAATTTCTATTTAAGATTACTCCAGACTCATCGTCTGCAGAGATACTCGACGTTGAGCTGCAAACCGAACTCCAATCTCCCAACCACTCGGTCGACTGCAAATCTTCAGGATCGGCGTTAAGGTTGCAGAACGGTTGAAACCAACGACGGCAGCCACATGGGTCAATGCTGTTTTTGTTGACCTTTGTGGCTTTTTTATCCCCTTCCGAACGTCGAACACAATCTGATGACTTATAGATGAACGCGTAAAATCCAGTGTATACAACCAATACCAAAAAGATTCCGACCAAAAATGTTAAGTTCATTAGCCGTACTTCCAGCTGCATTACAGCGGCTTCGGTTGGCGGCATCGCAGCCCCCCCGAGTCGTTGAAGGAAAAGAGCCATTTATATTTTATAGATTCGAATATTCAATAGAAGTAATATTTGTTGTAACTTCTAGATTCAGTTTAAGAACAAAGAATATTCAATAACAAAAGTTATTATAATAATATAACAGATACACACAAAGAAAACCTATGGTACCTAAGACAGGCCAATATCTATATTAATGAAAATATTACAAGCCAATACATATAGCTATATTAATCGAAAAATGTTAATAAAATATGTGTGAATGTGTTTTCGAAATTTTTTTGTCTGTTGTATGAACTATACAGTCTTAATCTTAAATTATATTTTTATGGTTTTTGACCAAAACAAAAATGTAGAAAACATAAATACAAAAATCAAAATTTCAAATGTCTTGGTAGTTTAAAATGAGCCAAAATATTTTGAAAATTATATATCGTCATGTGCATGCTAATATAAAATATATTTGGTGAATAATTTAAGTCTCTTTAATTTGTATACAAAGTATAATAAGTACCTTCATAATTTGATCACGATATGTATGATAAATAATAATATAATACGATGAACCATTATATAAATTTCTTTTCAAGTTAACGTACTGAAACGTATTTAAAAACGTCATCAAATCTCAGAATATAACAGGCACATAGATATAATATGAATATAAAAGAAATTTTTTTTAAAGAACAACATTGAGCACGATAAATGTCGATAATGTTGAAGTATAATATAGGTAAATATAAAATTTGGTAAGTACAGACGGAGCACCTTTTGACCTTCGGCACGGCCACACGGTGCGGCTTTTGAAAAAAGTTTGTTCCGCTACTAATTACTTAAAAAATAATTTAAAAACTTGAAAAATAAGTAATGATGCCACGTGGCTTTGCCAATAATACGTCCACACAAACGCGGCATAAGCCGCGCGGATTTCCTTTGATGTAATCCGCCTTCTAGGCCGATCGGAAACTAAAAAAATATATTTATGTACCTACTTCATAACTTGCTCGAATAATCTCATCTTTACCTCTATTATATTTTTCAAATACATTTCCGACGAGTTCACTTTTGAAATTTTGTTTGAATTTTTCTAACAAAGAAGTTCTAAGATTCCCTAAAATTTAAAATTTAAATCCAAACTTAGTTAGCGAAATACCTAAATACCCTCTTCGGAAAAATAAAAAAAATATGATAAATATTTACCTTTACAATTGACGTATTTGTTTTGATGTTTACTTTCATAATGTCTTTTAATATTAAATTCTTTAAAGACCGCCACGGTTTCTTAGCATATCAAACACATAGCTTTATTTCGATACTCGATAAAAAAATAACTTAGACTCCAATTATCATTAAAAACACGGCATTCGGTATCAATTTTGTGCTTTTTATTTTGAGACATCTTAATGTGAACGTACAATTTCTAATGACGAAAACAAACTAACAACTATAGCGTGGAAGTATTGAGAACTTTAAACACATACGATTTGAGTCATAAATTCGATAAGTGAACAAAGATAATATTATATCCGATAAAATGTACGATAGATATACCTATATGACTAGTCTATATTTTATCGAAATGAACAAAAAAAACCCCATGAAGTATATACGGCCCGCAGTATAAATATAAATTTCGAATGTGGCCCGCAAGTTAAAAAAAGGTTGGCCACCTGGTATAGACCATAGGTACTGGCATAGGTACCTACTAATGTATAATATTGTTCAAATTTCATAATTCATATGAAATATGCTTATATCATATTAGCAAATTGATATAAAATATAAAAATGTATAGTATAATTAATATAGGCACTAGGTAGTCGCGAATTCAATCAAATAAACATATAGAGGTAGACTTCCAGTCATAACAAATAGTACCTAGGTATTTAAAATATAAATCCCTTCCCAATATTGTTCCAAATTTATTAGAATTATTGTCAGAACTATGACTGTCCATTTAAATGTCTACTATTGACTGTTGAGTAGTTACCGAACAATAAATATTCTATTAAGTTTTAAAATATTATTTTAAAAGTTAAATATGTAAATTAAATAATTAAAAATGCCAAATAAATGCTATGCACCAGGCTGTGAGACAGGATACGCTAGTGGAAGTGAAGGAAAAAATATTTCATTGTTTAGAGCTCCAAAGGTACTGTGACTATATATTATAGACAAAAAAAATATTGTCATGATTTTTTATAAATTTGAAGTAGGTAATTACTAAATAGCATTACTCCACAATAATATATTATTATTTGGTACCTACTAATAATTTATACACTTTGATAAATTATTTGTACATAAAATAATTTTAAGTAATTTTCAAGATACTGATACTAATACTTTAAATTTAAATATTATAATTTAATATGATAATTATTAGGTAGGTAATAAACAATATTTTTATAACTTTTATCTTGATGTAAGATTAACTATAATTAATAAATAACTATTAGGTACCTACATATTAAGTAAATCAAATTTTAACCTTTTGTAAAAATGTATTATATATTAATTTATTTTTATTACAATATTCCTATAGGCTATAACATATTTAATTTTAAGTTTTATGTCTTTATAATCTGATTGTGATATAATTATAATTTTAATTAAACAATACATTTGTTTATGTTAGTAAATCTAGTTTGCTGTTTATATTAACATAATTTGTAAAAAATACTACCCAAATCAGGATATTATTTATAAGTCACAACACTGAACACTCAGGGGTTAAAGTGGCGGGGCGGGGAGGGGATGCAGGAGGACTCAGTCAACCCTACCTCAGATGACGGTTAAAAAGTGTCCTATTTAACAAATTAGAATTTTATACATTAGGCATTATACATAAAATTATAAATGGAACGCTTAAAACTATATGGAAAGTTAAACTGTATGGAAAAGTTAAAACTATATGGAGACATTAGTCCCATATGGAATTTTCCCCACTTTAAGCCCTGAGAACACTCATAACTATACAGACAAATGAAACAATTAAGATTTAAATTAAAAACAAATATATTACAAGTAAAACTAAAAAAAGGTGGGCAAGTGGGTGTCGCTCTGCTGTACAGTAGGTTACAAGTGGCCGGTCACTGTATAATGGATGATATTAAATTTGAATTCAACGATATAATATCATTGTATAAGAAAAACGATTCTAAGCGGGGACGGTATGTATAAGACATATTATATACATATCTATGGTATTAACAGTGCTGGATTAACGTATAGGCAGGGTAGGCACGTGCGTAGGGCTAGATAAAAGTGGCCCTCAGAGGGGGATATTTTTTTTTTAAAAGTGGCACTGACGCACTGTGTCAGAAGTCAGTTTAACCGGGCGTTCAAAAGTGCAGCTGTAGTAAATTGTACCGGGGAACGGGCATTTTCAGTGAAAATCAGGTAAAAAATTACTTACGATCTTCTATGTGAGAGGAAAGGTTAAACGCATTAGCTCTACTGAATATTGAAAATGAATTATTAAATGCTATCGATTTAAATGATGCAATAAATTACTACAGCTTTAAAAAGCAAGAAAAAAGTTGTGAATAAAAAATAATTAAATGAATCTAAACATTTTTATAATTTTCTTTTCTTTTTTACAATGGCTATAAAAAATGTATGCCTAGGGCTACGGTCGATCTTAATCCGGCACTGGGTATTAAACAAAAAATTGACCTATAATAGGTAGGTACCTATAATAAATTCCAAATTAATCATATCACAATATCTATTAGGTACTTATAAGTTATAACGCGTTATACATCAACAAAAACCGTGATACTATCATAGATATATAATAGTACACTTTAGAAGTTTCAAGTACCCACGAATAATATTATTCAATCACAACAAAATAACTAATATAGTTATTCTAGGTTTTTTAATATGTAATTTCGTCCAAATTAGAATTTAAAATGTCTGTAAAAAATAACTGTGTTCATATATTTTTTAGATTTTTTGGTTACAGTATGAACTATTTATGAGAACCTTTGTTTTAAATTTGCAATCCTTAGCTATAAAAACTGAACATTTTATAATTTATTAATTACAATGATTGATAATTTTCGACATTTTGATAAATTTTGTCGCTTATAAAAAAAAACAGTGCCTATGTATTTTTACTATTTTTCAACTGATATTGTAACAATATATCAGGAGCCTTGTATTCAATTATTACACTTTTTGGCCCAACAGATAAAACTTTATTGATATTTATAGAAAAAAAAACTAAAAAAAATTTAAAGCTGTAAATGTCCATAAACAGCTCAAAAAGAGTCAAAATATTTTCAAAATTGTATGGTGTATAGGAAATGCTAATATAAACATTTAGTGAAGTTTTCATGTATCTACAGTTATTCGTTTTTGAATTACAACAAAATTAGGAAATCGCTACATGAGAAATCGAGTGAATATTCAATGTTGTAAAAATTTGAATTTCAAACGCTCATAAAAATTTAATTTGACTTTCTTATAGACATTTTTCTTTTGATAAAGGTAGATAATCTTATAAGGAATCTTGTGTTTCATTTTCAAATCTTAGATTTAAAAAGAAAAATTTTTACGAATTCTTAACTCAAAATAATAATATTTTCGTGATTTTTCCATATTTTGTCAATTTTTGAACTTTAAATGCTTATAAAAAAAAATTGTGACTAAGGATTTTTAATATTTTTCATCTGTCTTTGAAACAATATATTAGGAGCCTTCTATCAAATTTTCAAGCTTTCGCAATCAACAAATAAAATTTTATTGATATTTTTAGAAAAAAAACTAAAAAAAAATGGAAAATGAAAATGTTCTTAAACAGTTCAAAATAAATCAAAATATTTTGAAAATGTTGTCGTGTATAGAAAATGCAAATATAAACAACCAGTGAAAATTGCGTGTATATACGTTCATTTGTTTTAGAGTTATTTACACCAAAAACCATAATCGATTTTTTGGAAAACCGATTTTGCGTAAAAATTCCCGTTTTTCCTTAATTTATATGTTGTTTTTCCCGGCGCTTGTTAAAACTACTGGGAAATTTATACATTTGACCCCCCCAAAGTACCAACTAGATTCACTTTCCTATCAGAAAAGCTACTGATGAAGAAAATCCAAACACTTTTAATGTCCTAAAATGTGATGACAGACACAAAAAAAAAAAAAAACCACACATCATTGTAAAATCAATACATTCATTGTTTCACTCAGAATCTAAAATTACATTAAAAATAGGTATTTGACAGATGTTATATGAACTATTATAGCCTATAGGATATTGCAGAACTGTTAAACATCTGGGAAAGGAAGATTCCAAGGAAAGATAAAAAAATTTGTAGTAAGGATTTTGTTTGTGCTTTTCATTTTCAATCAGATGACATACTGACACATTTTGAAATAGAAATACTAGGAGGATTAGTGCATAAAACTACAGAGCAAAAATATCCTATTAAAAACAAAAAAAAATTATCAAAACAAGTTGTAACTACTTCTATAATATTATGTGATAACTACCTAGATATATGTATATTATTTTATGTATTATACTTCGGCACATTACCTATTATTATTTATGTAATAGTATTTTAGATATATTTAAATATTGTTAAGAGAAGGTACCGAATACCAATAGTAGGTAAATATTGAATCAAAAGTAAATATAAAGAAGTAAGTATATATAAATAGATTTGAACTACTTACAATATATAGACAAAATGTGTAATGTGCTGTATTCTGTTATCTGCAATTTTGCTATAATTTTTAATTGTCAACTTCTAGGCAGTTTAATAGACTAGGTATTTCATAAGGCAATAAAAGATTTTGCAATATGAACATCATACTTTAAAATTATCTTATTGAAATACCAATAAATAAACGTAGGTACACACAGTTATTTTCCATCATAAATACAATATTTATTCATTCATTCATTGCAATAAAACACAATACACATGTATCTAAAATATATATAGTGTCTAATACAATTATTCAAATACCCGGCCTTCGAAGCTTGTGGTGCTCCCGGTGGATATTATTTAAACTACAAATTTGCCGTCGAAAACTAAGCCACTTTTTTCTCCTGGCCAAGCCGAGTGTTATCACCTTCTCTTCTCTACATCGTGCTATGAAATATATTATCTTAATAACCAGGGCTGGTTTTAAGGGAGGGCACCGGTGGGCAATTGCCCGGGGGCGGCACACTTTGGGGGTGGCAAAATTATCTCAGATAAAATAAACAAAAAATTAATTTTTTTTTTACCCACCCACCCAATTTATTTATCATTCAAAAACGAAAGAAAATATTTAAAACACAAATTGACTGCATGTTTGCATAAAATTATAATTTATATTAATAGGTATTATTCAATGTAAACAATTATTTTAGCTCTCACCAATCTACTATTTTTGATCTATATTTAATATTATATTATTATAATAGCTAGACACTTGACATTTTCTAGGCATCTTCGTATCACCATATAAGGGTGAACTATTATAAGTAAGAATTTTCCAAAATTCTCTTTGTAAAAAGTGATCACACAAGGATTTTTGAGTTTCACGATGGATTACAACTTTTTTTTATTTATAAATGGTTACTAGGTATTGGTTACAGATAGTAATATTAATAAATTAATAATAATATTAATAAACAAATTAGTAGAAATGAATATTTTTGTGTGTATATTAATAGTTGTCTTTGGTTACTCGGGCAGATGAGGTAAAATATTGAATTAAATCGTCGTATTTACATGGCCACGATTAAAGAAACTATATCTTAAAAAATATTCCAAAACTACAGGACTGATTTTGACGAAAATTTCAGAGATTATTCTTAGAGATATCATAAACGTTTTGAGAGTAATTTTAATTACGTTAAAAATAATATAGGTAGGTACCAACCACTAAATCTAATCAATGACTTGTGGTTACCCGTATATATGTCAAATTATTCCATAAATAGTGATGTACCTACGCCAAACCACTCGCCGATTTGCTCTTGAAATGTGGTACACTAAAACTGAGATACATCCAGTATAATCGGGCAATACAGCTATATAGTACAAGTATAAAATATGTTAATGCATAAATATGGAAACATTATTTTAAGAATAATGATTCACAAAAAACCAATAAAATTCAATATTTCATGTTAAAATAAAGTTAATTCAAAATTAGGTTAAATGTCGTCCGATAGTACATAATAATATATAGTACTCGCAAGCCCAGATTAAGGATCAATTAGGCCCCGGGACACCATACACTTAGTGGGTCCCCTTTCAACTTTAACTTCAAAATAATTCTATCATTACATATTAACGACTTTATATTATTGTATAATTTTTTACTATACAAAAATTATACAGAGTGTATCTTATGTCATTGAAGACGGTTTCTTTTTAACAATTATGGATCAGTGAAAATATGAAATGGAATTTCGTTAAAACAAAAAAAAAGACGTGTTCCTTTATTTTTAACAAACGATTTCTTACAACATTTTTAAACCCGCAGTTGTACCTACCAATAATAAAATTGTTTTTATGGATTCTGGCAAAGCTTTTTTCTGAACATTTTTACAGTCAAATGATCAATTTTGGTTCGCCAGAACGCTAGGTTATTAACTATGGTCCTCTAAAGTTTTGTATAATAATATGCATTAGTACTGTTAACTGAAATACCTAATTTACAAGAGCTAAAAAATGTTTGCTTATAACTACCTTTTTGTACATATACTTATATAATAGTTAAATCGATACCTAATCTAAAATTATCAAAAAAACAAAATTGTTGGCAAACATAGTTCATTATTTATAGTAATTTTTCGTAATATAAAATTGAGAACAACTTTGTTTTATAATTATTAATAATAATTTACCTACTATATATATTTACCTACCTACCTACAATATTATTTTTTTTTTAACTTTATTAGATGAGTTAAAAAAATATATTTTGGGGATAAAGATGGGCCGCGATTAATCTAAGGGTAAAGGTAATGTCGTAATAATACTTACGGCCTCGGAAAGCACTGATCCGCCGTCCTCCGTCGACACAGCCGCTAGTACTTGGCATATTTTCGATGAATGATACCCGATCAAGCAACGCTCGCCGTCTCCACCTTGCTACCCAACACCTCCTTCAACGTGCCCCTCCTTGTTGCCACTATGCCAACCACGGTTACTACCTAGCCAGTCTCAATATTGCCTCTTCGCTACCCACGATATCCGTCTTGCCATCCGCATTCGACACCACAAACACGCTTTTTTTGTGGTTCATATCGGGTTAGCCTTTTTGTGGTCCTATAGGGGTTTAAAAACACCGGCATACATTGCGAAAGGAATCTGCGCATGCCTATGCGGCTATGCATATACCTAACTAATATTAATAACTGATAACTTATCAAAATTCTGCAATATATTTTTTAACTAAAGCACTCGTTATTTGCTTATTAATTTTTGTTGCGAAACGAAATTAAATTCAAAATGTAATGAAATTTACAACAAAAATAAAAATAAAATATTACGATCGCACGACGTGCACACGAGACTGCAAGATACGAGACTGATATGTGAGCAATATAGCTAGCAGAGTAATGACGAGCCGTGTATAGGAAACTATTTTTAAAAAAAAACCAGAAAGTTCTCTTCAAATATCTTATCTTTATATGATATTTATCGATAATAATTGGTTTCGATAGTGCACAGAAAACTCTTATTAACTATTATAAGAAATATTATACGTCGTACTTAAAAGGGAACTTTGTGAATGTATCATGTGTCCTATTTTACCACCACAATCACATGTGTGGTTAAATCAGTGAAAATAAACCTCACTAGTAAAACGGTTACAGACCAATTAATATAACTTATGTTCAAAAAATAATAGTCAACATTGAAACTACTACACTGAATAATACCCACATTTTATTATGTATATCTGACTTTCTTTACAATGGTTAATATTATTTCGAATCAAAAACAATAAACGTGTATTGTATTAATATTTAATATTTCAATGTAAAAATAGATCGAATGTTATGAAAACTATTAAAAAACTGATCGTGTTTTAGAACGAAAGAGTTAATATTTTGCTAATGACTGGCATATTATCTACATTTATTTTAGTTTTTATAAGTTATTTTTTCTTTTATTACTTAATTTCAAAAGAATTCAAAGAATTTATTTTTTTATCTTTATATTCATAATACCATATTATTATATTATGTAAATATACGTGAGTGTGTTATATAAACTTATTTATCCCCAGTAATAACGAATACAGTAAAGTATAAAAATGCATTGATTAAGACATTTGAGTGTAAACCTATAATATTCTTAGCTATATATAATAGTTCTATTTAGAACTTTATTTTTTTTAAATAAACATGTTAACTTAAAGCTAATTTTATGTGTTAATTTTTGTGCAAAGAACAATGCAAATTTTTTTATGAGATTTTTAGTTTGATGTATCTATTTAAATTTCCTCAGTAATTTTCTTGAGCATAAAGAAAAACTATCTTACAAACCATATTATATCTGTAATTTTTTATTTTTGCAAATTAGAACATTTTAACTTTAAACTAAGTTAAGTTACTTTTTTTTTGAAAGTTAACCTTTAACAAGTTAACGAAAAAAAAAATGAGTAACTTTTCACTTAACTTAATTATTTTAAAATACTTAACTTAAAGAGTTAAAAAAAAATGTTAACTTGCCCAGTCTTGATTATTCGTATATTTTTCTTATTATTTATGTAGGTACATTATTAAGTAAGTGATTATGTTTATTAGTAAAACTACAACATACATTATAGGTGCAATGTGTTTAGTTTTTATAAATTGGTTTCTTTATATTATTGTCATAATTAAAAAACAAACAACCTCAGAAAATTCAATTTTTACCAAGTGTTTGTTATATCATTCGTTATACATAGTATAATTTTCAAAATATTTTGACTTTTTTGAGCGATTTTTTTGCAGTTAAAATTTTCAATTTTTTTTTATTATTTACAATCTGTATATCTTACAATCTGTAATCTTTGATGATCTTATTGTGATTTGTGAATAAAGTAATTTATATATTATAACCTATTTACGTGGAACCTTCTTTTAATTTTCGATCCAAAAATTTAACTTTAAATGCTTGTAAAACAAAAATTTGCCTATGTATTTTAATATTTTTCAACTACTATTGTAACAATATATCAGGAGCCTTGTATTAAATTTTCAAGCTTTTCGGCCCTTCAAATAAAATTTTATTGATATTTATAGAAAAAAAAAAACTAAAAATTTTCATTTTCCATTTTTTTTTAGTTTTTTTTCTAAAAATATCAATAAAATTTTACAATTTGCAAATTTTCGTCATGTTTACGTATTTTGTCAATATTTGAACTTATATACTTAAAAAAAAATTGTGACTATGGATTTTAAATATTTTTCAAATATTATTGTAACAATATATTAGGAGGCTTTTATTCAATTTTCAAGCTTTTTTACCCATATTTTTTTTTAATAGATATATATTACAAGGCAGAAGGATGGTTGATATAGCATTTTTATTCAAGACAATTCAAAGTATTCGACACAATACGTTTGACTGTACATTTTCTGACTTAAAAATTATAAATGAAAAAAAAATGGATTTTTTAGCACATTTGTTTTTAAATGTAAAATATGTGGTACGATAGAAAATATTTATTCAGAAGATCCTGAACGAAATGGTTTCAGTATAAATACAGCAGTTACATCTGCCATATTAAACACGGGACAAGGATATTCCCAATTGGAAGAGTTCTGTGGTATACTTGATATGTATTGCATGTCACTTCCTACTTATCAAAATATTCACGAACAAGTAAGTCAAAGTATTATTTTCTGTCTGTCTGATACTACTAATCTGTATGTGGGTTGAAATATGTCATTATTTATAGTATGTGTCATTGTGGCATCGTTTATATTTCTTTTAAAAAATAATAGAAAATTAAAAATTAATAATAATAATAGAACAATAAAATACAAATTACCTGCTATTAGACAAATCAATGTTTTCATCATTATTTTGGTTTGAATTATTAGAATGATCCAAAATCTATTACAAAAATCAATGAATAATACACCATAATTATTATTATATTTACTTAGGTATGTTATGTAAAATATAATTTGATTAGGGCGGCAAATTTATTATAACACTTATTTTTTACAGCGTATGGCCTATTTTAAAATAAGTTGAAAATTGTAATAAATGCCTATGCCATATTATAACGGTAAAAAAATCTGCCTCTAGTTATTTATATCTATAACATTATAAGGTATTTTAATTTATTATAAAAAATAAACACATAGATACCTGAATATCGTTATTCTCCAAGGTTTTAGTAATTTTGGAATTCACATTTTTCAAATTATGCCTTGATTTTTTCCGTGGCGCAGATAATTTTGGACGAGTTTTTTTACTGAATCGCCAATCACTCATTTTTATAAATGTATTATTATTTGCAAATGCATAAAATAAACACAAACGTTAAACGTAGTGAAACACGTCACTAAATACAAACTGGTGGTAACAACTTACTATTTTCATTGATTATAAATATTATAGTATTATTTAGTAGTTATTCATTTTTTATTTACAATTTACAACATAATTCTTATATTATTGCCACCACATTTTGACTAGGATCCAGTGTTATACATGTACATTGTACCATATTACTTGATTCACTAAATATTTCATATATCGTTCTCATTTACGTTTTCAGGTATGTTGTACCAAAAGATTGTACGAGATGACGTTTTTTTCGAACTACGAATGCAGCAACAATTAATTTCATTTTACCATGACCATTTGTTACTTGAAATATTAGATTCCCGTTTTAATCGTGGTTTACCCATCAGGGATTAATTTTTAGCTTTTTTCGTAGTAATAATGTAATATATTTAATTAAAATAACGACTACAATATTATTAAGTCTTTGATAAAAAATAAATGATTTTAAATGTAAAAAAGGTGGGCAAGTGGGTGTCGCTCTGCTGTACAGTAGGTTACAAGTGGGTCACTGTATAATGGATGGTATTAAATTTGAATTCAATGATATAATATCATTGTATAAGAAAAACGATTCTGAGCGGTGATGGTATGTCAGTCTATGTATAAGGCATATTATATACATATCTATGGTATTAAACAAAAAATTGACCTATAATAGGTACCTATAATAAATTCCAAATTAATCATATCACAATATCCATTAGATACTTATAACGCGTTATACATCAACAAAAACCGTGATACTATCATAGATATATAATAGTACACTTTAGAAGTTTCAAGTACCCACGAATAGTATTATTCAATCACAACAAAATAACTAAAATCGTAATTCTTGGTTTAAATATGAAATTTTGTCTAAATTTGAAATTAAAATGTCTGTAAAAATAAGTGTGTTTATATATTTTTTAGATTTTTTGGTTACAGTATGAATTATTTAAGAGAATCTTTGTTTTAAATTTTCAACTTTTAGTTATAAAAACTGAACATTTTATAATTTTTTAATTCCAACGATTGATAATTTTCGAGATTTTGATAAATTTTGTCAAAATTCCAACTTTAAATGCTTATAAAAAAAAATCGTGCCTATGTATTTTTAATATTTTTCAACTGATATTGTAACAATATATCAGGAGCCTTGTATTAAATTTTTACACTTTTTGGCCCAACAGATAAAACTTTATTGATATTTATAGAAAAAAAACTAAAAAAAATTGAAAGCTGTAAATGTCCATAAACAGCTCAAAAAGAGTCAAAATATTTTCAAAATTGTATGGTGTATAGGAAATGCTAATATAAACATTCAGTGAAATTTTCATGTATCTACAGTTATTCGTTTTTGAATTACAACAAAATAAGGAAATCGCTACATGAGAAATCTAGTGAAAATCCAATGTTGTAAAAATTTGAATTTCAAACGCTCATAAAAATTTAATTTGACTGTCCGGTAGAGATTTTTTTATTGATAAAGGTAGATAATCTTATAAGGAATCTTGTGTTTCATTTTCAAATCTTAGATTTAAAAAGAAAAATTTTTACGAATTCTTAACTCAAAATAATTTGCTAATTTTCGTGATTTTTCCATATTTTGTCAATTTTTGAACTTTAAATGCTTATAAAAAAAAATTGTGACTAAGGATTTTTAATATTTTTCATCTGCCTTTGAAACAACATATTAGGAGCCTTCTATTAAATTTTCAAGCTTTCGCAACCAACAAATAAAATTTTATTGATATTTCTAGAAAAAAAACTAAAAAAAAAATGAAAAATGAAAATGTCCCTAAACAGTTCAAAATAAATCAAAATATTTTGAAAATGTTATCGTGTATAGAAAATGCAAATATAAACAACCAGTGAAAATTTCATGTATCTACGGTCATTTGTTTTAAAGTTACACCAATAACCAAATTCGATTTTTTGGAAAATCGATTTTGCGTAAAAATTCCCGTTTTTCCTTAATTTTTATGTTGTTTTTCCCGGCGCTTGTGAAAACTACTGGAAAATGTTTACTTTTGACCCCCCAAAGTACCAACTAGATTCACTTTCCTATCAGAAAAGGTACTATTGAAGAAAATCGAAGCACTTTTACTGTCCCAAAACGTGATGACAGACACAAAAATATAAAAATATAAAAATATAAAAAAAAACATACATCATTGTAAAACCAATACATTCATCGCTCCGCTCAGAATCTAAAATTTTATAATGTTTAAATACTACCTATTCCTATTTCTTATACTATATATTATTATATTATTGTAATGTAATAAAACTAAATCCAAGTGGCAAGTACAGTCATAAATAATAATTAACCCTAATATAAATTATTATCCGTAAATATTGTAATTATAAAAACATTACAATTCCAACAATGGTTTTACGATAAAGACGCGATAAACTCGCAAATACGCCCGCGGTATCAGTACTACCTGTAAGATAGGGCGGAAAGTGGCGGTACATATATAGGACCGCACTCACACTAATAATCATTTACGACTAACACAAAGATTACGGGCGGCGACGACAAGATTAGAAATTGCCTAAATTGTTCCCCTTAAATAATAGCCACTAAGAGCCGCCTTAAAAATGGTTTTACAAAAAATATAAAATAGGTGTATTCAGGGCCGGCTCAATGTGGTAGCAAAATAGGCAGCCGCCTAGGGCGGCACTAGTGTGGGGGCGGCAAATTTCAAATGAACCAAAGTGATTTAATTATTATAAATTATAATATAATATAGTCTGCTGAATTGTATGTTCATTACTCAAATATACAAAAAAAGTTTACCGAGAACGCACTAAAGTCGTAATACTGCATGAATATAAATAGAACGGCGATAACAATACATGCATTAGTCGACCACAGACGAATGCACGTTCTTATCGAGTTTAAAATTATTATTTAATTGGAAAATAATTGTCAATGACACAACGGCATTTAGTCCCGGACTTTCAGCCACCCGCCGAACACGTAAATAATTTTTGCCGTAGAGGGATAGTGATAGTAGACCAAGTGCGTGAACGTGTACAATTTTTATTAAAATAAATTTATAACTGCAACACTTAATTGGTATTAATTTTGTTAAATTATCACGTTAATATTTATTGAATATGTCAGAGCAAAAACGTATACGGTTATCAGGAGCTGCATATCGAAAACAAAAATTAAAACGTGATGAAGAAATTAAAAAAAACTCTGGTTCCTTTGAAAAATATTTGAAAAAAAATAATGAAGTTTTAAATAATCCAGAAACACATTCTAAAATTATTTCAGAAGAACCAAATACCTTAGAAGTTACTGACAGTTTAAAAGAAGTTGGTAACTCAGAACAAATTTCCGATAGCATTGACATTTTCAATAATGAAATAAACATAACGTTGGAAGAAAATGCGAGTATTAAATCTAATGAAAATGAAAATAACATATCTGACCCCGGGACATGGCCAGCGATTTTTTCAAATTCATTACGACTTCAATTAGTAAAAACTTAAGGTTAAGTGATCTTGCTACAATTTCTATTGAAAAAGAAGTAATGGAAAATCTGGAGTTCAAAAATTTACTGATTGATTTTGCCCAAGAAAAGGCTCGCAAAATTAATTTTATTTAATATATTTTTTTTTTTTTTTTTTTTATATATTTTTTAATGTTAAATTAAATACATATTTTTTATCTATGATAACGATAATGAATGTATAACAATGGTCAAAAATATTACTTGTTCTATTTTATACCCAACATTTATTTTAATTTTATTATTATTATTTTATATTTTGTAAAGAAAACTTAGGTCAGTCAAAACATTTTATTTTTTTTTAATTAAACAAGGGTTCATAGATAAAAATGAATGTCCTTATTTTATCAATACACTCCTCTCCAAAAAAATAACTATTGCATAGGGCAGCTTAAATCAGATTTGCCTAGGGCGGCAAAAAACCTACGGCCGGCCCTGGGTGTATTATTCAATATTTAAATCTTATATGTATTATACTTTGACAATTTTTTCAATTTTTACAAATTATAAAATGTTTATGGATTAATAGTAATTACTATAGCTTTCAAATCATAGTAGCCCCCATATTTTCCGAATCTATTATCATAATCCTATTAATATTAGTAAAAAACTCAGAAAATACTCGTTCAAATTTTGATAGGTACATCAAAAAAATTTAAAAACATTAGTTTGTATGGACCAAGGTATGGACACTCCTTAAATGGCACAAAAAGTATCAAGTATTCAAAAAATGGTCCTTAAATTTCCAGAAATTATATTTAGAATACCTAATATATTGAATAAAAAAGGAGGTGAGCACTGAGCATGTATTTATTATAATTTAAGATATTTGAACACGATAAATACAGACCTGATTGCCGTCTAATTCCACATCAGAAGATTGATTGTCAGCCATTTGTTTATTGCCTTTATTGGTAGGAATCTAAATAACATAACTTGTAGGTTTTTATTTTGATATAAATATTTAAAACACAATAACATTTAAGGGTTTAAGGGACCGGTCCAACGTGTGATCTACCGATAAATGGCTATCTACGATAAAGTGTTGTAGGTAGAATGTGTGATCTACCGATGACAGATACCTATATTTTACACTATAGTGCCTACTATAGATACGATATGGATTTTATGACTTAATCTATATAATTATCGATATGATATGGATTTTGTGATCGTATTGTATTTTTAAAATATAATTTAAACATTCAGTTACCATTTAGCATTTGTTCGTGTCATTTCGTTTGTTGGTGTATTTTTTCCATTTTTTTTTTCACAAGTGTCTATAATATTTTTAATTTAGTTAATTTAGTTTTGTACCGATTTAAAATGAATTCTACTACAACTATGGGATATTTATACAGAAATATAATTGTTGATGAATTGAAATGTGTTGAATATTTAAAAAGTAAAAACCTTTTGAGTAACAACCGTTTGGTTTGCTCAAAACAGAATATTGATGGCACCGAATATGGTGGACAATTACGTGAAACAACAAGGTCCAGTAAAAAAAGAAATTCGGACGGTACTTTTAAAAAATTGTTACTATGAGATGTATCGTAAAAGGATACCAAACATATCAGTCAATTTGCGCAGGAAATCCATTTTTTACTTATACAGACCTCGATGGTAAATGTCATAGTAATTTAGCTCTAACAGAAATAATAGAACTCGTCTGGTATTGGGTACATATGATACCAGTACATAATGCAGTTTTATGGACAGGTAGAAGTAAACACACTGTAATTGACTGGTACAATCTGTGTCGTGATGTTGTTGTTGATCAGTTTTCAAAAAGACCAAAAATGGGAGGTCCTGGTTACATTGTACAGATAGATGAATCCCTCTTTCAGGGGAAACGAAGATATAATCGCGGTCGCTTACAACATGGTGATTATGACCCACAATCACATGAAGATAGCGACGAAACTTCAAATGATGAAAATGAAACTCATGTAGAAAACATCCAACAAAATTATGGAAATAGAATACAGGGACCGTGGGTATTTGGTTTGTATTGTAGTAATGAAAACAAAACTGAACGACGATTTTTCATTGTAGAAAGGAGGGATCGACAAACGCTATTACCAATAATAGAAAGAGAGGTAGAAATTGGTACAACGATTCACAGGGATCAGTGGCAAGCATATAGTTCTCTGAAGGAACATGGATTTATTCATCAAACTGTGAATCATTCTGAAAATTTTGTGGATACAAATACTGGAGCTCATACTCAAACTCTAACAATAGTCATTGTGGAAGTTAGTCAAGTCCAAGTATAATATAAAAGTCAATGGTGCATCTCCTCTATTAGACCGCCAACTTAAAGAAGAATGGTGGCAGTCATGCCACCCGATACAAACTCAATTATTTGATGATTTTTTATCAGATTTAAAAAATACTTTTGCAGTATAATTATAAGAAGCAATCATTAGCATTAGACCAGCCATTTATTGGTAGATCACACATTAGACCAGCCATTTATTGGTAGATCACACATTGGACCAGCCGTTTATCGGTAGATCACACATTGGACCAGTCCCGGGTTTATATATAAGGAATATATCTAAATAATTAAGACATGATTTTTTTTTAATACTGTTTGTAGATAGTTATTTTAACATAAAACAATATAAATTATGCAAAATTGTATACTGTTTTTATTACTGTTTAATGTAATAATCAATTTTACTCCAAGGAATGAATATTATCTAGGGTGTAAAGTTAACGTTTTTTTGATAATTCTAGATTATTTTATGAGCAATATAAAAATTCAGAAAAATGTACAATCACATGGCCACGTAGTGCGTTCTGCGTACCTATGTTAAGACAGAGAAAATTTCAATAGCAAAAATATTATTTTTTCAATTCTGTGTTTATAAATAAACATAATTATAATCTCTATAGTACATACCTATCTGGATATTTAATAGTTATAAATTAAAGTAATAAGTAGGGTGCAAATTTTAATACCCTAAAAAAACCTAAAAACGCCTTAGAAAAAAATGCAATTATGACATTAAACATTTAATTAATGAAGTAAAAAATGCTTTAAAAAAGAGGAAAATTTGATTAATGCCCTTAAAAAATGCATTTTACCGCAAAAATGACCTTAGGTAAAGGACCTTAGAAATACCATATTAATTTTTTGATGATTTTTTTGGGATGCATTTTGTAATACAATATTTATCCCTATTAAAATTACGAACATGAAATAAAAACATACAAAATACAACCATAATGTTACACAATTTCACTAATTATTTGTTACCTATTAATATGAGTACGGGTGACATATTGAACAAATATGCATTAAAACCAACAAAAATTACCCAATAATGCTAAAAATAAAAAAACGTCGAAATATACAAAAATGCAAAATAAAATCCAATTTCAAAAATATTAAATAAAAAACAAGTGATTAGCAGAGTACCTAATTTAATTATAGTTAAATATTTATAAATTATATAATAACTATAGATGTATTATGATTAGTTTACGATCCGTAACACAGCAGATAATAGGCACATTGTTCTCGAAATTATCATATTATTATTCGAGGTAATAAGTTCTAAGTAAACGTAATATTTGAAATGGCGTAAATTCATAAACAAATGCACACAAAAAGCATAGCTAAAGAAGCCGCCACCAACATCAATATCCCCAGAATAGACCTCTCATCTTTCAAGGACACTGCCCGAAACGCCTTAAAAAGTAGCAAAAAGATTCACCAACGACTCTGGGACCAGGAACAAGTTATACCAAATAAAACCATTTTGTCACCTAACTCGAATCCTCCCTCAAGTACGAGAAGACAACAAGTGATATGAACGGGGATAAAAATTGGACACACAAACATCACACACGTCCACTTAATGAGAAGAGGGCCGAGACCAAACTGCAAACTCTGCAACAAAGCTTATAACTAGGGGCCGGAATTATATTCTTTTAAAATAGTCAAAATAAGGTGCTAATATTCTCTTAAAAAGTTGAAAATATTCTTCCAATATTCTTTAAAAACCATAATAAAATATGCAAAAAGATGCTTTTTTATTAAAATATCATTAATAACTATTAATTATGTTGTATTTATTAATTCATACCTATTCTATTGAACTAAATATATGCATTTATATGGAAAATAATAAAGCAAATAATACAAACTGATATAAATAAATACGTAATATGCAAAGTAATACCAAAACCTGATATAAATACGTACCTACATAATAAAAAATACTACATGTTAAGAAAAGTTTGATAAAATTATCAATTATAATATTATTTAATATTCAATTATTTTAAATTTTCAACTACAAAAATTTTTGAAAACAGTTGACAACTGTCTGTTGTCATATTTGTACAACGGTCGGTTAAAATGTTTATAAATATATTGTGCGAATTTATATTATTTACTCCACTGCAACAAAAAATATCAAACATCTACAAAAATTAATCGATATAATATTCTCTAATATTCTTTGTTACAAGAGATATTCTTTCGTCTTGAAATATTCCCAACAAATATGCAAAAAAAACTTTTGGCATTAACTCACGTGTTTTATGATTTGTAAAGATTTCGACTGCACACTCAAAAAAAAATATGCAAAAGAATATAATTCCGGCCCCAAAATTATAACCGACGATAAAATTCCACGTACCTGCCTACGCATATTGCAATACAAATCCGGAGACACGAGGACGCTTGCGTCTCGCGAGTTGTAAGTGTCTCTGAGGTCGGACTGTTAGCCCGGAAAGAGTCGAAGCAACAACGGACGCATAGATAAGTAGGTATATAAAATGGCAAATATTATAATTATAAATTATTAATGCTGTTAATTTCGGTTCAAAGAAGGGTGCGATGGTAAAAACATTTAAAATATACAAATGTGCTTCAAAGCCTACACAATTTCCCGCCGCAATACTATTACACGGTGTTTGTTGTCCAGCGAATAATCTCCGTACCGTACCATCTTTATACCAACTATATTATAATTATATTGTAACCGATGATAAAATTCCACGTACCTGTCTACGCATATTGCAAATACAAATCGTGGACGCTCGCGTCTCGTGAGTGGTAACTTGAAGCAGTTGAAAACAATGAAAACTTGAAAGTGTCTCGCTGAGGTCGGACTGGAACGTGTCGAACAAGTGTCGAGTCGGAGCAACAGTGGACGAATGAGCGATCGGTACGGGGCGGCTGCCCCTGAAGGCCGAACAAAGTTTTTGACACGCGCGACGAGTGACGACGGCCGACGCGGTTTCGGTTTTGCCCAAGACGAATATTTTATGATAAAATTCCACGTACCTGTCTACGCATATTGCAAATACAAATCGTGGACGCTCGTGTCTCGTGAGTGGTAACTTGAAGCAGTTGAAAACAATGAAAACTTGAAAGTGTCTCGCTGAGGTCGGACTGGAACGTGTCGAACAAGTGTCGAGTCGGAGCAACAGTGGACGAATGAGCGATCGGTAGTCGGTACGGGGCGGCTGCCGCTGAAGGCCGAACAAGGTTTCTGCCACGCGCGACGAGTGACGACGGCCGACGCGGTTTCGGTTTTGCCCAAGACGAATATTTTATGATAAAATTCCACGTACCTGTCTACGCATATTGCAAATACAAATCGTGGACGCTCGTGTCTCGTGAGTGGTAACTTGTAGCAGTTGAAAACAATGAAAACTTGTAAGTGTCTCGCTGAGGTCGGACTGGAACGTGTCGAACAAGTGTTGAGTCGGAGCAACAGTGGACGAATGAGCGATCGGTAGTCGGTACGGGGCGGCTGCCGCTGAAGGCCGAACAAGGTTTCTGCCACGCGCGACGAGTGACAACGGCCGACGCGGTTTCGGTTTTGCCCAAGACCATAGACATATCTATATTATGTCTATGCCCAAGACGAATATTTTATGTTCGAGGCGGGGAAATCTTGTTGCCGACGTCTCCGTGACTCCGTCCGTACGCAAATGGAAATAATATTATAGTGACGTTATTTATAAATAAACGCCGATGGTTTTTATTTTGAATTCCCGCCGAACCGCCCGACGTCCGGGATTTCTGTAAAAAATATAAAATAGTAATAAACAAATATTATGCATTCGATAATATCCGTTGTACAAAATTATAATATTATGATTGATGGCCCGTGTGGCGGGTGTTCGTGACAATGCGCCACGACGCTATAATATAGAATCGTTATCGTTTTGGATGACGTGACCGTCTGCAATACATATTAGTATATTACTATAATAATTCCACTAAACAAAATAAAATTGAAGTACAGAGTAGTATTATAATATTAATTAATAATTATAACTGACATTACGGATACAGAGACGCCCGCAATGCTCGCGTACAATAGAACAATATAATATTATTATACGAATGTAGCTTAAAATCTAAATATTTTAAATATTTCATTGCAAGTAGGCAGTAGGTAATAATAAACATAACGTCGAAAAATAGTACTCTTTGAATTAAACAACTTAAAATCGACATTTTTGTTTAAATATCGAATTTAAGGGCCCATAGTTTAAACAGCGGAATTCAGCTGGTAAAATCAGTGGGTTAAGTGAAACCTAGTGCATTACACACTATGCGATTCAAACGCGCGTCTCGGTGCGTTTCGAACGTCGCGATTCGATCGCTCAAAATAAAACCAACCGTATTATTGGCTATATTCACATTATTGTAGTAAGCAAATTACTACGGAGTAATACCAATTTCATGAGTACATAGTTATTACTATAATATACGATAGACCGGCATAACCAGGTAATAGGGTTCAGAAATAGGCGTTGTAACATTTACAGAAACACTACCAATTTCACGGGTGCATAGTTAGTTTAATATATTGTAGAACGGCCTAAAACAAATATTACAAGAAAGTGGTTAGGTCTCCTTCTGTTAAATATAATGAGACAAAACCACTGAATACTCAGGACGAGGGGTTCAAAAATAGGCGTATATAATATTTTACAGAAACACTGTACACGACGAATTCAAATAAAAAAAAGAGTAAAATGATTATTTTAATTATAGTCATAGTTTGGTAATACAGTCAATCGTAAATGCGTGGGCTAGGATGATGAACACACAAATCACATCCGTGAAAACCGAGATATCGTATATGTATATAGAACCTCATATATAAGGGAGCCCGAATCGGCCTGTTTTCAGACGTGTACTACCACCCATTAGAGCAAGCACCTTCACGTCACTTTGTATAATATTATTTTGGACTTGGAAAAATATCGAACGTTATAATAAAATTCACAATATACAACAACTGTCTTGTTATTCATTTATCTACCACGACTTCAGCATCAAATAAAGTGTCTGCGACCCGCATCTATAACATCTTGGTAGCCACTTATCTACTGTCAGCACTACGATAGTAGGTACAAAGCCACCAGATCGTTACAGTATTCACACTGATAAAATACGCGAGCGTTCTGCCGAGTTCGATCGCGTTGAACGCGCTCAGCGCTGGTTTAATTTTGGGCGATTGATCGCGCGAACGCTCTAAAATTAAACCAAGTACTTCCCATGTTATTATTCACATTGGGCTTTTTACCCGCCGAAACGTCGCGTTTATTTTATATTTGACGTATGTATTTTAACTGAAACGCGAGCGTACGAATCGCCTGGTGTGTAATGCTAGGATGTCACACCCGCATGCGTTGTCTCCGTCTTTCAAATGTACAACATAGCAAAAACTGTTTTGCGCGAGACAACTTTTATCTTTCTGTGTTTGTAGTAGTGGCTCCAAAATTTCTGAACATATAGGCCCGATAGGGTGGAAAATTATCTATTCAACAGCGTGCCCATATTTTAGATAACATAAATACAATAAAAGTTATTTGTTTTTAAACATTTGCTCATCAAAAATGATTGGATAGTGCTATTAAAAAAAAAGAGCACGGATAAATTTCTTCTTTACGTGTTGTGACAATTTGGTAGTTCTACAACAAATATCGTGAGAAGAAAAGTTGTCCCGCGCAAAACCGTTATTGCTATGTTGTACATATTTTGTAAGACGGAGACAACACAATATGCGGGTGTGACATCCTCTTAAAACTTAATAAAAACTTGGAAAATATCGTTCAGGTATAGCAGTTGATACAGGCAAAGTACAAAATATTTTCAAGAGTTCTTGAATATTTGGATAAAACTCTTTATCACAAATATCTAAAGCATGTAACCCTGAGGTGAATACGATTTCTTCAGTCACTGGAAATAAGCCCACACCCTATGGTAAACCTACGGTCTTCGTGGTAATTTTGTTTTCATTACCGACTGCTTATCGGGTTAACATTATATTATTATAAACACTCGTGCACGAAAAATAATTCACAGAAAAGTAAAAATACAGTACACCAATCTACCATAGAGGTGTATGCATGTTGTTGTTGTTGTCCCGTGTCCGATATACAGAATGTAACAGAAAGATATGACAAATGAAATAACTTGTATTCTAAATTTCTAATCCTTTTCATATAAATTATAGGCGTTTGTACTACACGTATAGACGTATAGTGAAAAAATTAAAAAATATTGATTAGAATACAAGTTATTTAATTTGTCATATCTTTCTGTTACACTCTGTATATCGGACACATTTGGACATATTATAATGTACACGGTATATTCCCAGTTCGCCGACACCCAGTTTTCCGACACTCAATTTGAAG
Source organism: Macrosiphum euphorbiae (assembly GCA_949089665.1). Taxonomy (NCBI): domain Eukaryota; kingdom Metazoa; phylum Arthropoda; class Insecta; order Hemiptera; family Aphididae; genus Macrosiphum; species Macrosiphum euphorbiae. The sequence continues at coordinate 2,715,142 of CARXXK010001029.1, forward strand.
AAATACAGTTCAGTTATAAAATTATATTACATTTAAATATTAAATATTATACAGTCGTTATAATAATAAAAAGTATAACATTTAATTTTATTGCAGTGCCTACCTCACGCAGTGAAATACGACTACAAACTAAAATTATAATCATTATTTGAAAACCGCAGTGGACTTTTATGTTATATCTTATATATATATATATATATTTATAATATATTGATGGATGTCAATTATCATGCGATAGGTACCTATAATAATACTATCTTATACTCACCATTAAATAAGTTTACAGATATCATAACTTTGCCGTTAGCTGATAGGTACCTGTCCTTATACTCACGATAAAATAAATTTACAGATTATGATAGTACCTATTATAGTAATGCAACAAAGCATGTCGCCAATATCATTTGTCGGCGAATTGGGCTTTTTTTAAAAACCATTAAAAATTGGTTTTTTTATCAAAAAACCGGGTGTCGGCGAACTGGGCATAAACCATGTACACAGGATTGTTATGTTTAAAACACAATGTTTGTTGACGCGACAATAATATTATACAATCGTCGCTGTTAAATTATTTCGCTGATTTCGCTCATAGCCGACCGATCTGACACACATTCTCACACCCACATAATATAAGCTCACGCGTCAGTCAGTGGCGGCTCGTGTACAAGACGTGCACGTGCACTACCTACCTACCTACCCAAACTCAAGAAAAATCGAAAACATACATCATAATAACACAACCAAGTACTAAGTATTATCAATATTACGTTTAAAAATAAAAAAAAAACCATAACTTCAGAATATTATGAAAATAATATAATATTTGGATCGGGTTATTTCGATCACTTTCGGTGGCCAAACAGTCGGGAGGCTATCGGCGACGGAACGGTATCGTTGTGTATTATATTGGTACACAATAGCTGTGCACATTTGTACAATGTAAAAATTATAACAAGTCCAAACACGCAATACTCGTGTTTGTTATAATGGAATTGATGTTTACATTCGCCTCGTCGGCACAGGCATTATAATTTATTTTTACTCTCTTCCGTTTATTATGATAAATATTTGTGCTGATTATATTATAACGTCAGTCGATCATTATCGAAAATTCAAAACAACAATCGCGTTTCTGTTTAACAAAATAAAAGCTAATCGGTGAAATGTGAATGACTAAAATTTGTAAACAATATTATAATTTATAATATATAATATAATAATATTGACTATATTTTTTTTTTTTTTGAATGTGCACTACTTCATTAAAAACCCACGAGCCGCTCTGAGTGCGGATATTTTAACAATTTAACTAATATACTGGGGGACAGAAATTACGCCCAGAGAAAACTTTTTGTCGCCTAGTAGATGATATATTATATTTTAATTGCTGGGCGACAACGGTTTTTGTAAAAAGGTCGATGTTTGAAATTATTATATAATTGTGTTATTTATTAATTATTTATGACTCATATTGTCATTTCGTTTGTCAAATAATTATCGAGAATGAAAAACCCACGGGACCGTAGGCAGAGTATATTTTAAGTAATTTTCACTGGGTGGCACTTTAATAAAATTGTCTACCAGAGGAACATAGAAGGGAAATCAACTCTTCTGTCTCAACAATTTTGATATAGGTTTATCAACTAAACTCTACTAAAAAATATATCTACAATTTATATATTGGTTTGTTTACGGAGATAATATAAACATAATGAAAAATCGGTTATGAATTTATTTAATTATTATATCAACATAACCGATTTTTCAATAATAAAACCTTAATAAAATAAGTAGAACAACCCGGTAATAGTTTAATAATATTGTTACTCGTAAAAAGATCGCGGCGAACCTCCAAGCGCGTAATAATTTACGTAAAATACATACGTTGTATAGCACTGAGTGTGTGTTAGTAGGTAGGTACACAATACATTACCGAGCGGCGTGCGTAAAATAAATACGTACAGGATAAATAAGTGTGTACGGGAATGAAATATAATATACGAAATAAAATATTTAATTAAATAAATCAAATGAGAATTAATAGATTTTTAGTAGGTAATGTTAACAAACATTAGGTATAGGTATATGAATACGGAGTCAGATAGTTCAGATAGTAGTTCTACGGGCAATTCAGTACGACGAGTAAAATCTAAGAAATATCAAACCAAGGAAGGATTACGGGCAGCAATAGTAAAAGACGCTATGAAAAAAGAATTTGTACAACGAACGGGGAAATTAATAGGTAACGGCGTAACGCCGAAAAAGCTGTTGGGGAAAACTCAGGCACGGCACTAGAATTTTTTCCAGGGGGGGCACAGTGGGGCAAATATTTTTTTTACATAGGCTAAAATTGTTTCAACAAATGCTGAGGTTATTTAAATGAAATATAAATATTTTCGTATCATATAACATAATATAGCTATTAGCTATATAGTACATACGTTTTAATCGTTTTATATTGTATGCTCTAAACGTCTAAACATATAATATTTACAAACTTTTGAATAGTTAAAAATGTTTTAAGAATAATATCAAATATTTTTTTTGTACCTTATGTAATATGTAAGAAAATGTTTAATCACAGACCTAAGACCTTCAACAACTATATTCATAATGATAATATGATATACAAAAATAATAATTTCTTTATGAGCTAAATATTGATTTTTATAGAATATCTGTTTATGCACAATGCACCATACGGTAAATGATTGAAAATCTTTTAATATTGAAAAAGTTAACAAAAATGTATACAATTGCACTGATATCAGTAGGAATACAATTTGTTTTAAATAAAAACTTTTGATTACCTACCTTATATTTAACTAGTACATTTCAAATTTTTAATTCAATACATTTTTAAATTGGTATTTGCATAGTAGTGTATGTATTGACTATTGAAGTACCTACTTTATATTTTTTGTTAAATTTCGGAGGTTAAAATAGTTCATATATATACATTAAAACATAGATACTTTAAGAAATCTTTTTTTATTAATTATCAAGTAATATGTGAACTAATTACCATGACAAATAAGATTATAAAAATAACAAAATAAGAAAATTGAATAAATTATTTAATTAGGTATTTGAAATAAGAAATTTGTCATGCTAATTACTAAACTAATATAAGTAGGTAGGTACGAATACCAACTCCTTACACAATAGTATTGTGTTAATCAAACATAAACATATTTAAAATAATAAGTCAACTAAAAATATTTTTAACTGTATACAACAAACATTAATTATATCGTACATATTTTTCAGTGGGGGGGCTGGCGAGGGGGCTGATCGGTTTTCTGGGGGGGCTAGAGCCCCACCTTGCCCCCCCTTGGCACCGTGCCTGGGAAAACTTATCAAGAGGACTACCAGTAGATTACATTATAATATTACAATTACACTGACATGACCAGCGTTACAAAGGCGAACGCACAACTAGCGCTTCGACGGCCAATCACAGTGATAGGCGACACTAAAGAATTATTATTATTTAATAACACCAGCGACGCGGGAAAGTGCATCGGGCGCCGTCTATGATATTTTATTATCGATTTTTATCTAAATCGGCGTCGGCGAGGTGGTCGAGATAACAGAATTGAGACTCGCGGTCATTTTCTTTGTCTATGCAGTATGCTCGCGGTAGTAGGTATAACAGAAAAGTACCCACGCACCAACTATCATGCATTCATGCCCACGTAATTACTTCGTAAGTATGAACGTTTTTACCAAACTGTTGATTTTTTTTTTAACCATTTAGATATTATACTTGTTCCAGTCCAAATGTCACCTGTAATGGTACGGTCGAGAGGAAAATTGATGGAACGATATTGTACGCGGTAAATCACACACCCATGATCCATTTCCTCAAAAAATTCGAAAAAAAAAAATATCGGAAGGTACTTATCAATAGAGCACAATTCGATACTGCACGTTTGAAAATTATGTACGATGAAGAAGCTATCAGGTATAGTACCTACTTGTAATTACACGTACTTGGTTACTTTTGAAAATTCTCGGTTTTAGAGTGCCTAAGTGTGTCGATTTGTTATATTTGAGGAGTGCATAAATACAGGGCCGGACTGGAAGGGTTTCGGCCCACTATTTTCTGTAAGCAACCGGCCAGTTTTCTACATTTATCAGCCCAACTTAAATTAACAAAATATTATAATTTTCTCAACAGTATATTAGTACAAGAATTAGGATTTTATTATGTTGATTACAAAGAAAATGTAAAATATATCAAACATAATATAGGTATAAATCATTTACACTAAATAGCAGTATGACAAATTTAACCTTATAAATTGTAAGTAATTATGTGTACGATAATAATTTAGGTATTGTATGACAATATGAGTTTTTAATAATGTCCAAAATATCTTCAACTTTCAAATCATCCAATATATCTTTTTCTACAGACATTAATAAAAAAAACATCTAAGCTGTCATTAGATAATGAAGCGCGTAGACGATTTTTGATAATTTTTAATTTGCTAATTACTCGTTCACAATTAACCTGAGTTACCGATAAGGTTAGTACATATTTCATGGCTGCATATAAATTAGAATAAGTAGGTATGCATATGTAAATTAAGCGAACTAAGTAAATTAAAAACACAAATCAGACAATTCTCAAAGGCATATATAGCTTTTTCATATATAGCTTTTACATCATGGATAGAATCAATAATGTTTACATTCAGATCCTAAAAAAAATTGTTCATATAAATATTCTTAGCACAAATATAATAATAGCAATAGGGTAAACTTGAATAAAAATTATTACAGTAATTATAGCAAATACTTCAAATATATCCATATTAATAATAGTAATACTGTAAATAATGTAAATACTGTAAGTACATTGAAAACGCAAGTGACCGCAAACAATGTTTATATTTGTTGTTACTTGAGAACTTCCTTTACAATATTTTTGTATTGGGAATAGAATAATGTCGTGTAATTTTAATTCACAGTCTTTTAATTAGATTGGCGGGTTAGTTTTACACTCAATTTAGGGCCCCAGTCCGACCCTACATAAATATATAAATTTGTAGTTTGAAGAGTGCATCAAGAATTAAGAGTGTAACTTACATATGTTGTGTATTTCAATCTAAATATCAAGTTAAAATGAGTATACTTCCAATAGTACTCAGGTCTTGTTGGTTCTAAAAACTTATAGTACGCTTCAACCCACTGTTTATGTTTTTATAGCTGTGGCTCCAAATATTTTAATAGGTTTATATAATATTGATAGTGAATATTTAATTTTTAAAACCAACAATACATCTATCTCTAGGTTGTTCTCACTTGGGAGTCGATAAAAGGGAAAACATTTTGTAAAATATTGATATACAAAAAATTATACTAGTAGGTAGGTACATGTTTTTATAATTTAATTTACTATTATATTAATAAAAAAAAAAAAAAAATAAGATGTTACATTTATTTTGAATAAAATATCTTTTGATACCATACGTAACTAATATAATAACTCCACGTACATTTTTCATGTCTTTAAATTCATTAATAGTTTAATACTTTCATAGATATATATCAACATGTTTGATATATTTAAATTTACCTTATTATTCAATATTATTATCTAGAAATCCAAATATGGCTTACACTTATCTTTGGACATCAGCCGAGTCATCAATGCGTAAGGCAAGGCGTGAACATGTTCCAGTACTACACGAAACTCTAAATTCTTTGAAAGAGATTTTAGAAGAACAAGAAAACTTGATTCATTGCAATGATCATCGATTTTTTCAGGAGTTTATAGTAGATGACAATGGGAAAGCTCATGTTATGTTTGCCTGTCCAGAGGTCATCAATGATGTAGTTTTAAATGAAGGTACAAAATTGCACGCTGATGCAACTTTCAAAGTCGTACCATCTATGCCCAAATGCCGGCAGTTGTTTATGATGCATAATATATTATTCAAAATCACGTAAGAAAATGTTTTAGATTTTTATTATACTATTAATATTATTGTATTACACTCTATGTGACCATATGTATGAGGTATAACAAGACTATTTAACTAATTCCAGTACAAATTTAAAACACTCTTGTTACATCTTACACCCTGTAAACATTATACTTTTTTACAATTTATTCTTAAGGGACCAGCGTGTGACTTGTTTTTTGCTCAAAAACATGCCTTATAGGAAAAGCTCTCATGCCTCGTAGATTGGTCCAATTTTGGTAATTTTTTTTTTTTATTAGATTAAGGAAGACTTATTGCAGGGCGCATTGGACTTGGATTTTCAAAATTATTTTTCTAAATCGTATATTACAAGTTTGAATTTAATCCTTTTTCACAACTTTTTAATTTTTGCATTATTTTTCGTTTTTAGCAACGTAATCAGAAATCAAAGTCCAATAAGCCCTATAAAAAACTTTACTCTATCTAACAAAAAAAAACGGAAATCGGACCAATCGATGAGGTGTGAGAGTTTTTCCTGTAAAGTGTGTTGTGATCTATATAATACAGCATATCTACCCCCCTCAAATAGGTATCGGGAAGTAGATTACTGGAAAAGTATTATAATTGAGGTGGCAACTAAAATATAAAATTTAATTTTCTAATTTGATAGAATTGCGGAAAATTTGAAAAATTGCAACCAGGACCCTTAAACTTTGCACATGTTATTTAAATGAAATAAAAATAATAAATTATACATTTACAGTCTGTTCCAATATGTTATGTTGTAATGGAAAGAAAAACTCAGAATGCATATCTAACGGTATTAACGAGTTTAAAAGTATTTTTCCAAATGTCCAGCATCCAGTTATAATGATTTTCAAAGAAATTGGATTGAAAATGCATTTTCAATTGTATACCCTGATGCCATTTTAGTTTCGTGCTGGTTCCATTATGTACAGGCAAGTATTTATCATAATTCAGTATATTAAAGTTAAGAATTATTTTAAAACTTATTCATTTTTAGAGTTTGTGGAAAAATATAAGAAGGTTGCATTATACAACATACATAAGGGACAATGAACTAGCAAAAAAATGTTTAAAAATGGTGATGGCGCTTTCATTGCTTCCTGCAGAACAAATTGAGTTGGGCAATTTAAGTAATAATCTATCATAATAACTTTTATTGACAATGGTCCCGTCATTTTTTGAGGCTATTAGCTTCGGATAAACCAACATAATTTTAGTTGTACCTTTAACCCGATTACGCCCGCCAAAAAATTTTTTAAAAAAATGTAGATTTTATAAGTTTATCTTGGTTTTGGTGTACCTACCTAGGTACCTCAGTTCACAGATAAATTTGGGGGTAGCTTTGCGAACTAAATCGACCAAGGTGAACAATTTATTTGTGGTGTATTGGGTATAAATCAAAAGTGGTTCAAACTATTCTTTAAACATTCCTGATATCTCCAAGAACTAATGGAAATTTTCACAAAATCGGTCAAGTAGTTTTTTAAAACCTATAATAGCCACAAATATACATTCAACTCTCATATTTGTTTTAAGATATAGTTTCTTTATTCGAAACTAAAAGCTTTGATGGATACTTTTACCTCATCTGCCAGAGTAACTAATGGCAAACATTTAAAATACTAATTTTTACTAATTATTTATCCTATAACCAATAGCAACCATTTATAAACAAAAATGTCTATCGTAAATCTCAAAATTCCATTTTGAGTACCTCCCGGGGGTGTTTCTCTTCTATATTATGCATGTTATATACATAAACCTTCCTATTGAATCACTGTAGTTTTAAAGATCCAAGAATACATAAAGAAAAATGGACTTTGTTTTATAATATGTTAAGAATAGAAACTTATACATACTTAAAATTATTTAAGAAAATTAGAAAAATATAAATATAAATCAAATATCTCAAAATCCATATGTACTACATCTTACTAGGATAAGTACCTATTCATTCTTCCTCCGTTGTACATAATTATTGTAATTAAAATTAGTATTAATTGGTTCTGTTATATTTTTAGGCGAATACCTGTGCTAACTGGTAATAAGTCCCAAACCGTTGGTAATACCGCAGAAGAACCGTCGATTGTAACGAGCCCGCCAACTTCCTTGAATCATTGTCCTTTGTCAGTGGTACTGATATACTAGTGAAACCGGAGCCAACCGTTTTTATCAAAGTACGTAAAATGCTTCAATATAAAATATGTTATAACATAGGTTGTGATAGATGATTTTTAAAAATCTGTGTTAAAACACGAGTAAAATACATTTAATTAATGTATATAACCTGTTAAAGTGCTACACCAATTTGTCGTTTATTTCATGTTCGTGGTTTTTAATAAGTCATGTTCAAGTACTAGTAAGTAGTAACATGTTTCTAATTGCATCCATTTTTTTAGCAGCAAATAGTGATGGTCCTAACTCACTAAAAACCAAATAATTTAGTGTTAACTCACCGATTAATTAAATTGATGACTAACAAATGTCTTGGTCGGCTATCGACTAGGTATGAAATGATTCAGTTTTTAAATATTCTGGAAAATGAGAATAAGCTATTATATGTATTTTCATTATTACCATGGGCGCCCATAGGTAACATTTTGGGGGGTGGGGGTCAAAATAAAAAATTTTTCGAATGTAAGATACTAAAGATTTAATGTTATTTTTCACATATAAATGTATACATGCATGTTATATTAGATTCTCAACGGAATAATTGCCATGTGAATAAATAAATAAATAAATAATAATTGCCTAACAAATAAATAAATAAATAATAATTTTAATAAGTATATAATAAAATAGAAATTAAATAATATAATTAAGTATATTATTCGGTATCACTGTATCAGTAAATAAGAACTGTAAATTTCTTCGTTTTATTCCAAACATATTAATGACATCCTGAATGAAAGTATCCTTGTTTGCTTTAACTATTTCACCATGAAGGCTCATCATACACAACCCATTTAAACGATCTTCTCCTGTAGTCGAGCGAAGGAACATATGGTTTTGTTTTTTAAAATATTATACTCTATTTTACTATAAAATTCTATATACATTTATCAAAGCTTACAAATTTCTCAAAATATGACATAAAAATGACAAATCATTCCCTAAAAATGAAATAAAAAATATTTGTTCTATAAATTTATCAAACCGTACAAATTACTCAAAAATCATTGCATTGTATAATTAGAGCGTTTTTGATGTTATCAAAAGTAAATGAACGACGATTATCTGTTAATAAATATTTATATTTTGAAAAACTTCTCTCCACATCCACTGAAGTGATTGGGCAAATCTGAAATGGGCCAAATCATCAGCACTGAAATCATCCGGAAAACACTCTTGAAGCTTCTTCACCATTTAGAATTTTTTGAAATTGTTGACATCGTTTGAAATCCAGTATTTTTGTCAAGTACAGCCTTAAATTTGTTAAGAAAGAGGACAACTAAAATGAAGTCAATGTTGTCTGATAAAATATTTGTAGTACCTATATTGTGATCTTTATGGATTTACCACAAATTATCTGCGATAAATAATTTTATATATAGGTACCTATACAGACTATAGACTACGACCTATCTATGATGTTAATAATATTAACTTAATATACGATAACAATGAGTATATTTTTATACTTATTTCATATCTTAAAAGTGATTTCAACAAATAATTTGCCTCGGTAATAAGGTAATATTGTGGTAATATTTATTGAGCTACAAGTTCATAATATTTTTTTCCGGGGGGGACAAGTGCCCTGTCTTGCCCCCCCTAATGGGTGCCCATGATTATTACTAACCTCTATTTTCCTATAAATTGTTTAGACACATCATTTTTTGAAAATTATGAAGTATCTAAAATTTGAATAGAAGTTTTTGAGTTATTTAACTTAATGCACTAACAATATTTTATTTATTTAATTGGTTTGGAAGATTAGGGGCTATAATGATATGAAAATTATACAGTAATTAATCTATAGGTAGTCATTTTCATATTTCTAAAAATGTTATGCGTATAATTATTAGTTTTAAATTATACATTATATACGTTTTATTTTTTTGTAAATGATTTATATGATCTATTATTCTTAATACATACATTTTAATAACTCAGAAACTATACTAGTTTGAATTTGAATTTAGAGATATCTAAGTACATAAAAATGGTGTCAAATTTGGAAAGTCATGAAAGTCATTGACATGTATAGTAGGTGTTGAGTGAGGCTCGAAATTAAGCAGGTCACCGCAATGTTTGTATATAATATGATTTATGAATTCAATCATAAATCATTGAACACAAGTAGGGG